>OW804094.1:147773995-148373995 GCA_942159475.1 Sthenelais limicola | reverse complement strand
CTGCCATAAACTATAAGTCATCATTGACAAGTATTTGGGTGGGTCCTCAAAATACAAATAAGGACATTTTAGAAGCCCTGTAGCAAAAACAACCGGACAAAATCCTCCAGAATTTCTGTCAAATGACTTTTGGATGGATTGGAAAAGAATGGAACAACCCCTATGGGGGGACATCTTTGTAAAGTTGCTGGAATTATTTACTCCCTCCATATCACCAACGATCCTATAGCTACACAAAGATATACAGCTCCCTGGCCAACTGTGTGACGTTCCGCACACAGCGCCCCCTACAGGAATCCGTGGCACGGTGCCGTGGCTGCCGTGGCTCACGCATAGGCCTGGCCTACAGTAGGCGAGTTTCTGCAGCTTCCTATCCCTTTTTAATACTTATTTCTCGCTTGATTACATTCAAAATTAAGATATTCTAAGAAAACTTCATTGGGATTGGGATACCATCTAGAAACAAAGATACACATTTCAGAAGTTGGGTATCTCTGATCAAGTAGGTGATAATAGGGGCTCCGCAAAATCACAACAAACTTACACTCCCAGCTTGGTAGAAGTCTGGGGCGATAGGCCTACTCTGTCTAAGTCCTAGTCATTGGCCCTATACTCGTAGATATTTTTTTTCCTATTTGTGATGGGAATCAAACTTAAGAAGTTTATATTGTTATCTAGACAATATTTAACCCCCGAAAATGATTAAAATGCGCCTATAGGGCCCCAGACTGGGCTGGGATAGTGTCCCGCAGTCTGTAATAAAAAAAGTTGGCATCTCTGATTGAATCATCATGAAAACATAAATGTTTATATATACAATATTGGGTCTATTTATCTTGACTATTAGGTCTAGCACTATCATTTGAAATACAGTATATGAGTAAATATAGATAAAATAAGATGTTTTTTATTTGTCTTTTCGGTGAGTACAAACAAGTACTATATAAATAGACAAAAGGGTTGAGATACCTTTATCAGCACAGTACAGTGCGATACGTTCATATACTACAGATCAACTGCTTGTGGTATAAAAGGATGAAGATCGTAATAAACTAGATTAGTAAAATATCGATCTCAACATTGTAAACTGTAAACTGGGGTGTCAAGCATGACTACAAGATATATGTGGGCGTAATAAAGTACATTATTACTGAAAATATAAACTGGAACCTCTCATTCGTTTCTCTGACTCTCTTATACTAGAGTGTCAGAAACATTAAGGTATTTTTTAGACCTATTCGTGTAATATAAAGTCATACATATATCAATAAATGCATATCTGAGAATTAAATCAGTGGGTGGATCCATATTCTAGGCACATCCATCTCTCACACTCTCGAATCATTGTTTGTATATCTTTTCGGAATTCTTTTTTCACTTCAACATTTTGTAAATTTTGATTTAAACTCTTCCATGCTTTTCTAGCTTTATAGAGGAAACATGGTCACAGCTTTGTAATAACACTCCAACTAGCTTATTCAAATCGGCAAATTTATTGGAAATTTATTAGGCAAGTAATATATAGATGAGAAAACTTAATTTTATTCATGGTACCCCATGAATATAGACGATCACTGCCCAGTGGCTGCCGAGTCCCCATTGACGGCAATGCTAATGCAAGCACCCTACCACGGACTCTCCTAGGAGGCGCTAGTGTCGCACCTGTTGGCGCCGTCACGCTCCCGCCTATGGCGCACGGCGCGAGTTACATATCTTTGTGTAGCTATAGGATCGTTGATATCACTGTGTTCAAAGGGCTACAGAATCAGCGAAAACACCAGAAAAATACTTATAAAAGATTAACAATATAATCATAGAAACACGTTTGTCCAAGGTTCACTGACACAACTGACATTCAGGTAGAATCCCACAGTACCGCATAAAGAAATACCACCTCTATTGTGAAAGTCTAGACTTGTTTGTCTGGCTACAGTAGTGGGGTCAGATCTTCAGAAAATGTACAATTCAACTTCACCAATCTTCTCAAATAAACCAAATTTCAGACGAAAATAAAGTTCAAAATACAGTTGAACCTAAGCAAACAGATTGCTAGAATCAATGTAATGCCGAATATAATCGAATTTACCTAGTATTGACCAAATTGCAGCCTAATTTAGCAGAAGTTACTACATGTGTAGAGCTGCCAATTGTACATTTTCTGAACATCTGACCCAGTGACTTTCAGAATGACTCTTCTCCACAAACAGAGGCATCATGATACCCTGAGGGCTTCTGTCTGTCACAAAGCCTACATCTATGCTTTATGCCTTCAGAAGGTGGCGGAGGTTCGGTTACGAAACTTGGAGAGGACCACATTAGTATTGTATGTCTAACCTTTTGCCCATGACTACATCTGTTCCCATCAAAGAGTCCTCTGACCTGCTGGGGAAGATACGTGGGTCTTATGCCCACGAGTCTGTGAGTCCATCATGCTTTGTCACCTCTTACAATGTATGTCTTATTGAGTCACCAAGAGACCAGAGCTGATTAGATCAGATCCTACACTACTAAGTTACTCCCCTTGAAATATTGCCGTTGACTTCATTTGTTACAGGTGGGCCACCGGTTGTGTTTTGTCCAAATGTCATAGTAGATATCCAACATATCCAACATTTTTCCCTTTTCAAATAATTATCATTTTCCTTTTCTAAGATATTCCAACACATAATAAACAAGACTTATGGATATCCTAATATCCGAAGAGATACTTTCTTTTCTTTCTCTCACAGAGATATACACATAGCCATCTTTCTTATGCCAGAGTCAGTTGCTCATTTTCATATACTACTATGTGGTGTCTGAATAGTGGCTAGTACACTAGCACTGAGACCTTAGGCTATTCTCATAGACCAGAAATCCAAGTTGTTTATTGATATGATACATTTCATTTCTGTAAAAGAATAATTAGTTTAATAATTATTTTGTAGGTAATGCCCAACGAATAGTGGTTGTGAGTGGATAAAATGCATTCATTTGTGTATATTAATATTATTTAGATCATAAAAATAATCAAAGTGTGCAAGTCTATCCATGACGCTTAGGAAAGGAGTAAAAAAAGGAACAAATCCTCACTGTCATATTTTAAAAGGACCAACTGCAATGCGTCATAGCAGCAGATGACACAGGTAATAGGTATTAGGGGAGTGGTAATAGTGAAAAGACTTCTTGTAATGGGAGAAAAGATCTCAGTAATGAAGAAATAGTTGGTATCATAAAACTACTTGTTCCAGAAATAGGAATATCTGGTCGGTAATAGAAAAAGGTGTCTTAGTAATGTATCTTGGCTATGTGTAATAATTATGTGATCTGTTTCAGGAAAACGAGTCATAAGTCGCAAAAAATGGATTTTGAGATACTATTATATTTGAAAAGATGAGATCAAGCCGATTCCAATGATAGTAAACAGTCTAATAATCCAATAAGTATTTCTAGATTTTAAGTTTGATATTTTCGTTTTTGAAAAAAAAAGTTTCCAATATTTCTGGGAGTCACTAAACAGTAAAGTAACTAAATGTAGTCCATATGAGGACCTTTAAAACCAAAGGGTATATTACATAGATTGTCCTGAAATTTAATACATCGATTGATACATCCATACGTGACACACTCCCCAAAATCAGAACATTCCAATAATGTGATCTTGTGAAAAAAACACGTTGAAAAATACCAATTTTGCGACTTATAACTCATTTTCCTGAAACACATCACATATGTGCAAAAGAAGAGGAAAAGTCTGCATGTCTACATGTATCGTACAGATGATGACTCTGGGACACAACAGGCTGGCCCAAGAACCAAGAAATGCGGATATCCGTAATATTAACACAAGAGATTTCGAGCAAGGCTGAAAAATGCTAAAACACACCATACCAAAATAGGAACAAATTAATAAATTGATTTATTATGCGCATTCCATTTGAGAGGTGCAATAAGTGGGGTGCAATAAAAATAGCTTTATTGTATTGACTAATTGGTCAAATTGGTTTTTCCTATAGCTTTTGGGTCTTTTATGACAATTCAAAACCAAGAACAAAGGTTAATAAATATATCAATATGTGTCTATGCTAGGGGCATATAATAAATGGAAGTGAATGGAACTTGCTACTAGTAATTGAATAAATATTCAATTTCTAGCCCCTCGTTCCATTCTCTCTGTGCATAACAGGATACCATATTCTTGGAATAGACTACCAAAGGTGCCCCACCAAACCCTTGACAAAAATCATTTCAAATACCAAGCAAGATCAACATATATCTGGCAAGATACCTATTTTATCTAGTGATATATAATATTTATTACCCATCTGTTATGTTATAGTCCCAAGCAAGTGACAGAACATACCATGCTATAAGTCACATTGCCAAAAAAGATGTTTTATTTAAATTTGACTGTAAACTTTTGCAAGAAGCCAACTGACATACAGTCTATGATTGAATTGGTATTGTTTCTCGCCCTGAATACAATAGGGGATTTGCATAGCCGCCATTTTGAATCTTGATTCGCATTGAATCATGGGACTAATGGTACAGTCTAGAATCAGACACGCCTGATTTATTCTTCTTCTCATATATATATTTATTTCATGAATACTTCTATAATCATTACACTAGAACAGATATAAATAAAATTTGCACATTCAAAAGCGATATTATCAAAAAGGTTGAGTACAGCAAATGATACATCTTCCAACTTGGAGAAAGAGAGAGACATATTCCTAGTTTGACATTGACACGGTGGATACCGCTTTATCGGCTTTATACGCAGTTGGGAATATATCATTTCCTAGCGGGCCCATAAAACACATCAGACAGTCGCCATTTCTTCACCCTCCTCTATTCTCCGTTATCTCGCACCAGTACCCTAACACAAAGACCTACCTATTATTTATAAACTGCACTGCCTCTGAATTACTTTATATTGTATTACTTTTGCCACAGGTTGACAGATCCATGCATTAATGATTATTTCTGTCTTTGTCTGCGGTTCTGTATGTCCTGATATACATGAGTTTTATTCTTCAAGGCGTCCGTAACTGATATTCACTTTCTTACAAGTATGCAATCGCAATAGGGGGGTTGCAAATGCGTCTTCTAGAATCATATTCCAGAGGTTTAATAGGTGATGAACAAAAGAGGTGAGTGAAATCGCCAGAAAATGAACAATTTGTCTTCAACAGTCTTCTCAAATGACCTAAATTCAAGACAACAATGATAATGATGTAATGATAAAATTCAGCTTAACATAACCAAACAGACTGTTTGAATCAATGCGACACCAAATATACTCAGATTTCCCTAGTATTGACCATTTTTCAGCCTGATTTAGCAGAATTTACTAAATGTGTACAGCTGCCAATTGTACATTTTCTGAAAATCTGACCCATGTTCTACTTTTTGTTCCGTTTTCAACAAGGCTAAAGGGTGGGCTCCACTGCCACGCTACTTCTCCCTCTAATACTCCCGTTTCTTTGGTCCCGCTACTTTAGTAAAGATGTTTGAATTGAAATGGCTACCTCCCGCTACTTGCTCCCACTTCTAAAAGCAGCAGGACCAAACAACAGGAGGAGAAGCGGGAGAAGTAGCGGAGCAGTGAAATCCACCCTTTAAAGTTATTTGGCAAAGGTTTTGGAGGAATTTGTCCAGTTATTTTGTGCTACAGGGCTTCATTACCACCTCTATGAAATTATACTGTTTGCTGGGTAGGGTATATGAAGGGAATGAATACATAAACTTCTGAAGCCAACATATATAGATGAGGGACAGCTGACACTAATAGGATTAGTAACCTCCTTTTCCGGTTTGCTGGTGTCTGCTCCTCAATGGACGGCATTGATCCTTTAATCAAAATGTGTTTAAATTCACAATTTTGAGATTATAGCAAGAACAGCATAGTAACGTGTATGAGGGGGGCTATATTCTCCAAGTATGGCAGAAAACTACAAGGCCGTAGGCCGAGTTGTTTTTCGGACATACGAGGAGAATATAGGCCCCTGAAGACGCGATACTGTGCTATTCTTGCTTTTATTCCATGATTCTTAACTTATTACAACTTTATTTGATTTATTTCATCAAATTGTGTCTGCATAGCTCACCGATAGTCTCGAACGGTTGTGACATCACTGTACAATACAGAGAGTTTATATTGTCCACCTTGTGAGCGGCAAGTATATTGATTATACTGTCTGCTCACGGCCAAATCATGGAATAAATTATCATATTTGAAAAGATGAGAACAAGCCGATACCAATGATGGTAAACAGTAATAAGTACTCCTATATTTTTCTATGCATGAGAAAAATGTTAGTGATATTTTCCTATTGGTCACTCACTATATCAAAGTAGGTAAATTAACATAAATACAACAAATTGCGAAGATTGTGAGCAAGGTTCCTGCGAATAAATCACTTTGAAGATATCAAATTTGCGCCTTGCGACTAATTTCCCTGAAACATATCATACATCAGGTCGCACTGGTGGAGAAGGACCCATCTCATCTCGACCTTATGACAAGGTACTTAATTGAGACAGGAACATTTCTTATCTCATCATTTCGCACAGCATCTCACTTCAAACCACATCACTTTTCTTTTTAATTCTTTTTAAATGTTCTGTTAAAATAGTAGTCTATAATTGGCTTATCAAGGTATATTAATATTGAAATGGCACATGGTAGATATAAAATTGTTGGAGTATAAGTAAGAGTATTGAAAAACTATGTATATTCCATCCCTAGATTATGCTGAATGAATATCAGGGTGCTAAGAACATCACCTCTGAGGTGAAAGCGTCAAAAATGTAATCCCAAGCCTGAATAAAATTCTGTTCAAAAGAAAAAAAAAAGTGAGAAGCCAATGCTATAATGTAACAAGATGACAGACACCAACATAGCGACCATTCTTACAGATGTCTGACTTAGTCTTGAGCTGAAACAAACCCGGAAACACCATATGACATGTCTTATGCTATTTACATCAGAGCCACTCTTCCACCTCTGACTCACTAGGGTAAAATCGCCAGAAAATGTACAATTTTTCTTCAACAATCCTCTCAAATAACACCAATTTAAGACAATAATGATGTTCAAAATTCAGTTTAACACAACGAAACAGACTGTTTTAATCAAGGCTATACCGAATATACTCAGATATACCTAGTTTTGACCATTTTTTCAGTTTAATTTAGCAGGATTTACTAAATATGTAGATTTGCCAATTATACATTTTCTGACAATCTGACCCTCATGACTAACTCTTTCACCTTTACCATTATTAATGTAATCACAATCTGATATCTGTAGGAAACATGAATCCAGTGTATAGTATCATGTACGGTAAAGCTAATGGCTATTAACATGGGGTTACTCACCAGTATCACATGCACGACATGCTAATGGCAATAGGGGATTTGAATTAGACGCCATTTTGAATCTTGATTCGCATGGAATTATGGGACTTATGGTACAGTATAAAACCTATAGAAAACATGCCATGTTCAGCATGGGATATTTATCGTTGCTCCAATATCAATATCCATGTGTTTTAACTGCCTACATAACACATGCCCCCATCTTTCCCATCATGCAGTTGGTTTTAATATATCATTTACAGAAGCTATGATATTGGTGAAAATATTCTTGCAATTTTGATAAAAATGTTGGCAAATATTTGTATGTCAGATTTGATCAAAATCCATCCCAGAATGCACTGTGATAGACATGGGCAGTGGCACATGCAAATCCCCTATTAACATCATTAGGATGATCTCTACTGATTATGTTATGACTCTTTACTACTTGGAAACTGACAATATTTACCAAAACTAAACCTTTGATAACTCAATCTCAACAAGTGTTATATTCAAACTTAACAAATCTAGATGTTATTCATGAACAAAATATGAATGCTTGGCAGCAAATAATTTCCTCTTCTAGATATACAATATTGCCAATAGAATCTTTTTTTAAAGATTTTATTTATACTTGGGTACCGACTCCCCTTCTTGGGGTTAGTTCTGTCGGGCCAAGATGCAACATGCTTATTATACATAATACTTTGGTGTTTTCTTCTTATATACATACATATATGTTGACCGATAATTCCAGCTTTATACTTGATCAGAGAAAATATGCATCAGGTTGATTTATTATTCATTTTGCCACTTCCTTTTTGATGTATTAAAATTAGAGTTGAAGATTGACAGAAAATAAACCAATGCCAATGCACCTATTCATAGGGCAGAACCATCATGATCAACAATTCAGGGCACAATGCAGCGAATATGAGGATAGATGACAGGTTTTGTCCTTCCACATTCGTGTCCTATGGTGGGAGGAAGAAGTAGGTACAAGTGGTGACAGTTTACAAGGACATTAAAGCTGTGATTCCACTGGATAGCATGTGTCTGTCCTCAGGGCTCGCTCTTGCTCTGCTTATTCATAATGCGCTTCTCATTCGCTCTTCATCTGCTTTTATTTTAAGTGCAATACAAGCGCAGAGTGATTCTACTGGTTCACCTGTAAGTCCCTTGCTCAGCTCTCATTGCACTAATTAAACAGGCAGAAAGAGCATCATGTAGTTGTGCTCATATCAAACACAACATATATTATTAGAGCAAAAGATGTCCAAAAGAAGCGCCAATGTCATCTCTTTTAAGAGCGTATAGAAAGCGCAGTAACAGATTCCATTAGACCACTCGGTTTCACTTGAGCTTGTTATGCACTAGGAAAAAATAAGAGAGCTGACTATAAAGCTGTGATTCCACTGGATAGCTTGTATCTGCGCTCAGGGCTCGCTCTTGCTCCACTAATTCATAGTGTACATTTTATTCGCTCTCCATCTGCTATTATTTTTAGTGCAATACAAGCGCAGATAGATTCTATTGGTGCGTGTGAAATTTGGGTTATTTGGGAGGATTGGTGAAAGTGAATTGTACATTTCTGGCGACTTCACCCTTATGTGACGAAGGAAGATGAGTTGCCCCTTACAGGGCATTGCCCTCTGACTCCTCTTTCACTGCTTCTCTTTAATTTGTTTATTCAAATTGTCATCGACACTACGAGTTCTCTTTGTTCAGGTTGAAGATAGATGTTGATAGTCTCGTACTAAACAATGTGTGACAGGAGAAAGAGACAAAGGTGGTGAGAGGATGGATCAAGTGTGATGGAAGTGTGGTGGAAGTGGCAATGTTGCTGTTTGCTGGTACATACTGTGTAAGGCAAGATTATCTACCATTGGGAGCATTAGTACAGAATCGTGCTTATTCATGTAATCATACTGATGAGGAGTAGCCGGTCAGTTAAGCGGTCCAGCCACTGTTAACAAAATGTGATGTGTTCCAGGAAAATGAGTCACAAGTCGCAGAATTCATATTTTCCAAAGTGTTTTTTGACAGGATTTCTTTATCGGAATGTTCCGATTTTTGGAGGGTTTAGCACTATTAGTCATATAAATATATGTACCAATTTTTTGCAAAATTCATTGAATATATTCTTAAAAAATATCACACTTAAAATATAGGAATACGTATTAGTTGTCCTAGTGTGTATACTATCATTGGAATCAGCTTGATCTCATCTTTTCAAATATGGTTATATCTCAAAATCCATATTTTGCGACTAATGACTTATTTTTCTAAAACGGATCACATATGGTGTGGATGCAAAGTTGATGTAATTGCCGGCGATGCACATCGGTGAGGAGGGTTATCGGTTTAGGCATCGTGTAGGCATCGACAAGGACAAAAGATCGGCATCTATAGAATTAATTTTCTTGCTTTTACATATGCAATCGCATTGACAAGACATCGCCAATGTATCAACACAGCCGATGCACCGATGCAAAATCACATCGACGGGAAATATCAAACAGGTTTGATGTTCAGTGGTACCCTTTCTGATGCAATTTTCACATCACTCACTCATTGCCAGTCATCGCTGGCTATTGCTGAAGGCATAGCAATGCCAAGTCAATGCAAAGACGATGCAATAAATTTCACAAAAATGTTATTGACTACATCATCGCCAACACATTGCACATGATTTTGTCAATTTTGTCAGTGCAATGCGTGTTTAATAAAGCTCTAAAGCTCTATCTGTTCATTTCTATAGAAATGAACAGAACACAAGGAAACCCACCCCTGGGGTCAGAGTGTTGTATATTGTTACTAAATCCTGAATAAACGTATTTGGTTCTTTTTGTTTTTTAAAAGAAAAATGTATTGATGTGACTAAAAGCTGGGTTCCACTGGCCGGCTACTTCTCCGGCTACCGCTCCCGCTTCTTGATGAAAGAAGTGTGAGCAGTAGTGGGAGAGTAACGGGGGTGGGTGCTATTGGGCCCTGCTACAAAGCCATGTTACTGCCCGCTTCTTTTGGAGCGTTTTTGAAGCATAGAGTGCTCCCACTTCTATCAAACATGTTTGATTTGAAGCAGCCGCTATTTTGTAGCGGGACGTAGAAGGAAGTAGCGGAGGCTGAAGCGGGGCACTAGCACCACTCTATGCTACTTCTCATGCTACTTGATTTGTTCATTTCTATGTGAAAATAAAATGTCATCTGCTTCCATTTCTGAGTAGCGTTAGAAGTAGCAGTGGCAGTAGCGGGGCAATAGCACCCATTCCAGTATACATTGAATTGCTTGCTCCTGCTTCTAAAGAAGCGGAAGCAATAGGCTGTCAAAGAAATGGGAGGAGTAGCGGGAGGAGTAGCCGTCCAGTGGAACCCAGCCTTAAGAGTGCTAAACACACCCAAAGTAGCATCAGGGCAGCAACTTTTACTTACAACAACTCAATAAAGATACAATTTAGCAACTAAGTAGAATTAATTGAGCGAGATATAGTATCTTTAAAAATGTGATAAAAGCGAGAACACAACACTATCATTCAATGCAGATCAAAGAGCTCAGGGCAAGGGCTTTGTACAGTTGGGCACATTAACGCATTATGTCCTAGGTAAGACTTTCTGCTTGAGTATTTATGATGTCTTAAAGAAAAATGAGTCACAAGTCGTAAAAAATTATATTTTCCAAAGTGATTTATTTACATAGGTCAGTTTTTCAGAAAAAGTACAATTGGCAGCTCTACACATTTAGTAAATTCTGCTAAATTAGGCTGCAATTTGGTTAATACCAGGTAAATTCGAGTATATTTGACATTGCATTGATTCTAGCAATCTGTTTGGTTATGTTGAACTGTATATTTGTTGAACTGTATAAGTGTACATTTTCTGTGCACTGTGTATCTCTGAGTATGTTCTGATTTTCGGAGCGTTTAGCTGTGATTTTACTAGTAATTGTCCACCAAGAAATATTGCCAATTATCTTTTCACAAATAGAAATATCCAACTGAAAAGATAGAAGTACATAATTATTAGATGTCCTAATGTTTATCATCATTAGAATCTGCTTGATCTCATCGTTTCAAATATGAAGATATCTCAAAATTGTTTGCGACTTGTCACTCATTTTCCTCTAACACATCACATTGATGGGTAAAGTCTTCAGAAAATGTACAATTGACCTTCACCAATTCTCTCAAATAACCCAAATGTAAGACGGAAATCGGGTTCAAAATACAGTTCAACATAACCAGACAGGTTTATTGACTGAATCCAATACAGCATATACTCAGATATACCTAGTATTTATCAGTTTTCACTCTAATTTAGCAGAATTTGGGAAATGAGTAGAAGTGTATATTGTGCATTTTCTGAAAATCTGACCCTTATGTGAGCTGACTCGACTAGAGACTAATTCTCTGAGGCTTGCCCCTATTCGTCCACCTTCATTGGATTAAACCAGAATAATTTGGGTTCAACAACATCATAACGTCGATCATAAAAAGCTACCATGGCCTCCTAACCAGGCATAATTAAGTTCACCCCGGGTATTATCAACAAACAGAGCCCTCATCCTGTCCTCCACGTCAGTCATTAATCCAGCAATTTAGTATTAGCGCCAGATTTACCTTTGTCAGGGGTATACTAAGACGGCCAGGGGGTGTAACAATGATGTAATACAGGTCCTTTGCTTCACCAACCCATATGGAATGCACTATAGGCTGGCTGAGGCATAATGGGTGAGATCTTCAGAAAATGTACAATTGGCAGCTGTACACATTTAGTAAATTCTGCTAAATTAGGCTGCAATTTGGTCAATACTAGGTAAATTTCGAGTATATTCGGCATTGTATTGATTCTAGCAATCTGTTTGGTCAGGTTGAACTGTACTTTGAACTTTATTTTCGTCTTAAATTTTGGTTATTTGAGAGGGTTGGTGAATTGTACATTTTCTGGCGACCTTACTCATATATACTGTAAACGTATTTTTTTTTGCGTGGATAAATTTCCGCGCACTAAGTACTTTGACACATTTTCGCGTGGATTTAAATCCACGCATCAAGGAAGCCTCACACATTGTTTATGCATTAATTATACTTTTCCCGCAGGATTTATTTTCCTGCACAAAGATCAGTGCGCAAAAATAGTGGAAATAAATACTACGCGATGATTAATACTTTTACAGTACATAATAGCACTAAGTCCGGGTATTTGCCCCACAACAGACATGGGTCAGATCTTCAGAAAATGTCAAATTGGCAGCTCTACACATTTAGTAAATTCTGCTAAATTAGGCTGCAATTTGGTCAATACTAGGTAAATTCGAGTATATTCGGCATTGAATTGATTATAGCAATCTGTTTGGTTAGGTTGGACTGTCTTTTGAACTTTATTTTCGTCTAAAGTTTGGGTTATTTGAGAGGATTGGTGAAGATGAATTGTACATTTTCTGAAAATCTGACCAACATATCAGATCCAGGCTGGGAAATAATGTGTTTCTGATGCACTCAATAACATTTTTCTCCTCTTTATCGCCCACCCTCTCCTCTATAAAAACTAGGTTGAGCTATGGCTGTGGCAAGGGTCTCTCTGCCTCTTGGTTTAATACAAGAGGGAGTTCCCATAGGTTTAACTAAGATTGGGATCATTATGTTAGTATCAACTGCCTGGAGTGTTTTCATTAATAGGGAGGTTCAGCAAACAAAGCTAACTTGATTACGTAACAGTATCCGTATGCGACTTAGGTCGTATTTTTATGTATACAAAATAATTTGTGAGATGAAACACTTTGCTTTATATTTTATGTTTCGTTTTTCCCGCCATGATTTGCTGTTTCTTTTCACGTTTGTTTGTCTATGAGAGATACGGATACGGATACGTTTACGTAGAGGTTAAATTTGCTGAACCTCTCTAATGACACATTTCACTTATCAATATAAATTCTTCCATCATCAGATCCACAATCTAACCTGAGATGTATCACTGCTCTAGGGGAACTGGTTTCTCCATCAGCTTATCAGTCAGATTGTCAGAAAATGTACAATTAACCTTCCCCAATCCTTTCAAATAATCCAAATCTAAGAGAAAAATTACGTTCAAAATGCAGTTTAACACGAATCAACACAATGCCAAGGATACTTGGATATGCGTTTAAAATATTCCAGTCTAATTTAGCAGAACATACCAAACTTTCAGAGCTGACGATTGTACATTTTCTGAAAGATCTGACCCCTTGTAGCAGAGAGAAATTTAAGGCCCTGCCAGTGGGCCCAATACACTGTCCCACTTACTACCCATGAGGAAAAAGAACAGCATATAAATGAGTGTATGCGGGGACAATCTATGGCTTCAAAATGCCATCAGGCCCACTGCCTGCCGCTCTGTGCATACTCTGGTCCTTTATTGAATATATTGTACAGCATAGTTTGCACATCACATTCCTTGAAGAGGGTTATGGAGCCAGTGATATAGATATGTGATGTGTTTCAGGAAAATGCGTCAGAAGTCGCAAAAAATAGATTTTGAGATATCATTATATTTGAAAAGATGAGGTCAAGCCGATTCCAATGATGGTAAAGAGTATAATAATCTAATAAGTATTTCTAGATTTTAAGTTTGATATTTTATTTTTTGAAAAAAAAAAAGTTTCCAATATTTCTTTGGGTCAATAAACAGTAAACTAACTAAATATAGTCCAAAGGAGGACCTTTAAATCGAAAGGATATATTACATAGATTGTCCTGTAATTTGATACATTGATTGATATAGCTATAAGTGATAAACTCCCCAAAAATCAGAACATTCCAATAATGTGATCTTGTAAAAAAAACACTTTGAAAAATATCAATTTTGCGACTTATGACTCATTTTCCTAAAACATGCCACATATAGGGACGATGCACTGAATATATTACTGGGTCAGATCGACGGAAAATATACAATTGGTCTACATCAATCCTCTCAAAAAAAAATTTTTTTAGACAAAAATAAGGTTACAAATTCAGTCCAACATAACCAGATAGTTTGAATCAAGGCAATATCAAATATACTCATATATACCTAGTATTCACCATTTCTCAGTCTAATTTAACAGAATTGACTAAATGTGTAGATCTGCCGATTTTACACTTTCTGGAAATCGGACCCTACTACCCAGCAACTCCCCTACCCACATCACAGACACATGAGCCAAGATAACAGACATGACACTGAACATGAGAATGATACAAACGATATTGGTGCTATATTTTATTCAATGAATGGGGAGTGCTTCGGTCTCGCCAAGATATTTCTACACCAACTGTGGTCAGTTTTCTGTTAGAGGATGAGATTATCCACTTTTTGACATTTCAGAAAAAAACCAATCACTTTATACTTTTCATAGTACAATGTGGTGGAGTAATATGCATTTTTTAAACAGTGCTTTCTAACTCATTTAGATATAGCCTGTCAAACAGGCTTTCCAGATGGAAATGTTTAGTAATAATTTTGAAACTGGATACTGGAATTGTTAAGAACATTTAATAAAAAGAAGTTGTTGGGGGTTCACTGTAACTGAAACTGAATAATATAATCCTTTGGATATAAAAAATAGCTAAAGAATTTGTCAGCAGCCTGGGGTACTTATAAGGGTGATATTTTCAAAAGATGTACACTCGTCAGATTGAGCAAGCATGAGCAATAGGGGAGTTGCATGTGTCACTGCGCATGTCTGTTACAGTGAATCCTGGGATGGCTTCCGATGAAATCTGACATACAAATATTTTGCAATATTTATCGAAAATTTCAAGAATGTTTTCAACAATATCAGAGCTTGTATAAATGATCTATGAAAACCAAATGCATGATGGGAAAGATAAAGACCTATGCCATGGAAACATGTATAACATATGAATATTGACATTAAGGGATTGATAAATATTACATGCTAAACATGGCGTGTTTTCTATAGATTTTTGACTGTACCACTAGTCCCATAATTCCATGCGAATCTAGATTCAGAATGGCGGCTATGCAAGTCCCCTATTCTCCAAGCAACATTAGCTCACATATATCTACTAATATAATGTGATATATCACAGAATAATTAGTGATAAGTCACACAAAGATAGATTTAGAAAAAATAATATTTTGGTTCAATTCAATTCAATTCAAAAATTCTTTTATTGTAATCGTGGATGGTAGTACAATTTGGTTGGTCAGGTCTGACTTACAGTACAGTCAGGTCTTCCTGTGAATGCCGTCTTATCTAGCATTTTTGTTCGTTACAACAGCAGAAGAGTTTTGTTACAAAGAGAAAAGTTTGAAACGCCTTAATGCTAACAGTGGTTTAATATGATAATGAGATGAGAACTACAGTGTAGTAACAATGATTAAAGGGGACTATGTATGAGACACAATTTGGATGAGAAAGCTAGCTAACAGGTAATTTTAACCGATACTATGACGTTATACAAAGCATATGCTGCGTGATGCAAATGCCATAATTATACATTTGTTCAAGTTTCAAGTTCGCAGTAATAGGTAATGCAAGGAGATACTTATATACCTATATACTATTCCTATAGTTTTGATTTAACAATTAAAACATTTGAGCAAAAAGAAATTCCATCTTTAACCCAAATTTGATGCGTTATATAAAACAAAGTCTTAGGTCGTGGGATACCATAATATTTGAAACGATGAAATTAAGTGGATTCCAAAGATGGTAACATTTCAGACATCTGAATAGTGTTTCAATATTTCCTGTTTGATTTTTGTACGTTTGAAAAAAGAGTTTGCGGTATTTCTGGATGGACAATAATTAGTAAAGTAACTAAATATACTCCATAGGATGACCTTAGAAACCCAAGGGTATGTTTAATACACTGTCTCCAAATTTGGTAGATGTATTCATACGACCTTTAGCACTCGATCCCATAAAAACCAGAACATTCCTACCAAAAGATCTCATGATTAAACCACTTCGAAAAAAATCAATTTTGTGACTTATGACTTATTTTTCTGTAACACAACACACATGTCCAGATGTAACCAGCAATGTGCAAACCATCTGATAACCTGGCAACCCTGAGAGCAATATGACCTTATGAGTCAGATTTTCAGAAAATGTACAATTGGCAGCTGTACACATTTAGTAAATTCTGCTAAATAAGGCTGCAATTTAGTCAATACTAGGTAAATTCATGTATATTTGGCATTTCATTGATTATAGCAATCTGTTTGGTTAGGTTGAACTGCATTTCGAACATTTTTCCGTCAGAAATTTGGTTATTTGGGAGAATTGGTGAAAGTGAATTGTACATTTTCTGGCGACTTCACCCATATGTAGAAACAAATACCCTTCAATGCGATAGTGGCAATAAATATGAGAGGTTATTCAGTCCCTGCATGTACACGAGCAGATATCTCATCACCCATCAGGATATCTTTCATTTTCTCCCTTATTTAAGGGGCATTGGGTCGAAGACAGGCCCTAATGTCTACTCGATGCTCGGGCATACAGCTTACATAAAGGAGTACCGCTAAATCCTGGTAGAAAAAAAATCTTTTGTTTTTTTTGTGTAGTTATCCAGTTGATCCATGAAGATATTGTCAGGGGGAGGCCATGATTTACAACAAGATAACAAAAATCGAAAATGTATTCGTTTTTTTACTGTTTCAATGTGATTACATTATTTGTTATCCAAATACTTACGCCTACTGGGAATGGTGGTAAAAATATACACAACAAACCCGACCATAATTATATATCATGAAATAAACAGACAAAATAGACTTCTGGCCGTGCGGGATCTCGACCCTTTTCTGATGGCCCAAGATCAGTTTAAACCCGAACAGAGTGCCATTTGCGATTTATTACACACTCTATTAGGATGATAAAAAGTAAATTTAACTTGTTTAGCCTATAGTTTATCTTGAGGAGGCCTTTTTTTTTTTAATTTCATTTCGGGCCAATATACAATATTTAAACAATTTTTTAGAAAAAAACGCACTATCCCTCAGGGAAGTTTTCATACATAGGCTTGATTCACTGCAATTTGTAGGCCTAAGTTACGCAGTCAGGACAACGTCATTTCTAACAGCTTTGTAGGTCAGGCCTACACTGCGCCAATGCGATTGTATCTTTGCCCAAACTGATCGTGTGTGTAGTTTGGGTCAACAAAACTGCACCCCCAAACTGCACCTTTCTAACTGCTTACATGTGTAATAAGTCCCATAATTCCATGCGAATCGAGATTCAAAATGGCGGCAATGCATTCCCCTATTGAATTTAACTTTACGCCAAATTGTCAAGATAAAATATGACTGTGTACACCTTGTAATCATTATTAACGATTACAATTAAGATAACAATAAAGATGTTTTGTTAGCTTAACAAAACTTAGCATCCCCAGACAGTGTACTAGTGATGCCAGACAGTGCACTGCTAGCATCAATTTCTTCTGATATATGAATGAGGAGGAAATACGCAGTATCCCTCCAGTCAAGCTAACAAGCTCTTCTCCTCTCTATGTATCTTCTTCATGGGGTGAATTCATAAGCTTAATATGGTCAGGCCACTTAGTGTGGTGCAGTATCTACAACGTAAGAGGAGCAGTAGAAGTAAGTGGGCTGTAAAGTGGATCAGTCATTGGCACGGTCTAGGCTCAGAACTAAGAGACTCCCTCAAAACTAAGGGAAAGAAAGACTCTCGCTCCAACCTGCAAAATAGTATGACATTCAAATCTCATTAGGACGTTTAAGGTGCTAATGGCTTTCATGGCCCTGGAGTAGGCTTTCTAATGGTTTTCCCATCACTGATATATCATTTTCATCTGATGTGACTAGCTCTGAGGCTAGATCATGTCAGTTATGTCAGAGGCTAGATCATTATGTGATCCATGCCACAAATTGTTGGAAGGTTTTGATCCAATCAGCGATCGGGAGGATGAAGGATTTTATGGGTGAAGTCACCAGAAAATGTACAATTCACTCTCACCAATTCTCTCAAGTATTAAACCCAACTTTCAGACGAAAATAAAGTTCAAAATACAGTTCAACCTAACCAAACAAAAGGCTAGAATCAATGCAATGCCGACTATACTCGAATTTACCTAGTATTGCAAATTGCAGCCTAATTTACCGGAATTTACTGAATGTGTACAGCTGCCAATACGTCGCTTCCGAGATTTGGTGTGAACTCTCCCTAGGGGGCAAAAGGAGGTAGCAATAGTGTGACCATGATGTGCGTCAACAATATACACACTTCCGCCGGCCTATGCACCACTCGCCTCCTATTGTTAATGCTTTCATGGTGGTCAACGTTTTAAAGTTCCATTAGCCTGTCTAGCATAATCAGAGCATGTAAATTCCAAACTCTGTAGAAATTTATTAACACCAACGAAAGTAGCCAGCAACTTTGCACCATGTTGCATACTTCTTAGCTACAGAACCAGGGCAAACTACTGGACATAACAGCAACCAGGAATAACTGGACTGATGTATGATAATTAATGAGAAGCTGTAATTAATGCTAAACTTATGATCGAAATGCCATGGGGAAATAATTGTAATTTGGTTCCTTTTCTGCTGCAACAAGTTTCTGATTAGATGTAGGATGGTATAAGAGTATGTGTCGTTGGATTTATGGGTCAGGTTTTCAGAAAATGTACAATTGTCAGCTGTACACAATGAGTAAATTCAGCTAAATTAGGATGCAATTTGATCAATACTTGGTAAATTTGAGTATATTCGGCATGAAATTGGTTTAGCAAACTGTTTGGTTAGGTTGAATTGTACTTTGAACTGTATTTTCGTCTGACATTTGGGTTATTTCAGAGAATTGGCGAAGGGGAACTGTACATTTTCTGAAAATCTGGCCCTTATACTAACGTAAAGCTACTACATTCTCTTAAGATGCTGTTGCGCCCAATAGTCGTAATCTGTACGATATAATGTAATATTACAAACTTTTCCTCTTTTGTTTCACATATTACGCTCTCAAAGCATTTTTCTAAGTATCTCGATTAATTAATTAATGATATCTTATACTGAGAATAATGAACAAACTGTATAATGTTGAGCCGAATAAAAATTGTACTTAAATGCTGAGTATTAAAGGTTGAAATTTGAACCTGTTTGAAATGATTAACGGTTTTTTCCTTTTACCTAGATGCTGCACGGATACCAACCAAGCATAAGGAGATACAGGTAGGTGGATATATGGGTCAAATTTTCAGAAAATGTACAATTCACCCTTGCCAATCCTCTCGAATAACCTAAATTTCAGAAAGAAATAAAGTTGAAAATACATTTAAACCTAACCAGACAGATTGCTAGAATCAATGCAATCCCAAATATACTCGAATTTACCTAGTATAGGCCATTTGTAAGCCTAATTTAGCAGAATTTCCTAAATGTGTAAAGCTGCCAATTGTACATTTTCTGAAAATCTCACCCATATGTTATTAAATTCATGAGCCTGTCTGAACCAAATGGAAGGTACTAACTGCAATGACAGGGACATTTGATTTGATTAGATTTGATTTGAACAATCTTTTATTTGTCAAAAATTACAGTTATATATAGAATGACAAGCAAGTCGACAGACTTCCGGGAGATTCCCAGTTCTTCCAGCCGTTCCCTTTAGAGTAGATGGTTAACTAGGGGAGAGGCTAATAAGTGTTAACACAATTTATCAGTTAGCCTGGTAATTATTTAATTAACTAATTAACGGCTTCATCAATACATACAATTTTAATGAGAGTATACCGTCAGCATGAACCTTAAAGTATCCTGCGTTAATCACATGATACAGTGTAATTACTGACATGATAATAATAATATAATTTGTTTTACATGATTCATTATTTAAATAAATATCAAATATCAAATCAATATCATTGATATACTGGTATGAATATGATACCTCCCGAGCTGCATTCTCAGCTTTCACGACAAACACAATCTAACCACTTTTGGTCATATGTGATGTGTTTCAGGAAAATGAGTCATAAGTCGCAATTTGATATTGTGTTTTTTGCACAAGATCACATCATTGGAGTGTTCTAAGTTTTAGAGCATTTATCACTTATAGCTATATCAATCGATTTATAAATTTTCAGGACAATGTATGTAATATATCCTTTCGTTTTAAAGGTCCTCCTATGGACTAGGCCTACATTTAGAACTTTACTTTACTGTTTATTGACCCCCAGAAATATTGCAGACTTTTTTTTTCAAAAACGAAAATATCAAACTTAAAATCTAGAAATACTTATTAGATTATTAGACTGTTTACATCATTAGAATCGGCTTGATCTCATCTTTTCAAATATAACGGTATCTCAAAATGTATTTTTTGCGACTTATGACTCATTTTCCTTAAACACATCACATAATTATTATGATTTATAGGACCTCATTTATCAATATTCTGCTGCTTTTACATGTGCATTCAAGAATCTAAAGTCTAATCGGTCGAGTAAATACGTTGCCGGTGAGAGATAATAAGTGAACCCATTGCAGGAAAGGAGCTTGGCACTTTCTAGAAATATCACTGAGGTATACAATTACAGAATAAATGTGACAAAAGGGTTGACAAGCTTGTGGAATTAGAATTCCATGTTTTCCCGCTGTTACCTTTTTGGAGAGGAAAATATAAGAAGTTTTAAAAGTGACTAATAGGGAACTACACAACAGTTAGAATACAGGGTACTGCTAATATTAATATAAAAATATAAACATAAAATATAAATATAAAATATAATGCTGAATCTGTCATAGTATATAAATGTTGATGTATGAAGCCCAGTAGTAATATCAACTGGACAAACTCCTCCTGAATGTTGGTCAATTGTCTGATGTTTGGGAAAGAACAGAACAAAAAAGTAGAAAATGTTTAGTTGTTAAACATTGTGAACCGAGAGTGCAGCTTTAAAGTGATTATGTCATTTTACATATAGATAGAACTAACCGCAGTTCTGTCTGTCTGATTGTTCCTAACCAAGTTGGAGGTGAGAGGAATCCTGAGAGGCGTAGCGCAGCATAGCCCCGAGTAGAGGGGTTCCTCTGCTAGAAACAGGTGAAGAATGATCAGACAGACACAACTGAGGTTAGTTCAAGATTTATTTGACCTCCTAGGAGTTTGATCATTTTCAAAATTATAGTATATTTGAGTATCTTTAGATGAGTTGAACAGGTCAAGTATGGTACTACTTTGTTTACAGCATGACGTTTGCTCTGACATTGTGTCAATGACGTTGTCACAAAATGTGATGCATCATTGATACTTGCTTAACGCTGGACTACTTTCACAGTTACCAATGAAAATGCAGAAGGATAAACTGGGTCTTCTGTTTCTTCCCTAGGGAGGAACGAAACATATTTCCTCCCACTCACTCACATATAACAAGCCTATACTAAATCTATGGACACTCTGTTCCAGAGGTGAAATAAAAACCTATCCATACCCTACCGAGCTGATGGGATAATGTTCACAAGTGGTAGAGAACATAAGTGCATGGTGGTTAATGTTCACTCAGCATAAATCCTAACATGGGAACCAATCATCTAATGTCCTTGTAAAGAAGGAACCAAGTTAATTTCTTTAATAAAGTAATTGCCTTTTTAAACAAATCTCAAAAACTAAAGATTTCAAGGAAGGAAACCCCAATTATTATGGATACGTCCTTGAATGTTCCATTATGATGTTTTAGCAAATAAATCATTAATCCGAAAAGGCGGAGGAACTAACAGATGAAAAATAGTTAATAAACCACTTTACTGGCTCAAATTAGAACTTTGCGAGTCAAAACCTAAATGAATTGTCAATTGATAAGTTGAACAAAAATCTGGGTATCAATTTTATCCTTTACGTCCCATTGGCCTATCCACCATCTCCAATTAGCTGATTGCGCTAATTTAATTGGCAAGAGAGGTGACAAATGAGCACGTGGTAAGTTGTGAATCCTGTTAGGCAATTAACAGAGGAAGTGACAACTTTTAATTTAGATTCCATGCTGAAGAAATGCAACAACAGTAGCTAACAACTGCTGCCACAGTGGTTAAATATATGTGATGTGTTTCAGGAAAATGAGTCATAAGTCGCAAAAAAAGATTTTGAGATACCATTATATTTGAAAAGTTGAGATCAAGCCGATTCCAATGATAGTAAACAGTCTAATAATCTACTAAGTATTTCTAGATTTTAAGTTTGATTATTTTCGTTTTTGAAAAAAAAGTTTCCAATATTTTTTTTTTTTTTTTTTTTTAACGTTTTTATTTCCATTACACATTGAGAAATATGGCAGAATAAAATCATTTCGCCAACAATTAGGCGTTCTTCGAAGCTATCTGCTCCTGTCATTGGTATTTACAAATGTAATTACAATCATGTCAAAACGGTGATATCAACATTGGGTATGGAAATTAATTAATTATCTATTCAGAAGTGAAGTTTATAAAGATAATATACATACATATGGTCACATATTTAGAACAGGATGATATAGAGAAATAATGAGAAATGAAAATTCCTTACAATATCTGACATAATTACAGAAGAGGTGAGAGAGTGGCAAGAGGGAGCCAAGTGAGTTTAGTTTACATTTTTATCTAAAAAGAATTTTTTAATTTGAGTTTTGAACATTTCTTTATCTTGTATATTACGTAACCTAGCCGACAGGCTTATTACGTAACCTAGCCGACAAGTTACTGCTGTCTGATAATGCAACGATAATCGATCGGATTCCCTTCTGGGTAGGAATATGTCCAAGACGGGGGCATCATGCATTTGTGTGTTTCTCGCCATATTATTATTATTTGGTACATTCACAGGATCTAACTTTCTTACTGAGGTATATGCTATTTTGGAGAGAAGAAATTTTATTCTATGCTTGATTAACATAGTTTTCGTTGTCGAGTGTATATATTCAGTTGATGTTCGAGGTGGGCATCTTAGTGCTATCTTTAAGGCCCTATTCTGAAGTTTTTGAATGGTAGAAATGGTTTTCTGACAACATCTGCTGATGTAGGGTGCGCTATAATCTAATATTGAAAGTATATTTGCTTTTACTATAAGAATCACACATTTCCTTGTGAGATTGGGTCTTATCAGTGATAGTTGGTGTATTCGGTGGTTAAGCGATTTCACCAATATATTGCTCTGTTCATTAAAATTTAGATGTCGATCGATGTTTATTCCTAAATAGTTATATTTGTTTTCTTGCCCAATTTTCTCATTATTAATTTTAACCTCTATATGATTAATTTCTTTTTTCTTCTCCCCGAAAAGCATCGATTTCGTTTTTCCAATATTAATCAGTATTTTGTTACTTACAGACCAATTAAAGAATTTAGTTAAATCATCTTTCATTTGATCAGTTAGGTGGGATATATTTTCACCAGAGGCATACAACACAGTGTCGTCAGCGTATAAAATGTAATAAGAGGAGAGGTTCAGCTTATTAATGTCATTAGAAAAAATTAAGTAGATGATTGGGCCCAGGATTGATCCCTGAGGGACACCACACCCGATCTAGAGATTAGTAGAATAGTGTTCACCAAGCCGTACAGATTGTGATCTATTGCATAAATAAGAAGATAACCATGATAGCGCTATGTCATTAAATCCTATCTTTTTGAGTTTTTTCCCTATAATTTCATGATTTACACTGTCAAAAGCTTTACTAAAGTCAATAAATGTAGCTATTGTATAGAGTTTATTATTGTTATTTTTATTAATTTGGTTAATCAATTCATATAAGGCTTCATGAGTACTTCTATTTTTGCGGAATCCATACTGGTGTTCTGATAATATGTTATTAATGTCTAAATGTCTCCAAATTTGGCGAGCAATAAATTTCTCCAGGAGTTTCCCTCCTATGTGTGTAAGGGCTATTGGTCTGGTGTCCTGGGGTGATGATATATTAGGTTTTTTAGGGATAGGTTTGACTAATGCTTGCTTCCATGCTGTTGGAAATATACCCTGAGTGATCGACAAGTTTAAAACCATTAGTAATTGATTGGTCACAATAGAAAAGCAGTCCTTATACATTCTCGAGGTTAGTTCCTTACAGCCAGACGATTTAGCAGTATCAATTTCATTAATTAAGTCATTAAGATTCTCCAAAGTCATAGTTTGGAAAGAATTACAATATGAGGCGATTTGTTCGTCATGGAGTGTGGGGGCGATATTTGGAATTTTGTTTTGGATTTTTTCACCAATTGAACAATAGAATTTGTTCAGATAATTTGCTGAGTCATAAGTATTTAGGTCATTATTGAGTTCGTCCCGGATACTTGTAATCTCTTTCTCCTTTTTGGCAGTTATATCATCAAGGGTTCGCCATAATTTTTTACTATTATTAGAATTATTGTCAAGTAAATTTGTATAAAATTGTGTTTTAGATCGCCTCAATAGGGTATTGACATAATTGCGTTGGTTTCTGGCTGCTCGGATTTCATTATCATCTTTGGTAATATTAGCTATTTTGTACATATCATCACGTATTTTACAGGCGTCAACTATATCTCTGGTATACCATTCAGGCCTATTATTCTGGAAATACACACTTTTCATTGGGGCGATCTCATCGACCGTATCAACAAGGGTTGTAAAAAGATAGTCCCAAGCTTGATTTACATTCGTTATGGTATAGAAGTTGTCCCAGTTATGGTTGCCTAGAATATCATTTAGTCGGTCGATACTATAATTTTTCATTATTCTAATCTTTTTTCTAATTCCTGGATTTTTTTTTGGTCTCTGATGTCTAAGGACTAGGTAGATGGGCTGATGGTCAGATAGGTTATAGTTGATAGTACCTAGGGTTGTTGAACGATTACTCTTAAATAAATAGTAATCTAGTATACTATCCTTATGCAGGCCATATCTTGTAATAAACTTCGCTCGGAGCGTAAGATTCGTGTCTTGGGCCAAGTCATTTAAGGCTTTGCATTTATGGTTTAGTTTATCATGTAGGTCTATATTAAAATCTCCAGCTATAATTAGCGACCCAGGATGTTTAAGACTTTCATGGGCATTAACCAGCTCCTTAATCTTATCAAGGCAGGGTGTAATATTAGACTGGGGGGGCCGATAGACCAGACCAAGCAAGATCGGTTTCATAAACTCTTTGGTGATCGTTAGACATAATATCTCCAAGTCTTCATTACTTACAGATAATTCAGGATGTGTTTCATATTTGTAAATGTCCCTAAGATAAATACATACGCCGCCTCCATGTTTATTGATATCAGTTCTATTAAGATTGATTAGGTTATAGTTGGGGTGTTGAATTAATGGTAGACAGGCATCACCGCGAATCCAAGTTTCAGAAAAGCAGACAATATCTATATCCGAACTTAAAATGTCATTCTTAATTTGATCAAACTTAGGGAAAAGTGATCGAATGTTCAAGTGAACAATTTTAATTCCTTTTTGCTTAGTTAAATCTTGCCAACCTGAGAGGTGTGTTTCAAGGATTTCTAAGTTCATGTCGATAGTCTATGGAGTAGGCGAATGTAACGTATATATGCATAGTTATTTATAGTACAGCTCAACTTGCTATCCGAGTAACTACACATGTTCTCCAGATGGTTATTCATTTAAACACCGGTGGTAGGAACAAATAATGTGGAGCAAGACTTACCCTATTCCAATGTAAAAGATACATGTAGGGATTATCATCCTAAGTCGTCCCAAATAGTCACAAACATCAGATATGTTACAATATATTGTGTCGCCGGCGGGAGGCCTCAGGTTAGTAGCCTTGATTATCATGGTCTGACTGCGCTGGGACCTCCCCCGACGAACCTGTGAAATGTACAATGTATGAGTTATATAAATAGTCAACAATTAAATAGTCAACAATTGAGAGCATGCAACACAACCGATACATAGATTTCAAGTAATTGTATATCCGTTCAAGATAGGGTTGAGATATATACATACATGCCCGGGAGGGGTCAGGTTGGTTGCCATGATTATCATGATCTTACCGCACTGAAACCCTCCCTGGTTTTGCAAAGATTCAACACCCACATATAGCATTACAAACAGATCTCAATTCAGTCATCAGTAGTAATAATTTTGCCATAACTTATATATAGATACTTTCCTCTGTAGGTGTAATACATTGGTCGTCAGCTTTCGTTGTAGTGACTTGTAAAGACAAATTCAACGCAATACAAATTACAGACAAGTCTCAATTCAGTCATCAGCAATAATTTTACCATAAATATAAATATATATAAATATATATAGATACTTTCCTCTGTAGGGGTAATGCATTAGACGTCAGTTTTCGTTGTAAAGACACTCTCCTGTATTCAATCAGTAAAGAAAAGCAGTACATGTTAGGTAACCAACAGTCGTAGCAAAATTCAATAGTTTCAATTGTGATTATATTAGGAAAGACCATGGAATTTCTGTATTCAATAGTGAAGTTAGGGGTGTCAGTATAAGGTAGTAAAAGTGGCTTTGCAGTGTAATAGTCAATTGATTATTGGGCATTTTAAAGATCTAGTCTAGGAGTGGAATGGAACAATGCTATTTGTTTTGCCCAGTTCTCTAGGACTAAGTCGTCGAGATGTATCCCGTCGGGTAGGCGTTTGTAGGTGTGTCTTGGTTTGTGCCGCTCGAACTTGTGTACCTTAGTTATTAGATGTGGGTGATTAATACTTCTTTTGTAATTCATCATTCTTATATCTTGGTTAATAGTCAGTATGGCGTTTGATATCATTCGTTGGTGGGGAGAGAAGTTGGGGCGATTGTTGGCTTTGTTGAGGTCTATGCCGATAAGTCCGCCTATGGCAATATTACAGGTCTGTTGTTCGACAATTAGTTGGTTAAGAGATGATTCGTATATTGCAGCCATTAACCTGACAAGGTTCCCTTCATGGGTCGATGCTAGAGATATTTGTTTTGTAATTCTATTTTTTTCGCAAAAGTCACAGATACCTCCTATTATGATCGCGTTAGTGGGATTGGTTGAGTGAATTATAGCCTTGAGTTCGTGTGTTAGTCAATCGACTCCAGCCCCTGGGAATGGGTAGACTGTAATATTTGGGGACGATATAAAGCGTTGCAGATTACGACCCCGTGAATCAGTCACAATGGCAGTGGTAGCTTGATTCATCTTTTCTGTAAAGGATGCAATAGTAAATAACAGTTTTTATGAATAGAGCCCAGTGGTTATGGTGTCACATAATAGATTCAGGGAATGCTCGTTTCTAGAGATTGAAGTTACTCTGGTTTCAGAATCTGAGTTATTATCAGGATCAAATACCTGTGTTGCTTTCTTGGCCGCTTTTCCTCGTGTGCTTGAAGTGGAAGCAGATCTTTTGGGTATCTCCTGGATATTCAATTTGTCTTGTCCTGGATCAGAGCTAGCAGCTGATGATGATCTGGACCTAAGGTACGATGGGGAGAGCTTTTCTACGTATGAAGGTGACTGCATGCGTACTGCGCCCGTTGTAACACGATTCTGAGGTGCAGGTGAACCGGGGGGAAGCATTGTAGGGTGCAGGTTTCCAGCTGGTCCAAATGTTGATTGATCGGTGAATGAACTGGAGGGATTAGGTTGACTGAGTGAGGAACTAGGCAAGTCAACATTATCCATGTCGATTTGGTGTTGGGTAGTTCAATTGTTGTGGGAGCGATCTCTGTGTGCTCGTCCTCCGATTGCTCTATCCATGTTAATTTCTATTTTCTTCTTGGATTTATCCTTTTTGAGTTTATCTTTCTTAGGTGACCCGCTTTTGTCTGGTTGGGGGCCTTCCCCTCCTCGTCCAACAAATCGGTGGTTGATTCGATCATCTTCTGAAATGTTTTGGTCAACATAGCTACTTCTTATTTCCTGCAATATTTGACCCATGATGTTGTCTCCAATAAATGAGTCTGCGGTGAGGTATTGGGAATTGAGCCCGCATCCGATTGCCCAGTATTTGTCTCCAGTGGCTTCGTGTAGGGATGCAGTACCTGTGTCGATAAGGAATTGGGTCAGGCTCTCGTTCTGGAGGAATTTTTCTTCTAGGACTGTTCTCATGACTGAGAGTTTCATCTTATTCCATTTTGGAGTCGACTCGATCTCTGATGCGATTCTCTTGATTTTGCGAGGATCTTTTTCTTGATATATGCGGGTTGCTAATTCTCGGTTGCCCAGTAAGTTTGCTCGTGCAAAATGGTAAGTCTGTTCTGCGTTGTTGAAGGTTAGGTTGTCTATTTGGATTGGTGAAGGATGAAAATTGCTTAAGGGGGAGAATTCTGATTGGAAGAAAACCCCCTTGTCATTTGTCTTAGTCTTAGCGTTACTGAGTCGGTATCCGTCCTCCAGTAATTCCAATTGATCGTGTCGATACCATGTACCATCAACTTGAATACGATCTCTAATGATTTTTCCGACTGTTTTACCCCCTTTCTTGGTGACATGATTCTGGATAATACGCAATTTTGCCTTACGTTCTTGTATTTCCTCCGGGAGGTCTGGGTTGATGTAAACGTTAGGGTAATTTCGGTTGTCCTTGAGCTCTCGGCGTTTGGCGTATATGAGGTTACGTATGGCTTCATTCTCCAGTTTGACAAGCACTTGTCTGGCACCCAGCTGGAATTTCCCTATTCTTCTAGTATGGATAATCGATTCAAGCTTAAAAGGTGGATCAAGCTGGGTAAAGAGTTGGTGTACTTTGAAATATAAGTCTTCGTTGCGATCATATTGAAGACCTGTGATAATTAAATTGCTACGGTATGAATCAGTTTCGATTGAAAGAATCTTTTCATGGTGAGAAATATTCTCTTCCTTGACTTCATTTAATTCAGCATGTAGCATGACCATTTCTTCTTTTACATTATTTTCGCTGAAAATCAGGTCTTCCATTTTGGAGAGAATTCTAGCATTATTTTTGTGAGCTAGGGCGAGTGATTTCTTCAAGGATTCAGAGGTCAATAAACAGTAATTAAATGTAGTCCACATGAGGACCTTTAAAACGAAAGGATATATTACATAGATTGTCCTGAAATTTGATACATCGATATAATATATAGCTATAAGGGATAAACCCTAAAAAAAATTAGAACATTCCAATAATGTGATCTTGTGGAAAAAAACACTTAAGAAAATATCATTTTTGCAACTTATGACTCATTTTCCTGAAACACATCACATATCATTCCCGTCCAAGGACTCAAGGTCCAATAGGAGATTTTCATAGAAAACATACCATGTTCAGCATGGACTATTTATCAGAGCTCTAATGTCAATATCCATGTGTTATACATGTTTCCATAACACAAGTCCCCATCTTTCCCATCATGCATTTGGTTTGCATAGATCATTTACATAAGCTTTGATATTGGTGAAAACATTCTTGCATTTTTCGATAAAAATATTGCCAAATGTTTGTATGTTATATTTCAACAGAATCTATCCCAGGATGCACCGTAACAGACATGCGCAGTGGCACATGCAAACCCCTTATTGAAAGATCCTACTTTAGTGGTACGGTGCGGTTCAATGTCCTTACTATAATTGCACATAAAACAAAGCTAGGCAATGACACTCTGTCTTGTGACACAACAACAATTTGAACCAGGATCATCAATAACGAGCTTTGCATCATCCTATTAAGTGCCAGACGATTCTGCTAGCCCTTTGTTGTTAATATTGATAACATCTCAAGGGGACCCTTATCAAATTAGTGTGACAGAAAATATTGAAAATTAATGTGCAGACAACCCAACTTGTTTAACCTTGATTAATGTTCAATGCATTTCATGCATCCATCGTTTAAAAGTGGGAAAAGTTTGGGTGCTTCTCTTAAGGGTGGTCTCCACTGGCTGTAGTAAGCTCTGCGGTAAGCTCTGTGGTAAGCTCTGCAGTAAGCCTTGCGATGGTGCTGTGATGGTGAAAAGTGGCGAGGTCCTGCCTACATGGCCAGTGAACCATGTAGGCAGGACCGCATCACTCCTCTCCGCGTACAGAAACAGCACAGCACCATCGCAAAGCTTACCACTGTGCTTACCGCATACAGTGGAGACCACCCTTTACTGTGCAACATCAAATGAAATAGTTGATGTTTCTTTATGATATGAACCTTTCTTGGTTTAAGTTCTAGTTGCACTTATCTAAGGAATGCTGCACTGCTTTTCACTGTGTGAAGGAATTTATGTAGACTTCACGGTGAAGTGTGTATCACATAAGTGAGACTGTGGGTTAGACATGGGTGAGACTGTATTTGAAATGCTAATGTGCCGAATGTATGAATCAATATGGCGGAGGTAATTTCAGAGGGAAAGGATGAATGTAAAGAAAATGTATGTTCTGACGAGATAGAGTAGAGGGAATGTTCTTATGTTTTATACATGTGTTTGGTAAGATTGGCTGAAAACGCTGAATGAAGTTCGTTGATTAATGATTTGTTCTAATTGTCGATAATTAGTAGCTATTTTTTAACAATCATTTTTTCAATAAAATATGTAACAGGCAACACTCTAGGATATCCATGATGGACGTAGTATATTTACATGTGAACATTATTTAATTGTCTTGGCCGCAATGGGAATTTAAAAAACAAAAAAAACTTAATGTTTGTATGTAGAGGCATGTGGTACATACCATGTGGTACATTGTTTGGTACCACATGGGCAGGGCCTATCGATGTGCAAAATAAACTCATTTGATTGGTTCCCTTTCCTGAAAGTACTCAGGCCACGCCCCTTAACAATAACGGTAATGATCCTGACAATGATGACGATGAAAGTAATCAATAAAACGAAATTTTAGCTATGACCTTGTTGTACAAAACAAAGAATCCTTTATCGCTCATCTTCTATTATCACGCTTCTACTATTCTACATTTTTCCTTCTAAAGGGCCTTGGCCACTTAAAAGAGTCCACTTATAAAAGAGTGCAAAATCGCATGGGAATCGGCTTAGTGGACAAGGCCTTTTATTTTCCTGTAATATAAAATCTATAAAAAAAAGTTGGTGTTGAATTGAAGTACTTTCGAAACCGATAACACATATGTCAGTTGTATCTAGGATATTATTCAGTTAATGAAGAAATAAAGGGATTTCATCAAATCAACTGAACATGAGCATGAAATAAAGTAAATGATCAAATATATTAGGCAAGTTCTCAACTACGTAACCGTATACGTGTCTTTTTTTGTGAATTGCGTCGCTTTTTTATGTATAGCAAATAAATCGCCAGATGAAACATATTGCTTCAGATGTTACGTTACGTTTTTCCCGCCATGTTTTGCTGAACCTCTTTTGTCCTTTTAACTTATATTTGTATATCAGAGATACGGATACGCAAAATACGTATTTGTTAGACTTGCTGAACCTCACTATTGTTATACTTAACCTACATTTTCTGACTTTATGGCACCTGAAAATAGGTCAGATTTTCACAAAATGCACTATCACTATCTACAGTTCTACACATTAATTTTGTCAAATTCTGGTAAATTAGAGTGAAAAATCAGTCTCGTTTTGTTAAAATGCATCTTAAATCTGTGTTATTTAAGAGGATTGGTGAAGGCCAATTATTGTACGTTATCAGGAAACTTCCCCCAAAATACCAAGTGCGTTTCCATTAAGGGTTGAACCCTATACCCTTAATCAAGTCACTCACGCCTCTTCCTGTTGGGGTCTCGCCCATGCGCACTGAAACTGATCCAATCTCTGTCAATGCCTCAGCCACAAGTACACAATAGGGCGGTTAGCTTAGCCACGATCTGATATCAGCCACAGGTACACAATAGGGCGGTTAACTTAGCCACGATCTGATATCAGCCACAAGTATACAATAGGGTGGTTAGCTTAGCCACGATCTGATATCAGTCACAAGTATACAATAGGGCGGTTAGCTTAGCCACGATCTGATATCAGCCACAGGTACACAATAGGGCGGTTAGCTTATAGGGGGCCCACACTGATGGCGATTGTCTTTGTGATAAGTTTTGCAATAAGGTTTGCGATGAAATGGAACATTTTTTATCACAAACATAATCCTGTCACAGCAGTTTGGGCTACTTCCCGATAGGTTTTGCGACGAGTTTTGCGATGGAAAAAGTCGCGGAGTTAATTGCAAAATTATTCAACATGTTTAATATTTGTTTGCTATATGCAGTCTATCAGGAGAAGTTAATATGCTTTGTGATTGATTGCAAAAGTGTGTTCTGCTTTGCGATGGGTTTTGTGATAGCCTTTTGCGATATAGAACTCAAAATCGTCTGCTAAAGTCAGATATATCGCAAAACTCTGTCGCAAACCATGCCATAACAAAAGTCTATTTGCGACGCACCTTTGTGATAATTTATTTCCATACTCATTGCAAAGGTTAATCACCAAATTCTATCACGAAGCCCATCGTCGTTAGTGTGGGCACGCCATTAGCCACGATCTGATATCAGTTTGGTTTGGGAACTTTTTTATTTGATATCAAGGGTACATCTGTGATCTGAAATTAATTGATAAAGCATCAAGGAAATAAAGCTAGATTCTCATCGACAAAAAAACATCGACAAAAACATTGATAAAAAAAGCCTTTCTTATATATTCCTTGTTTTAAACTAGGCCAGTACAACATTCAAGTAATATAAATTTATAAATAATAGATAATTTGAGTTCCATCTGGACGTCTTTTGACAAAAAGATTGGAGGATTTCATTTGTTCCTCAAACAAAATCCAAACTTACGTACGTCAAAACCCTTTGATTCTGTCATGGCCCTGTTTGTGACTCAATCTGGTTGAAGTCACCAGAAGATGTACAATTGACCTTCAGCAATCCTCTCAAATAACCCAATTTTCAGACAAAAATCATGGTTCAAAATACAGTTCAACCTAACCAAACAGATTGCTAGAATCAGTGCAATGTCAAATATACTCGAATTTACCAAGTATTGACCAAATTGCAGCCTAATTTAGCAGAATTTACTAAATGTGTAGAGCTATAGTAGGTAGACGTGGCAGTATTCACCTTAACCTGTACAAAAAAAATTTTTCTCCCCAAATGAATAAAATCATTAAGGTGAAAAGGGTTTACCACTTATAAATGTGTAGAGCTGCCAATTGTACATTTTCTGAAAATCTGACCCACCTGAGATTTAATTTCCTCTCAGTCTATGTGTATCTGCCATCAGGTCGATCTCTCCATTTGACCCAATTTCCCAAGCTCCAGAGACAACCTAGCGACCATAAAAAATGTAGGTTTACTGCCCCCGCGCTGTCATTTATCTCAGATATTGAGTGTCGTCAAAATGAATATGACATGGCGATCGGCGGTCATCAGTGAATATGTAGGCGCCAAATGTCAACAGGGGCACAATATACATGAATCACTCCTAGTCAATAAGCAATGAGAAATAGGGGAATTGCATGTGCCACTGCGCATGTCTGTTACAGTGCATCTTGGGATGGATTCAGTGACATAGAAATATTTAGCAACACCAAATCACTCTAGATACGTTGTTTTCAGTGCAATGTGTGTATAATAAACATGTATAACACATGAATATTGACGTTAGATCAAGGATAAATAGTCCATGCTGAACATGACATGTTTTCTATATAGATTTTAGACTGTACCATTAGTCCCATAATTCCATGCAAATCAAGATTTAAAATGGCGGCTATGCAAGTACCCTATATGGGGGTTATACTTGGGAAACTGCATCAGTGCCAATATCTTCATGCACGTATAGTTTGGCGCCGATTCCTTAATAGGAAAGGGGGAAGGGGGAAGGGGGAGAAAGGCCATATACTTTGGTCATTTGAGTGTCATAAACGTTGGCTACCCGATCTCTTAATTGTATGTGGTAAAAGAAATACCGAGGATTGAAGCTAAAACAGGAGGAACTTTCCCCTAAATTGGGTTAAGGGAGGCGAGCCAACCCCATGGCCCAGCTGGTTTTTTATGAGGGTGTTAACTGATGAACAGGAACTAATGGTATTCCTTCTCCCACGCATCGACATCAGAGAGAAATCACTGTTGTTTAATTATCCTGTCATAAACTATAATTTGTGCGATATCCGGACAGTCTAGTTTGGATAGCTTGCTTGGTACGTTGTGAGGTGTATATGGGTGAAATCGCCAGGAAATGTTCAATTCACCTTCACCAATGCTCTCAAATAAAGTTCAAAATACAGTTCAACCTAACCAAACAGAATGCTAGAATAAATGCAATGCTGAATATACTCGAATTTACCAAGTATTGGCCAAATTGCAGCCTAATTTAGCAGAATTTACTAAATAAAATGATAACTGCTATTAGGTGACATATATGTTCCAGTTCTAGGCCGTATTGATATCATGGGCGATGCAAATTATAATGATTGATATAATTGAGAATGATTGAGAATTTTATTCTATTTTGTTGAAGCTTCTTGTTGTCCACTGAGTGGAATTTTATTTTTTGATACAATTTTATGCAGAAGCAACGCGTGAAAACGGACCCGGCGTCTTTGTTATGTCTTAAATAATATATTGGCCTTTATTGTATAAAAGAAAATATAAAATTAATATATTGTAATCAGTTAGGTAAATCTATGGGATTATAGCACAATGAACTTTTTTTATCATTAAACAACATTTAATGAAATTTAACTTCGACTGAAGACAAAAGAAACAACTTAATCCTCTATTACATAAAACATCAGCGTAAAATGCGAAAACAGATCAAAACAGTCAAACAAACCGTGTCCAAAAGCAGGACAGGCAATTTAAACTGACAAATTAATCTTCACAAAAGCAAAATAGACCATATAAATGTCAACGACGAGATTCGTGATATGCATACAAAGTGGACCTTTAAATATCAGGAGTACACCTGGAAAACCTGCAATTCTGCTCCCTAATCAAGCAAGCCGTTTCTAAGAAGTTTCCTACATTTCTTTCTCATTGATAGTATTGGGTCAGACTTTCAGAAAATATACAATTGGCAGCTGTACACGTTTAGTAACTTCTGCTAAATTAAGCTGCACTTCAATACTAGGTAAATTCGAGTATATTCGGCATTGCATTGATTCTAGCAATCTGTTTGGTTAGGTTGAACTGTATTTTGAACTTTATTTCCGTCTGAAATTTAGGTTATTTGGGAGAATTGGTGAAAGTAAATTGTACATTTTCTGGCGACTTCACCCTACAGTACATGACATCAGGAGACGTGGTTAATACAAAGCATAATGAGATGGAGAAATTGCAAATATCAGACGGTCACAGGATGAGAAATTGCCGAGCAAAAAAGAAAAACTGTTCCGTCTTGTACTTGTATTTAAAGATTTCTATTCAGTAAATACATTATGAGTAGTACATTTTTCCCAGTCAAGGCTGCCGACAAGATTATGAAAGTTAGAGAAAGGTTTATACAAATATTCTAGTATCACAATTTGAAATTTCTACAGAAAACCTGATGCAGAATATACAAAAGCTTGCTTATGTTACATAGATACACAAAGCTGAAGATACCAAAATAGAAAAATATATGATAGAAATAAAACTAATAGGTGCGCAGGTCTATGCCATTTAAATTACTCAAAAGTCAGACCAACCTATCAGGAACTGGATTACCAAAGCAATTGAAAAAAAATTAAAATTTTCAACATTCAAGTTTATGCATGGGATACCTGCTCTAGAAGACAATGAATTCTAAAATGTTGTATAAAGGTTAATAACATAGGACAATGAAGACGAAATGGAGAAATCCGGAAGATGTAGTCGAGAATTGGAATAATAAAAACGTTTTCAAATCAAATACAGAATTCACAGGGAACACAGTTGACAACAAAACCTTGTTGCCCTGTTGATATAATAGTTTTTTTGTTTTTTTTTATATTTAGTATGTTTATACAGCAGTCATCAGGCAATATAAAGACATTATAATAAGGCATGTACACTGTATATTGTCAGTTGTAATACTTGAACAGTTGAACATACTTTAACTCTTCACGTGTATAAGACCGACTATAGTAACTCAATCAATATGTGGGAGATAAGATCTAATAATCGTTAGTTGGATTAATGTGAGGATGATTTAAATGTATTGATGTAGGGCCGCTTAAAGCTGATAATCTTAGAATTTTGGTAAATATTATATCTTAGAATTTTGGTACATATTATATGCTGGTTTTGTGACGACGTTAAAATGTAGACTTATATTCAATGGTTACGAAAATAATTTAGGCATCTCACGGATACATCCACGTAGTGGACACGCGCTTTTTGTGAATTTGATTAACTTGTACGGCCAGATTTGTACAGGGGTACAGTTTGTGAGTGCTCATATGAAGCACACAAACAATAGGGGACTTGCATGTGCCACTGTGCATGTCTTTTACAGTGCATCCTGGGATTGATTCTGTTGATTGATTCTTTTGAAATCTGACAAACAAATATTTGGAAATATTTTTGTCGAAAATTGAAAGAATGTTTTCACCAATATCACAGCTTTTATAAATGATCTATGAACACCAAATGCATGATGGAAAAGATGGGAACTTGTGTCATGGAAACATGTATAACACATGGATATTGTCATTAGAGCATTGATAAATATTCCATGCTGAACATGACATGTTTTATTTAGATTTCAGACTGTACCATTATTAAAGCAAATGGCACTCTATTCGGGTTCAAACTGATCTCGACCAGCAGCGACCGACCCGCCCTCTGAGAAGAGGCGGATTGCCACGGAACTAAATATTGAAGTCATCGCATGTTATCCCGGTCATTTCCCAGTACTGTCCATGCAATATATATCGACCTGTTCACAGACTTTAACAACACGTACAGCAGCCTATTTAGTCTTAATCAAAAGCTATATTCGTAGGCTAGATTTTTTATTGGAGGAATACATACATTTATGGTACACGAACATCAGGATCAGCACTTCTTTTGGTCCTATGGCTATTCCATTCAAACTTTTGCACACGGCACTACTCGCCACTACCACCATGCATGATGCTCATGCTTCACTCCCTGCTTCCCCACGGTAGTGGCGTCGGCCACTACCATGGGGAGCAGGTATTAGACACAAACATTAACAAGGAAGAGAGAGTGGGGGAAGCAGGGTGGGGTGGTGGGCAGTCATTAAAAGTGAAAAAAACAACAACTATAAGAACAAAAACAGAAAATAAAATAATATCCTGTAGGCCTATCTAGTGGGCTCATTTCTGGATCCATCAGAAAACGGGACGAACACCGAAATGGTTCTCTCATGGTGCAATATGGCACCAGGGGGAGTCATTGATCTGTGCTCACCTACATACCCCACCTATCTACAAACCCTAAAACCCTCTACTTCCTCTTCCGCCTTCTCTCTCCTACCTCCTCCATCTGTCCTTGCTTTCCCTATAGGCAGGACCTAACAAATCTATGCCCATCCTCCTCATCCCTCTTTTCTCATAATTTCATTTCAACAATTCTCATCAACTTAACCAATTTTATCAATTCAATTATTTTATCAATTCAATTATCACATCATCTCCTTTATATAAAATCAACTCATATCTTAATTCAACCATTCAAAACTTTTATATTTATATAATTTTAAGTTATAAACCAACCGAATCAAATCCACCTAACTAACCATAGGTTTTCCTATCTTTGATAGTACCTTTGTCACCTTACTTGATTTATGTTTGTCTAAATTAACTTGTTCTCGAGTAGTTTTACATTAAATGTAGTCTAGCTAGACACAGCAGTGGGCGGAAAACGAGGGTTTTTCTAATTTGAATTATCCCCCGTGAGCCCATTATCCTCATGTGTACATGACATAACTTGTTCATAAGATTATTTTGTACTCTGTGCATGCCCGTTTATGTTCAACTGTTATTTTCAAAGAAGATTGGCTGTATAAAAATTCTAAATAAAAAAAAAAAAAAAATTATACAAAAATAAAAATTTTACAGCCTCGCATGATAAACAACTAGTGTGTGGGAGGTGGATAGAGTTGCATAGGAAGCCATGAGGTGTGTTATATTAGGTGTATAGTATACATGCACCTTACACCAGGCCTGTGATATCTGACTACCCTCCTCCAGGCCCACACTCACTAATTACCCTGATCACGTCACACGGACACAACCTCCCCTTCCCGGCATGTTCAGCTTGGGGCACTAACTTGTATAATGGAACTTGTTTTGTGGTTCGGAGAGAAGAAAGTTTTGATAATGATTGAAGTTAATTAAAACTTTGTATTTAAAGAATATATGTATTTATTATATGTGCATGCTATATGAGAGGTGCTATAAGTGGGGTGCTATAAAAATATTCATATAGTACGCGTACTATGAAAATGTAGTTGTCTAAAAGTAGCTCTGTTGATATGCTTTGCGGAGCTTTGGCTCTCCGTGAAGCATGTAAACAAATCCCCGCGATCGGTAATCCACCTGTGATCCTGGTACTATGATTATAGAAATACATAATAGAACCTACGTCATTAAATAGAGCATTAAATTCTCTATCAAATGATATAAGTTTTTATAATGTAGCTCAAAAAATGGCCACGATATGAACGTTTTAATTCAACAATATCAGTAGGCCTAAATACTGCATGATCACACAGTGGGCACCGTTGTAGGCCTACTAACAGGGCTGTCAGTGGGGCTGTCAGTGGGGCTGACAGCGGGGCAGCGGGGCTCTCTGAGACTTCTTTAATATTTTTTCAGTGATATCTGATGACATATGATCAAATTTTATGCACATATAATAAATATAGAATGGAACTTGCCGGCAATAATAAAAAAATTATTGGACTTGATTACAATGGATACGGCATCGTACTTATGTGGACAAATCTCGTCCAATAAATTTTGGATTATTGCCGGCTCATCCCATTCTCTCTATTTATATTATAAGTTGGAGGCAACTCAACTCAACTGATACAAACCATGGTGGTGAATTCCCGTATTTTGTTCTATTTTGTGACCCAATATCTGTAGTTCCTATATAATTAATACCGTATTCAAAACACAAAAATATTTGATACAATATCCTGGAATTTGGTACATAGATTTATATGACTAGAAGTGCTAAACCCTACAGAAATAGGAAACATTCCAATGAAGAGATCTTGTGAATAAATGACTTGTTAAAAACTTTTTTTTTTGCGACTTGTGACTCATTTTCCACATATAGTGAGTACTTCAGCCTTGAATAAAGGCAACTCACCACAGTGTCTATACTAGAATTGAAATGTACAGAACTGGCTATAAAGCAATGTATAACAGCAAATCTGATTGGTTCAGACGTACAGCCAATGACGCACTTACAATGCGACATAATGGGAAAAGCGATAAGTGTTAATCGGATTCTGTCCCTACATTCAGACCCATTGTCAAAACATTAACGTCCATCTTGCCTTTAATTCTCATTGCAATTCCACCATCATGTTGATCATAGAATTTCATTAGGCCATGTTGATTTCATCTGGAGGAATATCATATTAGCTCTAAGTACCAGACTGTGAATAATTGAATGCCTCATTACGTCCATATAGCCAGGCTGGTGTATGCTTAATCTAATCATGTTTTAATCAAAAATGGAGTACGTCATAATCACATGTCAAGAATGGCATGTTCAGTGGTGCCGTACAATTAGCTGACAATTATAAGTTGTGAATTGCTCTGGAGATTCATGTCAGAGCAAACAACAACCCAACATTTTACTGTTATTAGAACAAGCTTATACAACTCATGAATCAGATGTCAAATCAAAACCTTTCCTGTATTTTTACATGAATAAGAATTATAATAAATATTTACAATCACTAAAAATTAGAGCACTTTGGATTATCACAAAGTTAAACAGGATTTACTGTGTCAACCATCTTTACCACAAATGTTATGCCATTGGTCTAAATATATTGGCACATACCAGATCACTACCTGAATAAAAATTTGTTTAAAAAAAATATCCTTCCCTTAAAATGAAGGAGGAGAAGTTAAAGTGAAGGAGGTAAATCATATAAAAACTGAATGAAAATACAAGGACACAGATTTGATTTGAAGATATTTCTATTCAGGGACAAAGACATTACATATCAATGATGCTATCCTCAGAATTGCCTGACGTTTCAATACATTGTTGATAACTTTTTAACGCATACTTCGGTGAATGAATGGTCCTGGGTTAGACCTTAAAGTGGCTTTCTGTCTCTTCTTCACTCTCTGTCTCTCCCTTCTTCTCTATCTCTATTTCCTGGGTATGATCATAAACTGCCTCCCTCTCAGCTCTTCCTGGGTAAGACCATAAAGTACATTTCTGTCCCTTTTTCTCTGTCTCTCTCCCTCCCTTCTTCTCTATCTCTATTTCCTGGGTAAGATCATAAACTGCCTCCCTCTCAGCTCTCCCTGGGTAAGACCATAAAGTACATTTCTGTCCCTTTTTCTCTGTCTCCCTCCCTCCCTTCTTCTCTATCTCTATTTCCTGGGTAAGATCCTAAACTGCCTCCCTCTCAGCTCTCCCTGGGTAAGACCATAAAGTGCCTTTCTGTCCCTTTTCTCTGTCTCTCTCTCCCTTCTTCTCTGTCTCTATTTCTTGGGTATGATCATAAACTGTCTCCCTGTCAGCTCTCCTGTCCTTGATATAACCATCTTAATCAGAATTGCCCAATACTCTTTTAAGTTTTTAACTTCGCTGAAAGACATCATAGAAATAGCAAGGAATATGTAATGCCATGTTTTAACCTTACTTTTATTATACTACTCACATCTTGATATAATATAGGTCTATATACATGTACGCACATGTATTTCTCCCGCATTACCTTTTATTATGTGTGTGATGGCCACAAGGTGGCAATGGAAGTCTGTATACTACATTTTATTCTTACCTACTTCTTTTATACCTTAAGCTTACCTTTACAACACCTTTATTCTTATGTATCAAATTCGACTGTGTCTAATGTCAATCGTCGTAATAAAAGAGAGTTTTTACAATATAGACTTGATCTTGTCGTTATTTCTCCTCCCCTGCGTTAACCAAGGGTCATTACAAATAATATAAAGTCAAAATGTGATGTGTTTCAGGAAAATGAGTCATAAGTCGCAAAATTGATATTTTTCAAAGTGTTTTTTCACAAGATCACATTGTTGGAATGTTTTGATTCTTGGAGAGTGTGTCACTTATATTTCTGGCAATCGATGTATCAAATTCCAGGACAATCTATGTAATATATCAATTTGTTTTAAAGGTCCTCATATGGACTACATTTAGTTAGTTTACTGTTTAGTGACCCTCAGAAATATTGGAAACTTTTTTTTCAAAAACGAAAATATCAAACTTAAAATCTAGAAATAGTCATTTTATTAGACTGTTTACTATCATTGGAATCGGCTTGATCTCATCTTTTCAAATATAATAGTATCTCAAAATCTATTTTTTGCGACTTATGACTCATTTTCCTGAAACACATCACAAATGTAAAATAAATAAGGGAAAATATTAATAAATGATAACATTTAACGTCGGACATTCAATTAACTGTCAGTTTGAGACAACTATGTAATAAGGACACACTATTCAGTACTGTAGGTGAGGCCTAGGCAGTGAGAGTAAAACGAACCGAGGTGTTTTGTAGGATAAGCTACTTTTGTGGGCTGAAATTCTGCTGCGGTTATAGAAAATTGTTTTGAGCAAAAATGGTGAATGTCATATCAAAGGTCAAGAATCGAACGCAGCGAGCGTTGGATGGTCTCCTACTATTGACCAACAATAGGGGAGTTGCATAGCCGCCATTTTGTATCTTGATTCGCATTGAATCATGGGAGTAATGGTACAATCTAAAATCTATAGAAAACATGCCATGTTCAGCATGGAATATTTATTAATGTTCTAATGTCAGTATTCATGTGTTATACATGTTTCCATAACACAAGTTCCCATCTTTCCCATCATGCATTTGGTTTTCATAGATGATTTATACAAGCTCTGTTATTAATGAAAACATTCTAGGGGATTTGCATGTCTCACTGCACATGTCTACTGCAGTGCATGCTGGGATGGATTCTTATGAAATCTGACATACAAATATTTGGCAACATTTTTATCGAAAATTGCATGAATGTTTTCACCTATATCGTAGCTTGTACATATGAAGAATGAAAACTTAATGCATGATGGGAAAGATGGGAACTTGTGTTATGGAAACATGTATAACACATGGATATAAACATGAAATTACTGTTTAACATTCCATGCTGAACATGACATGTTTTCTATAGATTTTACACTATACCATTGTTCCCATAATTCCATGCGAATCAGGATTCAAAATGGCGGCTATGCAAGCCCCCTATTGTACGTTGTGAATGACTCAAGATTGTTTTGTTATCCCATAAGGTAAAATAGAGATAATATTTTGAAGCTCCACACAAAGATCCTACTCAAACAGAAATAAAGGTATGTGGTGTGTTACAGGAAAATAAGTCACAAGTGGTAAAAGAAAAATATTTTTCAAAAGATTTTCCACAGGAATCCTTGCACAGAATGTTTTTTAGGTGTCTAGCGCTGATGGTAGCATCAATAGTACATGTAACACATTTCGAGATCAAAACTATAATGTTTAACAGTGTTCCCCTAACCTTCGCAGCCTGGCTAGCCCAACAAACTACTGCCATATTTCCCTCCATTCCTCCCAAACCCGAATTTCTCTTTTAATTCTAAAAATGATTGAGTTTTAATTCTTTATTTATCCAGGTGATTACATAAGGTTGTGGCCTTTGCCATCCCTATATTAATCAAGGATCAGGCATCATGCCGGGTTTTCACCTCAACCCTGGCTTATTTCATATTTAAGATGTTTTTAGGATTGTATAATAATACATAAACAAGATTTGGTGGAGTGAGATGAGATGAGGTATTAACTAAACCAAAGATGATTATTGTATGATGCGATTAGTGTTGTTTATCAAGGATAAGGCATCATGCCTGGTTTTCGCCTCCACCCTGGTTAATTTTTATCTGAAATGCCTGTAGGATTGTATAATAATTGTAACACATAAACAAGATTTGCTTGAATGAGATGAGATGAGGTATTAATACAAGATGATTATTGTATGATGCGATTACTGTTGTTTATCAAGGATCGGGCATCATGCCTGGTTATCACTTCCACCCTGGCCTACTGTCATTAGTTTCATTTGTTGTTCTTAGGATTATACAGAAGGAAGGTTTTGGTGGAATGAGATGAGATGAGATGAGGTATTACAAAATGGTTATGAAATAGATATAGGGTTGGGGAGGGGTCATTTATGAATAGTTAAACAGTATATGATATTATATGTCATGAATCTATATATATATATATATATATATATATATATAATATGATATATATATATGATGTGTTACAGGAAAATGAATCACAAGTCGCAAAAATGATTTTGAGATATCATCACATTTGAAAAATGAGATCATGGGGATTGCAATGATAGTAAACATATGGACGTAATTATTTTTATTTACTTTTTATTGTTTAAGTGTGATATTTTATTTTTTTTAAACTGTTTGCAATATTTGTGGGTGGACATTTACTAGTAAAGTAGCTAAATAAGCCCCAACAGATCACCTAGGGAACGCAAGGATATATTTAAAACACTGCCTTGCAATTTGGTACATATTTATACGACTTCCAGCACTACATACTCCAAACATGAAAACATTCGATCAAAGAGGAATAAATCATTTCAACTTGTGACTCATCCTCCTGTGAAACATCATATCTATGTAAATTGCCTCTATTCCTAAAGTCACTAATTTGCTCACCACAAAATCGTTAATCAAGTGCTACTACTTCTGGCCAGGTTGTGGATCTATAAGAAATGGCAAATGGCCCATTTTCTGAGAATATGGATCAGATTTTCAGAAAATGCACAATTGGCAGATCTACATATTTAGTAAATTCTGTCAAAATAGACTGAAAAATGATCAAAGCTAAGTATATCTGAGGATATTTGGTATTGCCTTGATTCAAACAATCTGTTTGGTTGTGTTAAACTGAATTTTGTACATCATTATTGTCTTAAAATTGTGTTATTTGAGAGAATTGCTAAAGACAAGTTATACATTTTCTGGCGATTTGACCCCTATAGTTATGGATTTGTTCACTACAAAATTGCAAAACAACTGCTACTATAGTTTAGCGCTCCTTTCCTTTATAGGGAAGTGGGAAGGGGTATATGGAAGGGGAGGGAAGGCCATACATCCCTTGGTCATTTAGGCGTCATTTTATGATTTTAAGTGCCATTAAACGTCGCCTACTTGATATGTGCTATTATGACCTGGCTTAGAGGGGAGAGGATTAAATCTAAGACAAGAGGAACTTCCCCAAAAATTGGGTCGAGGGAGGCGAGCCCAGCTGTTTTCGTGGGGATGTGAACTGATTAGGAGGAACTAATGGAATATGCCTTCTTCCACACCTCGACAGCAGAGAGAAAACCCCGCTCTATAATTACCCTGCCATAAACTATACCTTCGGCCAGGTTGTAGATCTATAATACTCAAAGTAAAGTTGTGGCTGGATGGGAGGAGGGAGGGAGAGTGGGAGGGAGGGAGGAGGGAGAGTGGTGGAGGTAGGTAAATGATGTAATGGGTGGAGTGATGGATGGGAAGTCTAGCCATGTTAAATCTAATAATGCACCATCATTGAGTGATGACCCATTAAATCTCAGTCCTGTCACTTACCTTGTAATTCTAACCATTAGGGTCAGATTTTCAGAAAATGTACAATTCGTCTCCACCAATCGTCTCAAATAACCCAAATTAAGGACAAAATGAGCCTCAAAATACAGTTCAACACAACGGAACTGATATTATGAATCAACTTAAAATCAAATATAATCAAATATACCTAATATTTATTATTTTCAGCCTAATTTTGCAGAATTTGTTCAGTGTGTTGAGCTGTCAGTTGTACATTTTCTGAAGATCTGGCCCCCTATCACTTGACATGCCAGTGTGGGCAGAGGCAGGGCTGGGGGTTAGAGGGTTTTATTCTAGGAGAGATCAGAAGTTAATTGGGGAAGACTCCAGGTTAAGGATCATGTTACAGAGATGTGGCCCTTTTCAGGTTGTGGGTGAAGTCACCAGAAAATGTACGATTCTGCTTCATAAACCTTTTCAAATAACCCAAATTTCAGACGAAAATAAAGTTCAAAATACAGTTCAACCTAAGCAAACAGATTGCTTCAATCAATGCAATGCCGAATATACTCGAATTTACCTAGTATTGACCAAATTGCAGCCTAATTTAGCAGAATTTACTAAATGTGTAGAGCTGCAAATTGTACTTTTGTCGAAAATCTGACCCATGTAGTACCTTGCGTGTTTTCCACTTGATTGTTGTCGTTTTAAAGCCTGCTAGCTTTAGTATGGTTGCCTGTTATGTACGTCACTTGTCTTTTGTAGATTTTAAAAAGATTTGAAAGATCAATTTTATCATTGTCAGTCCTGTTACCTAGCTTTATAACTCTGACTTTCACACCAAGGCTACGAGAAAGCTTTCAATTTGTGTTTATATCATGTTGTTTTGCATATAATAGTCGGTATTAATAGGTTGTCTAAAGCACTATCCTCATAGTAGCAACTGGGTACAATGCAAGGAGGCCTCTTCTTTTGGGGGATACCTTAGCATTATGGACGGACCATCGTAAAGTTATGAGTGAGTGAGATTGGTTGCTTTACCCCCTTATCAACACATTTAATTTGGTTATATCAAGGGCGGGAGAGCTGAGAGGGAGTGAGTGAGTGAGTGAGATTGGTTGGTTTACGTCCCTATCAACACATTTAATATGGTTATATCAAGGGCGGGAGAGCTGAGAGGGAGTGAGTGAGTGAGTGGTTGCTTTACCCCCTTATCAACACATTTAATATGGTTATACCAAGGGCGGGAGAGCTGAGAGGGAGGCAGTTTATGATCATACCCAGGAAATAGAGATAGAGAAGAAGGGAGGGAGAGACAGAGGAAAAGAGACCGAAAGGCAGTTTATGGTCTTACCCAGGGAGAGCTGAGAGGGAGGCAGTTTATGATCTAACCCAGGAAATAGAGATAGAGAAGAATCTACTACTTTTGGGTGAAGTCGCCTAGTATTGGCTAGTATTGGCCAAATTGCAGCCTAATTTAGCAGAAAGTACTAAACGTGTAGAGCTGCAAATTGTACATTTTCCACCCCGAAAAATTGAAAACCTTTTTTTTTTCACGAGTAAAAATATCAAACTTAGAATATAGAAATAATTGTTATAGATGTCCATCTGTTTACTATCATTGGAATCCGCTTGATTCCATCTTTTAAAATATGACGAAATCTAAACATCCAATTTTACCGACTTGTGACTCATTTCTGTGTAACACATCACATCACAAATGTCTTGGCATTAAAAGAAATAAAATTGAATTTAAAAAAATCATTTATCAGTATGGTGATGAAAAACCTTCTTTCTATGCAGGTAAATCCGTCCAGTATACTCACTCTGAAGATACTCTATACAGAAACATCACATATTGCGAAAGTTTGAGATGAAGTTTTTACACAAAAACCTTCTGAAAAGTTTGCACAGTTGGACTTCTTTTTTAAAAAGAATTTCCAATCAGAAGAATCTGAAGTAAGAAGCGACCATTGTGTCTGTCTGTATGTCTTTGTATTTACCAACAGAAGAAATACTTTCTAGAAGGAATGAAAATATTCTTTCTCTCACTGTATATAGAGGAACAACATTTTCTTTTTTAAGAAGAAACTTCTACCGTCTGGTGACTGACAGTAGGTTGAATTTATAGTCAAAACTTCTGAGGTTTTTTTACAAGAAGAGATCTAATGATTATCTAGAGGACGGCCATAGTCCAGACTGCCCCAGGAGTAAGTTTCAGACGCTGTCATGTTAAACCGAGAAGCTGGCACAGTGCCAAGTGTTATTTGTCGTCTGCTGGTGTGTGTCGCCATAGGTTCAATCAGCTCATCTTGTCATCCTCACTCCCCTTTCATATTGGATGGAAACTGAGACGTGGAGGGAAGGAGGTGGGGAGGGGGGGGGGGAGGGGGAGTGATAGTAGAAGAGAGGACAGGAGACAGGGGGAGGAGGGGGAGTGATAGTAAGAGAGAGGACAGGAGACAGGGGGAGGAGGGGGAGTGATAGTAAGAGAGAGGACAAGAGACAGGGGGAGGGGGGGAGGGGGAGTGATAGTAAGAGAGAGGACAGGAGACAGGGGGAGGAGGGGGAGTGATAGTAAGAGAGAGGACAGGAGACAGGGGGAGGGGGGGAGGGGGAGTGATAGTAAGAGAGAGGACAGGAGACAGGGGGAGGGGGGAGGGGGAGTGATAGTAAGAGAGAGGACAGAAGACAGGGGGAGGAGGGGGAGTGATAGTAAGAGAGGACAGGAGAGAGGAGAGGAGGGGCGAGTGATAGTAAGAGAGAGGACAGGAGAGAGGGGGAGGAGGGGCGAGTGATAGTAAGAGAGAGGACAGGAGAGAGGGGGAGGAGGGGAAGTGATAGTAAGAGAGGACAGGAGAGAGGAGAGGAGGGGCGAGTGAAAGTAAGAGAGAGGACAGGAGAGAGGGGGAGGAGGGGGAGTGATAGTAAGAGAGAGGACAGGAGAGAGGGGGAGGAGGGGCGAGTGAAAGTAAGAGAGAGGACAGGAGAGAGGGGGAGGAGGGGGAGTGATAGTAAGAGAGAGGACAGGAGAGAGGGGGAGGAGGGGAGAGTGATAGTTAGAGAGAGGACAGGAGACAGGGGGAGGGGGGGAGTGATAGTAAGAGAGAGGACAGGAGACAGGGGGAGGAGGGGGAGTGATAGTAAGAGAGAGGACAGGAGACAGGGGAGGGGGGGGGGAGTGATAGTAAGAGAGAGGACAGGAGACAAGGGAGGAGGGGGAGTGATAGTAAGAGAGAGGACAGGAGACAGGGGGAGGAGGGGGAGTGATAGTAAGAGAGAGGACAGGAGACAGGGGGAGCAGGGGAGTGATAGTAAGAGAGAGGACAGGAGAGAGGGGGAGGAGGGGGAAGTGAAAGTAACAGAGAGGACAGGAGAAAGGGGGAGGAAGGGGGAGTGATAGTAAGAGAGAGGACAGGAGACAGGGGGAGGAGGGGGAGTGATAGTAAGAGAGAGGACAGGAGACAGGGGGAGGAGGGGGGAGTGATAGTAAGAGAGAGGACAGGAGACAGGGGAGGAGGGGGAGTGATAGTAAGAGAGAGGACAGGAGACAGGGGGAGGAGGGGGAGTGATAGTAATAGAGAGGACAGGAGAGAGGGGGAGGAGGGGGAAGTGAAAGTAACAGAGAGGACAGGAGAAAGGGGGAGGAAGGGGGAGTGATAGTAACAGAGAGGACAGGAGACAGGGGGAGGAGGGGGAGTGATAGTAACAGAGAGGACAGGAGAGAGGGGGAGGAGGGGAAGTGAAAGTAAGCAAGAGGACAGGAGACAGGGGGAGGAGGGGGAGTGATAGTAAGAGAGAGGACAGGAGAGAGGGGGAGGAAGGGGGAGTGAAAGTAAGAGAGAGGACAGGAGACAGGGGGAGGAGGGGGAGTGATAGTAAGAGAGAGGACAGGAGACAGGGGGAGGAGGGGGAGTGATAGTAAGAGAGAGGACAGGAGACAGGGGGAGGAGGGGGAGTGAAAGTAAGAGAGAGGACAGGAGAGAGAGGGAGGAAGGGGGAGTGAAAGTAAGAGAGAGGACAGGAGACAGGGGGAGGAGGGGGAGTGATAGTAAGAGAGAGGACAGGAGAGAGGGGGAGGAGGGGGAGTGATAGTGAGAGAGAGGACAGGAGACAGGGGGAGGGGGAGTGAAAGTAAGAGAGAGGACAGGAGAGAGGTGGGGGGAAGGGGGAGTGAAAGGGGAGAGGATAGGAGAGAAAGAGGTGAGAGGATGGACGGGAGAGAGAGGGAGGAGGTGGGAGTGTGTGCATTACAGGAGAGAAGAGAGAGAGAAAGGGGGAGTGAGAGAGAGGAGGAGAGAGAGGGAGAGAGAGGGGAAAGCGAAGAGAAAGGGAGAGACAGATAGGATGGTGGGAGAGAGGGAGGGAGAGACTGGGGTAGAGGTGGGGAGAGGGTGGGGGTGGGGGAAGGGGGAGTGATAGTAAGAGAGAGTCAATTGTAATACTATTGCATTGTCTATGTGTTCTAACCCGAAGAACCTGACAAAATTGCATCAAATAGCGTCATAGGTTGAATGACCTCATCTTGTCATCCTCACTCCACTTTCATATTGGATGAATTGGATGAAAACTGAGAAGGGTAGAGGAGGGGGAGGGGGAGGAGAGAGTGGGAGGGGGAGGGGGTAGGATGAGGGGGAGGGGTAGGATGAGGGGGAGGGGGGTAGGAGGAGGGGGAGGGGGTAGGAGGAGGGGGAGGAGGTGGGGGGAGCGGGGAGTAGGAGGGGGGGGGGGGGTGGAGGGAGAGTGGAAGTAAGAGAGAGTCAATTGTAATAATATTGCCTTCTCTATCTGTTCTAAACTCAGTATTTGTACATATTCGATACAAATGATAAGGGTTTGGGTGAAGAGAGAGAGAGTGGGGAGAGAGGAAGATGAGAGAGTGGAGAGGAGAGGGACACGAGAGAGGGAGAGGACAGGAGGGAGGGGGCAAGGAAGGGGGAGTGAAAGTAAGAGAGAGGACAGGAGAGAAAGATAGGATGGTGAGAGAGTGTGTTGTCACTTTTTGTCAATATAATATGAACACAGACAGAAGAGTGAAGGGTAATGGTGCAGGGAGGGTTTTCGTTGTACAGTCCAGGAAATTACCGCTGTAAGATAGGCCTATATTTATTTCGGGGGAAGTAAATTGGTTATATTTCACCAGATCTGAACGCCTAATATTGTTTTTATATTTTAAAAAAATGGATCGTCGCAAAAACGCCCCTCGCAAACCAGCCAGGAGTTTCGCAGCTACTAAACTAAACGTTCAGGCGTTTTGCAGTGAGATCTGCTGTTGATCTTATGATTCCATAAGATGACAGCAGATATTTAGATTTTAGGATCCGATTCTGTATTTCTTTACCTTTTAATGGAATAAATTATAATCCCAGATTTTCTACCTGCAAAAGGCCTATGAGCTTGGTTTTTCTGATCGGAGATTTACAGGCTTCCCCAACTGCTGCTATATATTGTTGAGGGTGCGCTCATGGTCACATGATCGCATCTGATTGGCTTAGAGCGGCAGTGGCTCTTCTCTGATTGCTCTTCCATCAACTTTTTGTTTTGGCGGCCATTTTGAACTCCTTCAAACGGAGGGAAAGCCTCTCGCCTCAAACTGCAAAGTGCCATTGTAATTCCATTAAGACCGCAAAATGTCATAATACTCCCATTGGAACACCTAGTCCTAGGCAAGGATAACCGCTTAGCAAAGTACTGACATCACTGACATACCATTCTTATCTGATCTGAGGGTTTGGACCTGGACTGGTCTAAGGAGAGTTCTGGAAAGACAAGAGTAGGAGAGAAAGACTGAGAGGAGCAACAGAGGGAACAAACAGAGACTTGCTGGAAGATACGTTGATCACGAAAGGGTGAGAGAGTCTGCCAAAGTCTCTGTACCTTGTGAAATCTATTAGTTGCACTAAGTCATCACAGAGAGTAATCCGGACACGGCAAGGTGTGCTTTCCCAGGCGTGGGGCCTTGCTTTCAGTCTTTGTAGTGAGGAGGATGAAGAAACCCTTTGTTGTGTCCTGTGGTATTCAAGAAGAAAGCGAGCTCATTGGGGTTCCAAGGACTCAAGGACGTAGCTGTACTCCCCTTCTCCAAGAAACTTTGGTTGTCAAGAAATTCAGACAAAAGTCAGCTACTGCTGGGTGTTTTTGTTTTAAAGTTGCTTTCCCTAGTATCAATATTGGATGGTTCTTTGGAATTTACATTGAGATTGAGATTGAGTTCCCAAACTCGCTATTATTGATCTCTTACTAAATGAAAAGTTCAATAGATATCTAAATTCAGTGATTTAAGATCCAACCAGATCATGGTCAAGTAAAAGTTAACCTATTTTTTTGTTTCGGAATTGCTAATAGTTAACAATAGGTGGCCGGGTGGTGCAGCCTGTAGCCTGTAAATGGGTCAACAGGCGGCAGCCTACTCTTGTATATATATATACTCAGTCCTTATTGGTCAACCAAGTCACATGATATGCAGGGCTACGACTACAGAAGGCAGGACAGGCTTTTAAAAATGGTGACAACTATATGGGTCAGATTTTCAGAAAATGTAAAATTCAAATTCGGCAATCTTCTCAAATAACCCAAATTTCAGACGAAAATAAAGTTCAAAATCCAGTTCAACCTAGCCAAACAGATTGCTAGAATCAGTGCAATGCCGAATATACTCGAATATACCTAGCATTGACCAAATTACAGCCTAATTTAGCAGAATTTACTCAATGTGTACAGCTACCAATTGTACATTTTCTGAAAAATTCTGAAAAACTTCATCTGTGCTAAGTGATTTCTAGATATTTCCAGCTTTGAAGTCAGGTCGTTGACCTAAAGGGTCAGATTTTCAGTAAATGTACAATTCTTTTTCACCAATCCTCTCAAATAACCCAAATTTCAGACGAAAATAAAGTTCAAAATACAGTTCAACCTAACCAAACAGATTTCTGAATGCTGAATATACTCGAACTTACCTAGTATTGGCCAAATTGCAGCCTAATTTAGCAGAATTTACTAAATGTGTACAGCTGCCAATTGTACATTTTCTGAAAATCATTTATTGCATTGATTCTATCGACCTGTTTGGTTAGGTTGAACTGTATTTCAAACTTCATTTTCGCCAGAAATGTGGGTTATTTGAGATAATTGGTGAAAGCGAATTGTACATTTTCTGGCGACTTCACCCATATCCAATGTAGGAAATCGACTTCATGCTATGACCTACTAGTTAAATTGTTTTAAAAAGTAAAATCTTGCTCTAAAACTTAGGAAATCTTATATACATACTCTTTCAAATAAGAACTGAATTTCTGCATTATTTCCCTTGAGCGCTGTGAGAGTATCACTGTACCATCGAAATCAGACTCAATAAGATTTCTTTTTAAAAAGAAGAAGTCCATTTTGTATTTATTATACCTCTCCCTATGTTATTCCTGAACGAATAGTGAAAATTAGGGTCGGACAACAAGCGCTGTTCACTAGTCTGTTTGTTTACTTTCTCACTTCCGGTCTACCTCACTCATTTTCGGGACTGTTTTTCCATTTAAATACGCAATAAATTTCACAGGTGCTTATCATTATAATCATAATTATACCATTACATACTATATATAAAGAGTCTGTTTTCCGCGAAAATAATTATTTAAATACAGAAAATAAGGAGGCAAACATGGAACTATTTTCTTGCTAAAATTCCTCCAGAGGTAAAAATGATATGTAAATATCACCCACAGGGTGATATGACTGTCCAATGCTGTAGCCTATGAATTTCCATACCACCCTCCCGCTAAGAGGTATAATAATAGGAAAATACATTTTATTATCCATAGATATGTGTGATTTCCCATCTTCATAACATGGGAAAATAACAGTGAGAAAGAAATATATAAAAAGTTAACAGTGAGATGTGTAAAAGGATCATGATGCATAATTGAATACAGAGCCAAGATAGTACATGAAAGACAAGTTTGTTTCCAAATTAGTGGCATGTTCCTCGTTTTTATTGAATTATTTATAGGATTGGTGAAGGTGAATTGTATGACTTCACCCATATACCAATATATGTCCAGAGAATATGATGGCACCAGGTGGGCGCTGGGGGCGCAACGTGATTTTGGGGCATTTTACGTCCATAAATATGGATTTTTTTGTAAGATTAACACTGTCAACACCCTACCTGCTTCCCTCTCCCATTGGCATCTCCTGACGCATCAAAATAATAGGCCTATCGTTTTTGAGCTTTAATCCATCTGGCCTACATTGCCATCGGCGATGTAGGCCAGTCCAGAAGTTTGTTATGGGTGGTCCTGCTGGTGGCACTACCTCATGGAAGGGTGAGAAACCATTCCCTCAGCTGTCATGTGACACGCCGAGCATGGAGCAATGGCATCGGAACACCGATCTATAGAGCCCTAGAGGCGTCAACGCGAGAGGTCTGTTATGCAGTAATTATACCAGTAAGAGCTAAAATATCTTGGTCCAATCTCTCCCTAAGGCTCTAACTTAGGCACTCATGTAACTTTTGGGTCTTGGACAATGAGAAATAGAGGGGGTTTCCCGATCATGGAGGAAGTTGTCCAGTACAATTGCATCTCCGAAGGAGTAATGGCGAATGTTCTAGCTTTGGTGTTATGTGTTACATAATTATTTAATAATGCCATTTCGCCAGCTAGTCCAGCCCTTCACACCTAATGCCAGCTACACGGTATCCTTTTTTTATTTATTTTTTTCTATTTAAGATTTTTATACAGCAAGTCAAACAATACAGTGAAACATAATTGTGACATAGGTTCACAGGTTTAATCCTTATGACTCCTACTTCATCAGCTACACACTATCTCACTCCACAATCCTCAACCCGAATCCTTTGCACCTTTTATGACATTAAATGCAGTGTAAGCAGACCATGCGAGACTCTGCAATAATATTTGATTCTTTAGATAAAGTCCCCGCATTTCGGATGCTTGCGCAGATGTCGCTAGTGAAGAAGGCAAAATCAATCATAGAAATGTAGTTTTAGAGGCAAGGAAAATATTAATATCAAGAAATATTCATATGCTATGCTGAATGAATAATATGTCCCTTTCATGTCACGTGAGATAAGATATAATACTTGGGTCAGATTTTCAGAACATGTACAATTCAACTTCACCAATCTTCTGAAATAACCCAAATTTCAGACGGAAATAAAGTTCAAAATACAGTTCAACCTAACTAAACAGATTGCTAGAATCAATGCAATGCCGAGTATAGTTGAATCTACATAGTATTGACCAAATTGCAGCCTAATTTAGCAGAAGTTACTCAATGTGTACAGCTACCAATTGTACATTTTCTGAAAATCTGACCTCCCTTCTCTCTCTCTCTCTCTATCTATCTATCGCTTACTCGTCAGAAAATATGCAATACACAGTTACAAGTCCTCTAAAAACAGTTTCAGACCAAAATGAGGTTGGAAATATATTTCAGCATAACCACCTAGATATGGTGAGTGAGTTAGATTGGTTGCTTTACGCCCTTATCAACACATTTAATATGGTTATATCAAGGACGGGAGAGCTGAGAGTGAGTGAGTGAGTGAGATTGGTTGCTTTACGCCCTTATCAACACATTTACTATGTTTATATCAAGGGTGGGAGAGCTGAGAGGGAGGCAGTTCATGATCTTACCCAGGAAATATAGATAGAGAAGAAGGGAGAGAGAAACAGAGATAAAGAGACAGAAAGGTACTTTATGGTCTTACCCAGGGAGAGCTGAGAGGGAGGCAGTTTATGATTATACCCAGGAAATAGAGATAGAGAAGAAGGGAGAGAGACAGAGAAAAGAGACAGAAAGGCACTTTATGGTCTTACCCAGGGAGAGCTGAGAGGGAGGCAGTTCATGATCTTATCCAGGAAATAGAGATAGAGAAGAAGGGAGAGAGAGACAGAGAAAAGAGACAGAAATGCACTTTATGGTCTTAGAGTGAGGCAGTTCATGATCTTATCCAGGAAATAGAGATAGAGAAGAAGGGAGAGAGAGACAGAGAAAAGAGACAGAAATGCACTTTATGGTCTGAGAGTGAGGCAGTTCATGATCTTATCCAGGAAATAGAGATAGAGAAGAAGGGAGAGAGAAACAGAGATAAAGAGACAGAAAGGCACTTTATGGTCTTACCCAGGGAGAGCTGAGAGTGAGGCAGTTTATGATCTTACCCAGGAAATAGAGATAGAGAAGAAGGGAGAGAGAAACAGAGATAAAGAGACAGAAAGGTACTTTATGGTCTTACCCAGGGAGAGCTGAGAGGGAGGCAGTTTATGATTATACCCAGGAAATAGAGATAGAGAAGAAGGGAGAGAGACAGAGAAAAGAGACAGAAAGGCACTTTAATTATGGTCATACCCAGGGAGAGCTGAGAGTGAGGCAGTTTATGATCATACCCAGGAAATTGAGATAGAGAAGAAGGGAGAGAGACAGAGAAAAGAGACAGAAATGCACTTTATGGTCTTACCAAGGGAGAGCTGAGAGTGAGGCAGTTTATGATCATACCCAGGAAATAGAGATATAGAAGAAGGGAGAGAGAGACAGAGAAAAGAGACAGAAAGGCACTTTATGGTCTTACCCAGGAAATAGACATAGAGAAGAAGGTCATACTAATATACTTGAACTTCGGTGATGGTAGAGCTAGCTATAGTCCTGGTTACCATTGCTTTTGGGCCTCCAGGGTGATGAGAACACTTGTTTGCTGAGGGAGAGTTGAGAGGGAGGCAGTTTATGATCTTACCCAGGAAATAGAGATAGAGAAGTAGGGAGAGAGACAGAGGAAAAGTGACAGAACGGGGAATAAAGCTTTAATTACCTCAAACCTCAGGTCATTACCCTTCCTCCCCCCCCCTCCCCACATCCAATCCCCCCACCCGCCCAAAGGCATCACTGCAACCTTGCCAACACAACATTCTCCTCCTTCTGCTTCTCCTTTCTCATAAAATAAATCGCTTACAGAAAAAGAAATACTACAAAAGCAGTAGCAGCACATTAGAAACATGAATATCCGCATCTCTCTCTTGAAGGACATGGAAAAACCCCGTGGATTCCCTTTGTTTTAGAGGCTGGAATAAATTGGCTGCAGGACATTTCTTAAGCCAATATCAGTTATCCTAATCCTAGCCTAATTGTGGTTTCGCATCTGACTGTTCCCACAGCAAGGCAGGAAAGAAAAGAGCCTTGATGAAAATTACCAAAACACAAAACAATAATAAGAGCCCACTTGCCACCAACTCCCCCCACCTCTCTCAGATATTCGGAGTAGTTTTTTATCAATGCTGTGGTGGGATTGAACTAAGCATTGTTTCACATTAGATTGCAGGGGATGCTAATTAACTTCAATGGAGGACAATGAAAGAACACTCTGCAAACAAGAACATAAAAGTCTACTTATGTTATCATAACTAGTGTTACTTTATGAATCATTGTTATCTTGCCATGATACAATTATGAATACATCCAGTAAAAATGTTGTTTCCAGACAGCAAAACTTCCTTTGATTTACGTCCCTCAAGTCTCGATTTATTGGACATAATGTGATTTATATTTGTTGAGTAATTTATTGTATTAATATTGGTTATTTTATGAGAAAAGAGCAAAACTGATCAGTTGTAAACTGAACCATTAAAGCTGCACTCCCAGGTAACGTTGTATTGTTAGTAACACAATAGTAGCAACAGTTTTCAATTTGCCAGTTCCGATGCCATTACAAAATTTAATGAATAACGTCATGACTTACTGTTTGCGCTGTAAGTCAAAACAACCTGCTTAGAAACAGCTTCATCGGTTAATGACATGTTTTGGCAACATGAAGAAAGGTTCTAAGTTTGTTTGTTTGTTTTAATTTTTATTGTAAGCTCTCATACATGTATGATATTTTCAGCCTATGTTTATGTTTAAAAAGAAAAAAAGACGTTACCTTGATATACATGTTAATTACAACATCAATTAGAAGCAGATCATACAAAATTACAAGTCTATATATCCATAACGAACATCTACCTTCAGAATTATCACATACATATAGTTAAATAAGATACATTAATTATATAAGGAAGATATTAATATACAGCATGTTTCTGGGATTTTACATATAATAAGATAAGAACATGATGACAAGCAGTTTAGTGACAACAATTTTGATCAACTATGAGTGAGGCGCCATGCGCATAATCGGAGAGACCAAAATCTCAGATATATCTGATTGCTCTCGTATCAAAAATCCTAGTTTGTCCAACAGTTACATATCTTTACATATCTTATATCATATCAATAGAACAAAAGAAACCAAATAAATACAGACAATAGTCATATAACCATAAAACAGGGTCACAGATAACCAATGTCATCGAACATGGACCAGTACATGCGGTTCAAAGCAGACTTGAATAGAGACTTGTCTTCCATTAAACACAGCTCGGGTTTTAAATGGTGATACAGTCCTACTTATTTATAAGAGCTTTATCCTACCTATTCTAGAGGGAGGTTGCTTGGTAGTAGTTCGAAGCAATCATATGACAAACTCCAGGCTATACAAAACAAGGCATTACGCCTGGTCAATAAACTAAAGAAAAAACATAACACTAGTCTTTACGAATCACATCAGACTTATCACCTTCTACCACTGAAATTCAGGAGAGAGATCAGAGCCCTGTGTTTGTGTCAAGGTTACGATAAAAAAATTGATGTACAAGCGGGGTACAACCTAAGAGGTGGTAATACCTGTAAAATACCTAACATTCAATGGAAGAGAAACCACCTGGGTTGGACAACGCTGGGCAGGTTGCCTAAATTATGGAACAGCTTACTATGAGGTGTCAAAGTCCGATCAATTTTCTTAAATAAGTACCTGCAATAGCTGATTGGATGCTGATGTGCTTCATTAGATTGAGGTCCTCATCTATAACAACACCAAGGTATTTGAATTCTTTGGCACAGGCAAGTTTTACCCCAGACATACAAATCTCAATTTCATTAGCAAATCTGGCCCTATTCGATGCTAAAATCTGGAATTTTGTTTTATTGGTATTGGCAACCAAGCCATTTCTACATGTCCAGAGTTAAAAAATTGATAAGTCTAATTCCATAAGCTTTGAATACCTGGCATTGTAAAGAGGGATACTCAGGGCGCAGTCATCGGCATACAATAGAATATCGCTATTCAATCTTAAATATGATAAAATTTAATCGTTAATGTACAGACTAAACATCACTGGCCCTAGAATAGTACCTTGGTCTATGCCAGTCTCCACTGCCAGGGGTCATAGGCTCAGAAAGGTCACCGTCCAAACAAGTATATATACTGGTATCTGCCCTTACTGAATGATCTGATAAGTTCCAAGGTTCGTCCCCTGATCCCGTACATCTCCAATTTCAGTAATAGCAGGTCAAGGGAGAGAGAGAGAGAGAGAGAGAGGGAGAGAGACAGCGAGAGAGAGGGGGAGAGACAGAGAGAGGAAGGGAGAGAGAGGAAGGGAGAGAGAGAGACAGCGAGAGAGAGGGGGAGAGACAGAGAGAGAGAGGGAGAGAGACAGAGAGAGAGAGGGGGAGAGACAGAGAGAGAGAGGGGGAGAGACAGAGAGAGAGAGGGGGAGAGACAGAGAGAGAGGGGGAGAGACAGAGAGAGAGAGGGAGAGAGACAGAGAGAGCGAGGGGGAGAGACAGAGAGAGAGGGGGAGAGACAGAGAGAGAGAGGGGGAGAGACAGAGAGAGAGAGGGGGAGAGACAGAGAGAGAGAGGGAGAGAGACAGAGAGAGAGAGGGGGAGAGACACAGAGAGAGAGGGAGAGAGAGAGAGAGAGGGGGGGAGAGACAGAGAGAGAGGGGGAGAGACAGAGAGAGGGAGAGAGACAACGAGAGTGAGGGGGAGAGACAGAGAGAGAGGGAGAGAAACAGAGAGGGGGAGAGACAGAGAGAGGAAGGGAGACAGAGAGAGGGAGAGAGAGGAAGGGAGAGAGAGGAAGGGAGAGAGAAAGGGAGAGAGAGGGAAACCGAGAGGGAGAGAGACAGAGAAAGAGGAAAAGGGACAGAAAGAGGGAGAGAAACAGACAGACAGAGACAGAGAAACAGACAGGGAGAGAGAGATATAGAAACAGACAGGGAGAGAGAGAAACACAGAGAGAGAGGGATAGGGACAGAACGAGAGAGAGGGATATAGAAACAGAGAGGGACAGAGAGAAACAGAGAGAGACACACAGAGAGGGACAGAGACACAGACAGAGAAACATAAAGGGAGAAAAACAGAGGGCGAGAGAGACACACAGAGAGAAACTGAGAGGGAGAGAGAGAAACAGAGAGCGAGAGAGAAACAGAGAGCGAGAGAGAAACAGATAGGGAGAGAGACACAGAGAGAGAGGGAGAGAAACAGAGAGGGGGAGAGACAGAGAAGGAGCAAAACGAATGATTAAAATAACATCCTCCATCATTCACAAATTGACAAATGTTATCAACATTCTCACCCATATTTGGGGAAACTTCGATGGGGAATTCCAGAAAATGGAATTCCATTCAAGCATCACAGAAAAGCCAAGATAGGCAGACAGTAACAAATCATGCTTCAAATATTCTTCCTTTATTAAAATCTCCTCGCAGCTACCTCTCTCCCAAACAAAGTAACTTGTGACAATAGGGGGATTTGCATAGCCGTCATTTTGAATCTTAATTCGCATGGAATTATGGGACTAATGGTACAGTCTGAAATCTGTAGAAAACATGTCATGTTCAGCATGGAATATTTATTAATGTTCTAACATCAATATCTATGTGTTATACATGTTTCCATGACAAAAGTCCTCATCTTTCCCATCATGCATTTGGTTTTCATAGATCATTTATACAAACTATGATATTGGTGAAAATATTCCTGCAATTTTCTATCAAAATGTTGCCAAATATATGTATGTCAGATTTCAACAGAATCTATCCCAGCATGCAGTGCAGTAGACATGCGCAGTGAGACATGCAAATCCCCTATTGACTGTTCCATGTGGGTCAATCAGGAAGGGGGAGACAACCCATTCACAGGGCTTTTGTTCGTGGGAACTTGTCGCTTCCTCAAGCAACTGTGTTAAACTGGGGACAAAAGAGGAATTAATCATCATTGGGTGATAAATCCATCGCCACTGTTCCAAAAACTGAACTTTTGCACTGTGACCTTGCATTTTCTTAAGTCTATTAATGTTGTTGTGTTGGGAGATGCGTTGAATCAGTGTAGTGGAGAGAAGGTTTATTTAAGTGTTTTAGCTTGTTTGCTAGGTTGTTTCTCACGCTAATCAATAGGGGGATTTGCATAGCCGCCATTTGGAATCTTGATTCGCATGGAACTCTGGGTGTAATGGTACAGTATAAAATGTTAAGAAAATCGAATATTTATCAATGCTCTAATGTCAATATCCATGTGTTATGCATGTTTCCATAACACAAGCCTTCATCGTTCCCATCACGCCTTTTGTTTTCATTGATCATTTATATAAGCTGTGATATTGGTGAAAACATTTTTGCATTTTTGATAAAAATGTTGCCAAATATTTGTATGTCAGATTTGAACTGAATCCGTCCCAGCATGCACTTCGACACTGGGATTGATTCACTTTGAATTAAAAAAAAGACATTTCTGAATAGCTAAAGAAAGTGGCTATCATTGCAAGTTGATGTATTTTGGGGCCTGTTTTTCTTTTATTTCTGGTGTAACACAGTCAATGTGTTAGTAATTAATTGTGTATGTATGTATATTGTTTATTTCCGAAGACAGTACATGATAAACGTATAGATAATTTACATCGGAAATGGGTCGGTCCTCTTCTGTGGCAGCCACAGCTCTTCCAGGGGGTCCCTTAGACTAGACTTTTAAGTTACAATTAACGGTATACAGGGGTTTCATTTTAATATGTAGTTAGTCTGTGTAACTCTTTAGCTATAAAGATATAGGGATAGGGTACAAGTGCATGTTCACCAGTGATTTATAATTGTAGGATTATGGACAAAGAACATTCTCCCGCACTTACCCAGCATTATGAGGCTGTGGCCTTAGTATGATCATAATGGGGAGGGGGTAGAGAGGACGGGCCCTGGAGGAGTGATGGGGGAGGGAGAATTGCCCACCAGAATGTTCTAGAATTATTCAAAACAAGTAATGGTGACTCTAAGCCTTGGACTTGTATCATGGGGACAAGGAGCTCCTCAAGCAATAATTATGATTGGCTAATAGAGCAGCTCTTTATCCTCCTGGCAGATAGATTGTGTAAGCTGTATATGCCCAAGTTGGGCACTTTTGTCTCTGCTCTCTCTCCTCCCTCAGTGAGGCTATATTGGTGGTATTCAACATGTAATCAGAAGAATAAAAGAAACACAACGAGAAGTATACATCATGGACTTGACTCAAATCATTGGAGGCTGTGTTACACTATTGAAAATTAGGTGAACCTTTTAGGCTTGTGTAGTAATTAACCACAGAACTGTTTTCATCACCGTAAAGCCTACAGAAACCTGCATTCACACCTCACATGTGTTGTGTGGGGGCATGAGGGATTGTTTGCTCATTATATAGCATGTGGGTCAGATTTTCAGAAAATGTACAATTCGCCTTCACCAATCCTCTCAAATAACCCACATTTAAGACAAAAATGAGCTTCAAAATGCAATTTAACATAACACAACTGATACTTTAAATCAATGTGATACCAAATATACTCAGATATACCCGGTATTCATCATTTTTCAGCATAATTTAGAAGAATTTCCTAAATGTGTAGAGATGCCAATTGTACATTTTCTGAAAATCTGACCCATGTATGAGTTTGGGTCTACACACCTTGGTATTGAATACATGTTCTTTGTTTTTTAGCTCTATTTTTCCTATTGTTCTCAGTTTACATATAACACTATAACACATCTATACATGTGAGGCCAGTAATTTGTACCTGGATGAGGTTGCGTTAAATGAAATCTGGATTGTTAAGGGTGGTCTTCACTGGCTGCGGTGAGCACTGCGGTAAGCCTTGCGATGGTGCTGTGATGGTAAGCAGTGGCGAGGTCCTGCCTACATGGCCAGTAATCCATATAGGCAGGACCTTGTCACTTCTCTCCACCTACAGAACCAGCACAACACAATCGCAAGCCTTTATGGTTGTGCAAGCAATAGCGTTGTGCTTAGTGGTCCTGTGGATCACTGAAAGGCTGTTGGTTAACATGGGGCAATGGGGCGACCTGGATTGGATTGCTAAGTAGAAGAAAGTGCTCTTTCATGACAGAAAAACGTTTTCATTTCTTTTAAAAATTTGATATATTGGACTTTATTTCATTTACCTTATGATGTCAAAACTATTCGGGAGTTATTAGTGGGTCATCATAGTTCCCACCTCAGCTTAACACAATGATCTGATAACGCAGGCCCTCAAGCAACACCAACACAATTGGATCAAATCTAACAGGAAGAGTTGTATATTATAAGATAGTATTTTTCTTTTCATACACGAATGTAGAAGGCCAAAAGACGCATAGTTGAATCAGAAGTTAGTAGTAGTGATATTTCTTTATATGTGATGTGTTTCAGGAAAACGAGTCACAAGTCGCAAAATTGGTGTTTTGCAAAGTCGTTTACTTACAAGATCTCTTTGTTGGAATATTTTCATTTTTGAAGTGTCTAGTCCTTGTGGTTGTATGAATACATCTAACAAATTTCAAGACTGTTTAATAATTATATCAGTACGTTATTTATACCATCCCATTGAGTATATTTAGCTACTTTACTGGTAATTATCCACCAAGAAAGATTGCAAAATATTTTTTCAAAAATAAATGTACTTATAACATGTCCTTAATGTTAACATTCATTGGAATCGGGTTGGTCTCCTCTTTTCAAATATGGTGATATCTCAAAATCCATTTTTTGTGACTCATGACTCATTTTCCTGAAACGGATCACATATGATAATCGCTGTCTTACCCTCTTGAGGAGATATAAAGGTACTCTTTTCAACTAATATGTTTCTACATACAATGAAGATGTACAAAAGATGGATTCCTTTCACAACATAGGTCGTAGATGAGGAAGAAAGGGCTTTTGTACCCCACGATGTGTTAATCGCCCTAGAATGGAAGGATTTGTTCAGAGACTAAATAAAGTTTGTCAAAAACAGAAACAAAAACAATTGGATCGAAAAGGGATTGCAAACAGATCACTATTATAACTCTAGCTATTCAATATCCCACAAACGGGCGCCAGGGGGCGATGTAACACAGGTAGCATATGGGTCAGATTTTCAGAAAATGTACAATTGGCAGCTGTACACATTTAGTAAATTCTGCTAAATTAGGCTGCAATTTGGTCAATACTAGGTAAATTCGAGTATATTCGGCATTGCATTGATTCTAGCAATCTGTTTGGTTAGGTTGAACTGTATTTTGAACTTCGTTTTTGTCTGAAATTTGGGTTATTTGAGAGGATTGGTGAAGGCGAATTGTACATTTTCTGAAAATCTGATCCGCATGTGAAGCATAGTGCAGGACATGTGCCAATATATGCTCAACCCTTCACACCTGACATGCTAGATGTTGGCTGGTATTGGATGCTAATAACACCTACTTCACCTACCCACTGACTAAACCCTACAACTGAGAATATGTGATCCGTTTGAGGAAAATGCGTCATAAGTCGCAAAATATAGATTTTGAGATATCACCATATTTGAAAAGAGGAGATCAAGGCGAATAAAATGATAGTGAACACTAGGTCACCTAATAAGGATTTCTATATTTTAAGTTTGATATTTTTATTTTTGAAAAAAAAAGTTTGCAATGTTTCTCTTACCAGTAAAGTAACTAAATATGCTCCATGCGAAGGCCTTCAAAATGCAAGGATATATTTAAAACAATGTTCCGAAATTTGTTACATGGATTCATATGCCTATAAGTGCTAAAGCCCCTAAAAATCAAAACATTTCAATGAAGTGATCTTGTGGAAAAAACACTTTGAAAAATATCAATTTTGCGACTTTTGACTCATTATCCTGAAACACATCACATATGTGTGCAATTATTTGCACCTTCGAAAATGTGATATGTTGCAGGAGAATGAGTCACAAGTCGCGAAAAATGGATTTTTAGGTTTCATCAGTTCCGAAAAGATGAGATCAAGTGGATTTCTATGAGTGTAAACATGCAGGACATCTAAGAAGTGTTTCTATATATGGGTCGGATTTTCAGAAAATATTCAATTGGCAGCTGTATACATTTAGTAAATTCTGCTAAATTAGGCAGCAATTTGGTCAGTACAAGGTAAATTCGAGTATATTCGGCATTGCATTGATTATATCAATCTGTTTGGTTAGGTTGAACTGTATTTTGAACTTACCCACACAGAGAGTGAGTGAGTGAGATTGGTTGCTTTACCTGGAAAATGTATCAACACATTTAATATGGTTCTATCAAGGGCGGGAGAGCTGAGAGGGAGGCAGTTTATGATCTTACCCAGGAAATAGAGATAGAGAAGAAGGGAGAGAGAGACAGAGAAAAAGAGACAGAAAGGCACTTTATAATCATACCCAAGGAGAGCTGAGAGGGAGGCAGTTTATGATCATACCCAGGAAATAGAGATAGAGAAGAAGGGAGAGAGAGACAGAGAAAAGGAACAGAAAGTCACTTTAAGGTCTTACCCAGGACCACCAATGAGACAGAGAGAGGGGACTGAGTACAGCTTATGACTACTAACCGTGTACCTAGTAACGATAACTCGGTTCCATAAATCCTGTTCCGCACCCCCCTGGTCCACCATTGTGACTAGATGAGAGGAACCACCTCTACCCTGGACATTTGTATGCCTTCCTTACCGTCCCCTACATCACTCTGCTCCACAAAGGATTTAATTTCCTTAGACATAAAGGGGTCAAGTCGTCAGAAGATGTACAATTGACCTTCACCAATCCTCTCAAATAACCTAAATGTAAGACGAAAATCAGGTTCAAAATACAGTTGAACATAACCAGACTGGTTTATTAAATGGATACAATAGAGAATACAGTCAGATATACTCAGTATTTAGCATTTTTCACTCTAGTTTAGGAGAATTTGGGAGGTGTGTAGAAATGTAGATTGTGCATTTTCTGCAAATCTGACCCAAAGGTAACAAGGCAACTCGGTGGTCAAGACCCACCTACAAGTTCTCTCTTACAAGTACCAATAGGGGATGTCTCACTGCGCATGTCTATGACATGCTGGATAAATTCAGTTCAAATCTGACATACAGATATTTAGCAACAATTCTATGGAAAATTTCAAGAAAGGTTTCAACAATATCATAGGTTGTGGAAATGATCTTTATAATGTACCATTAGTCCCATAATTACATGCGAATTTAAATTCATAATGGCGGCTATGCAAATCCCCTATTGTAGCGTGGATCCAGTAATGAGTGCCTGAAGCCAAAAGAAACCCTAAAAAAAGTATTTTCAAGTAGGGATTATTGCACGAGATTATTGTTTCAGTTGCTTAAAACATGGAGTGATTGATGTAGCACCATGTCTTTACATTAACTATGTTTGTTGACAGTGGCTGGACCGCTTTAAGCTCAGCATTATATTAGGGATATCTCTCGATCTGGTTTAGGATCAGTATCATATTTGGTGGTATTTATCTAGTTTAAGCTTGGCATAATATTTTTAGTCTTTCTCAGATTTACGCTAAAGCAAGTTTATTTTTCTCGGGCAGCCCACAGGTCCCTATTCAACCCCCTCTTCAGCATGGTACCTGCAGCACAGACAATATAAAAATGTCTGACTTTTACTGACTTTTTAATGACCCCAGGAACCATGCCGAGTACATTGAACCCAAACACTTGCCAGCCTCCACTATTGGCAGTATAGGAGCAGGAGGTAAAGTGGGCCAATAGGGCAATCCCTTCTCTTCTGAATCATTCACATTCAGGCTGGGCTGCTCCTCTCCAGCTCGGAGCAGCTCATTAAAGGTTAAATTGGGTATTCCCTGACCGGCCGCATTCATAGATGACTCTAGCCTCTGTGCACTGCTAGCCCAGGCTATTGAAACAATTGTAATAGGGTCAGATTGTCAGAAAATGTACAATTCACCTTCACCAATCCTCTCAAATAACCCAAATTTCAGACGAAAATAAAGTTCAAAATACAGTCCAACCTAACCAAACTGATTACTAGAATCGATGCAATGCCGAATGTACTTAAATTTACCTAGTATTGACCAAATTGCAGCCTAATTTAGCAGAAATTACTAAATGTATACAGCTGCCAATTGTACATTTTCTGAAAATCTGACCAATATGACTCTGGCCTCTGTGCACGGCCAGCCCAGACTATTGAAACAACCATAATAGGGTCAGATGTTCAGAAAATGCACAATCTACAGTTCTACACATCTCTCAAAGTCTGCTAAATTAGAGTGAAAAATGATAAATACTGAGTATATTTGGGTGTATTCTGTATTGTATTGATTCAATTAATCTGTCCGGGTGGGTTGAAATGGATTTTGAACCTGAAACTCGTCTTAAATTTGGGTTATTTGAGAGGATTGGTGAAGGTCAATTGTACATTTTCAGGAAACTTCACCCTTTAGCTTTCGGACAATGTTTTAGTCAAGTCAGAGTTGGGTATTGAGAGTACCTTTTTTCTTAAAAATACTCACTGTATACTTAAGAAATTCCTGAATGTGAAGGGCTTGCTATTGTGTATCCAAATAATGAAGGTCGTTACTGATCATCTTGGGTGCAGTCTCCAGAAAATGTACAATTTGTCTTCAGCAATCCTCGGAAATTTAAGACAATAATAATATTCAAAATTCAGTTTACCACAACCAAACGGATTGTTTGAATCAAGGCAATACCAAATATACTCAAATATACCTAGTATTGACCATTTCTCAGTCTAATTTAGCAGAATATACTAAATATGCCAATTGTACATTTTCGGAAAATCTGACCCATCTAATATGATCCCTCTTTTATCAAGGACCCACCCTTAGGAACAGCATACCAACCAATCCAAAACACTATAACTTAAAGGAATTCAAAACTCTTAAAGACAATATTTTCATGGAATAGCATGGGAAGGGGAAGGTACTCCCTAGGTCGCCTCCCACTCCTGGCTGCAGGATTTTGTTGTTTTTAACAGTATCTGTTAATTGTATAATCATGATTTGTTTATTTCAATCATGAGATGGCATGTAAATGGCCTACACAACATTTTGTAAGCTTGTAAGACTCGCCCCCTCTTTAAATATGTATAAACCTACTGCAAGGCTACATAGCCCCCCACACTTAATGTGGCAATACAGTAACATGACATGTGTGCTCTGTTAATTTAGATTTATTTTATATGTATTTCTCTTGTATGAATTATAGAAACACTTATGTTATTGTTGTATTGAAGTAGAAGGTTCTGTCGGAAAAACTGTCAAGGCAGAGATATGTGACCCGTATTTTCTGTGTTTGTTTAGGTTGAACTGTATTTTGAATATAATTTTCGTCTAAAATATCGGTTATTTGAGACAATTGGTGAAGGTGAATTGTACACTTTCTGGCGACTTCACCCATATACATTACAGCAAACTTTCACACACGCTTCTAGGCAATTAGTGCCCATTTCACACAACTATCCCCAGACATCAAAACCATCTTCCCCCGCTCTAGACCTCCTCTCATCGACCACCAGCGCCCTACATCTACAGCGGCGTAAGAGGCAATCACGAGCACATCAAGTGTAACCAGGGTTGGGCTCCTGTGTGATGTATATGTGGGTCAGATTTCCAGAAAATGTACAATTGGCAGCTCTACACTTTTACGAAATTCGGCTAAATTCGGCTGAAAAAGATGAATACCGGGTATATCTGAGTATATTTGGTATAGCATTGATTTAAAGTATCAGTTCTGTTATGTTAAACTGCATTTTGAAGTTTATTTTGGTGTTAAATGTGGGTTATTTGAGAGGATTGGTGACGGTGAATTGTACATTTTCTGAAGATCTGACCCATGTGTCCATGCTGACTGTATGTATATATACCCTTGTAATTAAGCCCTATCTCTCTGCCTCACTGCTCCAACATTACCCACTAATACAGCCCGCTAACCATGCCGGAGCTGGGATGAGTGGTCTATACATATTTGATAAGAAGGGCCAAGATTGGCTCACTTCTTGGCGCATTTTTATACATGGGTCAGATCACTAGTAAATGCACAATTGGCAGCCGTAAACATTTAGTAAAGTCTGCTAAATTAGGCTGCAGTTTGGTCAATACTTGGTAAATTCTAGTATATTTGGCATTGCATTGATTCTAGCAATCTGTTTGGTTAAGTTGAACTGTATTTTGAATTTTATTTTCGTCTGAAATGACGGTTGTTTCAGAGAATTTGTGAAAGTAAATTGTACATTTTCTGAAAATCTGACCCATATGTACAATGGGGGAATTGTAAATAGGCTAATGATCTTTAATTGAGGCAGTGTAGGCCCAGAGATAAGAGAGTCCCTCCAAGCTGAGGAATATAGACCAGTGACCCATGTAGGGAGAAGATCGCTATCCCTTAACATAACCAACTAAACATTAACAAAATCACAGAAATACTAAAAAGAAAATAAGAGAAAGTGACTCACGCGTTTTTTGTTAAACTATTGTAAATGTATTGGCCTTTATTTGTAATAAAAAACAATAAAAGATAACAAAAAAATAACTCAAATGTACACATCTCTGTATGTATCCCCGTACATATGATCATATTTATATGCCAATATGTAATAAATTATATATATAGCTCTTGTCTTAAGGTGTGCCTTTGAGGTGATTGCCAACTTGTCGCAAAGGCCTAAGTGGGTGAAATCTTCAGAAAATGCACAATTCACATTTAGAAACCCTCCCAAATAACCCGAATTTAATACAAAAATGAGACTCAAAACACAATTCAACATAACCACACACATGCTTTGACTCAACTTGATACCAAATATACTCAGATATACCCAGTATTTTACAGTTTTCAGCCTGATTTAACAGAATTGACTACATGTGTAGAACTAGCGATTGTGCATTTTCTGGTGACCTGACCCAAGTGCAGCAGTGGTGGGTATAAGGGTCAGATTTTCAGAAAATGTACAATTGCCAGTTCTACATATTTAGTAAATTCTGCTAAATTCTGCTGCAATTTGGTCAATACTAGGTAAATTCTAGTACATTTGTCATTGCATTGGTTCTAGCAATCTGTTTGGTTAGGCTGAACTGTATTTTGAACTTCATTTTCGTCTGAAATTTGGGTTGTTTGAGAAGATTGGCGAAGTTGAATTGTACATTTTCTGAAAATCTGACCCATAAGGTAATGATACGAGTAAAGTACGAGCCAAATTACCCTGCATTAGCAGAAGCTGAGTGGACGAGGAAGAAGAAGAAATGGAAATACACATCTTCCAGCTATGATCTCTTCTTTGGTGGCTCCGGGGGAAAGGGTAGGAGTTGATAGGCACCGAACTAACTGCTAATGAAATGGGATAAGGGTCAGATTTTCAGAAAATGTACAATTCGCCTTCACCAATCCTCTCAAATAACCCACATTTAAGACAGAAATGAGCTTCAAAATGCAGTTTAACATGACACAACTGATACTTTAAATCAATGCGATACCAAATATACTCGGTATTCTTCATTTTTCAGCCTAATTTAGAAGAATTTCCTAAATGTGTAGAGCTGCCAATTGTACATTTTCGGAAAATCTGACCCATATACTTGCTAACTGCTAATGAAATGGGATATACATGTTTGGGGGGAAAAGCCTGGGCAGATTCAGTATCCATTACAACCTTGGCCTTCTCTGTGCGGAGAAATGTAGCTAGCAATCAAAGGGAATCTTCTTCATTTATGTGGAGGATAATTACTCCTTTTGGTGCGAGTTCGATCGCTGGGAGTTAAGAGAAAAGTGAGGGATAATATCTCACTGGCTATACTTCTTCAGGGGTCAAATTTCCACAAAATGTACAATTGGCCGCTGTACACATTTACTAAATTCTGCCAAATGGTCAATACTAGTTAAATTCGAGTATATTCAGCATTGCATTTATTCTAGCAATCTGTTTGGTTAGGTTGAACTATATTTTGAACTTTATTTTTTTTTCTGAAATTTAGGTTATTCGAGAGGATTGGCGAGGTTGAATTGTACATTTTCTGAAAATCTGACTCTTAGATATACAGTATCAGACATAGTAATATAACAGAAACTGCCTCAAATATATTGGAAATTAATTGAAATATTGGGAACATTGAGTTTAGGATTGCCAAGGGACCAAATATAATTCTAACGTAAATGAATACATTTAGAATTTCAACTTTCATTTAGCAAATATTTGGAGTTGCAAAAAGCAATTGTACAGATGTCGGTTGGAATCCCTGTAATTCCTGAAAGGAACTTCCTCAGGGGAAATAGGAAAGTTTGTTAGTTCTATCTGAGAGGCGTAAAAAGGCGTAAAGAGGCGTAAAGGGGCGTAAAGGGGCGTAAAGGGCGTAAGATATACTGTAATTATAAGTTTTATAGGGACAACAACAGTTTTATGTAGAGTAATTATAAGTCAGCAAGTGCAGACTTGATATTGTCTTCATTTTATCTCTACCGTTTATGAGTGAATATGTGATGTGTTCTAGGAAAATGAGTCACAAGTCGCAAAATTGATATTTTTCACAGCTTTTTATTTACATAATGTCCTTGTTGGAATATTTTCATTTTTGGAGTGTCTACACGTCTACCAAATTCCAAGCCTATATTAAATAAATCCTTGCGTTTCTTAGATCATTGCATGGAGTTTATTTAGTTACCTTACTATAGTGAGGCAGATATGTATAACAATCGTGCATTTTATCATAAAAGCATGAAACTTGGTAGAATTGTAGATTAGGGTCCCAGGATTAATTTCAGATATGGCGCCATCTTGAATTATTATTATTACGGCCGTGGCGGCCATTTTAAAAATGGCTGCCACCAAATAGTCTGGCAATGGGGAAACCTAACTAAAAAATCCCAGAAAAGTCTTTTTCTATCTTGATTTATTATCTATTGGGTCACTAAATAACATTACTGTGCAGTCTGAAGTTCCTGGCATTGAATGACACGAGATATTCAAAATGGCCGCCGCTGAACCCCATAAATCTACAAATAGACATATCTCTGCTTCCAATGGGACTAGAATCATGTTCTACATGTCTAAATATATGTTAATTTAGTCTAGGAATTCAATGAAGACATTCAATAACTCATTGGAGCAATAATTTCTAGTAAAAAATCCCTTTTATTATGAAATAATTCAAGATGGCCGCACCACAGAGCCCTGCAAATCTTTATACCAGCATATCTCAGCTCCTCATGTAGCTAGAAATACATTCCAAATGTCTACATATATGTTTCTGGAGCCTAGAAATTCGATGGAGCCATTAGATAAGTCATTGGACCAACATTTCCCAGTGAAAATAGTTTCCTGGTATAAAATAATATATCATTTGTATCAGGTTACCCTATACCATTTCTCCTTCTGGTTATCTACATGTCACAGTCCCTACCACTGCAATCACATAATGCAGTGCATTTCATTCCACTTTTCTTGCATTTACAACATCCTCTGCATCACTTCTTGCATCGACAGCGTACAAGCTCCCTTGATGAAGTAGTAGCCTCAGGCAAAGCTGTCCAAAATGGCTTCCAGTCACTTTGGTCTATCCATCCCCAGTCTCCTGGAGTAAATCTGGAAATATTTCAAGAGCTTTTCCCCAGCAGTGTCCTCCTTGGTACACAGCCCTCTTGATATATGCTGCAACAATGCTGCCTGACTTGTAGGGATAGCTTCCATAGAATGCCCTTTCTTGGCAAACAACTCTTGCCTAGCCTCACTGATGTCCTTCTTGCTACTTGTATGGTCATAGAGCAGGATTGTGAACTGTGCCAGCACAGCCATTTGAGCATCCAATATATGAGATGGTCCAGTTGACAAAGCAAGAAATGTTGCGGTCACCTCATCAAATGCCTTCCATGTCTCTCATCCTGTCTTTTCCCCCTTGTGCTGAAGAATGATACTGTATCACATCCAGTAAAGGCATGAAAGACTGGAAGGGACTTGGATTTGTCTGGTCCAAGAGAACCAGAGGTCTCACATGCAGCTATATATCAAAAGTGCTGACCAGTTCCAAAGGCGACCCACAGCTCCTTTACTCTTGTTTTGGCTACTGCTGCCACTGCCAGGACAACAACATCAGTATCAACTGTCCTGAGGGAATCTTTTGGAAGCCTTGTTGGACTGCATCTGCCAGGTGCAGGATCATTCTTGTATCAGCCTCTTCATTATTGCAAGGAGCTAGTAGGCTGGAATCTTGTGAGGAATGACAGAGGACCTGTGCTCCATATGTGGTAACAACCTGCTTGTCAGTCTCCATCTGAGAAATATGCTCTGCTAAGAAAGCAAACAACTCTGTTTTGTTGGCATCAACACATAGGAACTGCTGCCAGTTTCCTGGGAGACTGTTGGGTCCTTCAACTCTCCTGATGCCCTTGCCGTGCTTACTTCTGGCCTGGGCCTTCAGACTATTTTCCTGATACTGATCCCATATTACATCTATCTGATCAGTATGCAAAAGTTGGCCTTGTATGTATGGGCATACAACATTCCTGGCGTATTCACTGAATGTGTTAGCAGCCATTGGTTTGAGGAAGTTCACAAGTGCAGCAGCATCAATGATAGTCCCATTTGTTTCTGGAAAATCACCTTTGCTTACTGTGGAATGACCTTCCAAACATAAAAGGAGGTCAGACTATGTTCCAGATCTCAGCTTACCTTGCTGGGATAGTGAAGGGGGGCATGCTTGGTTTTCATGACAAAGGAATTCTTCCAGGTTGCCATCTCGGGACTGGCAGGCAATGTACAGGTGTGAGAACAGGGAGCAATCATTCTTAAGGGAGGAAACTTGCAAATTAGTCTCTGATTTCTCCCTGGTATGTGGTCTACTGAACAAAGTCAGCTTGTTTCTTTTCGTGGGCTGCATGATAGGGATTTGTTGTTCTACTAATCTATCATGTAGATATGACTCATATTGTTGCTGACCTATCTCCTCTACTGAGCTGACCAGAGATGCTACTACAGGGTCCACAATGTCTCCTGTGTCTAGTCTCAGGAGGTCATTTTTCTCCTCCAGGAATGGGTTGCCCATTTCCTCCATGACTCAAACTGAGTGGACTGTGAGACAATCTTGGTCAAATGATCCATTGAAAATACCTTGCATTGCAAAAGTCTCTGTGCACAATCTTTGCAGCCTTTGCCATCTGGCTTCATCAAAACTTGCTTCTGGCTTATTCAATATACAAAAGCAGTTCAGAAAGGGCAATGCCATGGCTGGCCTTGGTAGTTTGATCCTCTTGGTCAGTGTGATCATGCAAAAGTGCTGTTTTGTTGTACAGTGCAGCAAGGCAGGGAGTGTGGTATTTAGTCTGGGTGCATCAAGATCAGAATCTGAGGTTATTCCATTCCTTTTTACTACTCTCTGTAACTTTGCAGCACTGAACTTTGAGAGGCAGTATTTGTGCCACTTGGCCTTGTTCATGCGCAGAGTATTTTCTATTCCCCCTCCTTCATTTAAGCTTCTCAGATCTAATATTATATGACATGGGTAAATCTTGCAATTTTTGAAAATGCACAATATTCTCAGCAAATGTTGAATATGCTTGGCCAGTGTCATGACGTTTTGATGCTGCTGGACAATTCAGTGGTCACTGTTTGACAGAGAACACACCTCATCCAATCTGTTTAAGTGCATCTTTAGATAGCCCAAGTTGGCCCTGCTCAAGTAGCTGATAAGCTTGGAACATCGGTAGTCACTTTTACTGCAGTAAAATAATGACATAAATACACTTTCAGTTATATCCATGAATCATCTGCATTATATATTATATTTGCAATAGAGTAACAGAGCTGCCAACCTCTATGATTTTGCTGTAGTAACTATGTTTTCAGGGTCAAAATACGATGCTGCGATCTGTATAACCCAATCTATGATTTGGGGGAAATCTAGTTCACTCCATGGATTCCTTGATTTTTTCATATATGCTTGTTCTTTGATAATCAAACTATTATTGGTTATCTTTACAAGTAAATATGTTCAAGGATTACCTGGAAATGATCTGAAGAAGGATGTTGAAGTTGAATGCTGCCAACTTTCTTTCAGTGCAGTTTTGGTGAGAAATGTGTATCCTATGGAAAGCAGGATGTATACAAAATGAATAAAGTGTAAACAGTAAATTCAGATGCAGGAATGACATCTAAGTCGAAAATGATAACTCAATGTTGGAATTGTATTTGGTCATGTATTTTATTCATAAGTTTGAAGAATACTCACTTTTGATTGGCGGTCGCTATCTTGAATTATTTTACAGCAAATGCTATTTTCACTGGGAAATGTTGGTCCAATGACTTATTTAATAACTCCATCAGATTTCTAGGCTCCAGAAACATATATGTAGACATCTGGAATGTATTTCTAGCTCCATGAGGAGCTGAGATATGCTGGTATAAAGATTTGCAGGGCTCTGTGGTGCGGCCATCTTGAATTATTTCATACCAAAATGGATTTTTACTAGAAATTATTGCTCCAATGAGTTATTGAATGTCTTCATCGTATACCTAGCCTAAATTAACATATATTTAGACATGTAGAACATGATTCTAGTCCCATTAGAAGCAGAGATATGCCTGTTTGTAGATTTTACGGGGTTCAGCGGCGGCCATTTTGAATATCTCGTGTCATTCAATGCCAGGAACTTCAGACTGCATAGTAATGTTATTTAGTGACCTAATAGATAATAAATCAAGAGAGAAAAAGACTTTTCTGGGATTTTTTAGTTAGGTTTCCCCATTGCCAGACTATTTGGTGGCAGCCATTTTTAAAATGGCCGCCACGGCCGTAATAATAATAATTCAAGATGGCGCCATATCTGAAATTAATCCTGGGACCCTAATCTACAACTCTACCAAGTTTCATGCTTTTATGACAAAATGCACGATTCTTATGAAAATTGTTACATATCTGCCTCACTACTAGTAATTGTCCACCCATAAATATTGCAAACTTTTTTCAAAAATGAAAACATCAAACTGAAAAGATAGAAATATGTACTAGATGCCCTTAATGTTTACATTCATTGGAATCCCCTTGGTCTCATCCTTTCAAATATGATGGTATCTCAAAATCCGATTGTAACGACTTTACGACTCATTTTACTGTAACACTACATGGGTCAGATTTTCAGAAGATGTACAATTGCCAGCTGTACACATTTAGTTAATTATGCTAAATTAGGCTGCAATTTGGTCAATACTAGGTAAATTCAAGTATATTCGGCATTGCATTGATTCTAGCAATCTCTTTGGTTAGATTGAACTATATTTTGAACTTTATTGTCGTCTGAAATGTGGGTTATTTGAGAAGATTAGCTAAGTTGAATTGTACATTTTCTGACAATCTGACCCACATATATGGCTCGTAAACTTATAATGTTTCCAGACGTCCCACTACAGAGCCTTTAGACCTATGATACGGTTTGTACTTGAGCAACCTCTCACAGGGGATCGTTTTATGTATTGGAGAATCTGAAATGCGATTGATAAGCTCAAGTCCATCGTGTTATAACCCAGTACAATAGGGGAGTTGCATAGCCGCCATTTTGAATCTTGATTCGCATAGAATAATGGGAATAATGGTACAGGGTAAAATCTATAGAAAACATGTCATGTTCAGCATGGGATATTTATTGGTGCTCTAATGTCAATATCCAAGTATTATGCATGTGCCCATAACACAAGCCTCCATCTATCCCATCATGCGTTTGGTTTTCATAGATCATAAATTTACACAAGATATGATATTGGTGAAAACATTCTTGTAACTTTAGATAAAAAATTTGTCAAATATTTGTATGTCAGATTTCAACAGAATCTATCCCAGAATGCACTGCAGTAGACATGCGCAGTGAGACATGCAACTCCCCTATTGAAATAACAAGCACAAGAGAAGCTCAGGAGACTGGCAAACATTCTGGTTTTATTCAGACTAGGAAGCAGAAAGTGTTGTGATTCAGGAAAATGAGTCACAAGTCGCAAAAATGATATTTTACAGAGTGAATCATTCACCAGATATCTTTATTGGAATGTTCTGAGTGTTAGTGGGTCTAGCACTTTTAGTCATATAAACATATGTGGGTGAGGTTTTCAGAAAATAATATGTATTAAATTTCACGACAGTACCTATGGGTCAGATTTTCAGAAAATGTACAATTGGCAGCTGTACACGTTTAGTAAATTCTGCTAAATTAGGCTGCAATTTGGTCAATACTAGGTAAATTCGAGTATATTTGGCATTACATTGATTCTAGCAATCTGTTTGGTTAGTTTGAACTGTATTTTGAACTATATTTTCGTCTGACATTTGGGTTATTTAAGAAGATTGGCAAATTTGAATTGTACATTTTCTGAAAATCTGACCCATATACTTGTGTGACGAAGGTCTTCCTCCCTCTGGCTGCTGGGTTCATAATTTTTACAAGCCTTTCTTTCAGTAAATGAACTTCATTAATATATTTACATGAATGATGGAGGTTGATTTTTATTCATATTAATTGTGATGTGTCTCAGGAATGAAATGCTAATGCTAGTAGTATATAATTTTCATTGTTGTTTTCCATTTTGTACTATTCCATCAGTTGCCTCAGGTCAACACATACCTGTCAGATTGGTACTAAACAGATTTATTTGTGAGCTCGGAACAATAACACATGGATATAAAACCATTATGTTATTGTATTACTACTTAATCATAATGGAGTCGATCCAGGTACTTCCAGGTGCTGGAGACATCTTGTTTGTGGTAGAAAACCTTATTGGGTCAGATTTTCAGAAAATGTACAATTGGCAGCCGTACACATTTAGTAAATTCTGCTAAATTAGGCTGCAATTTGGTCAATACTAGGTAAATCTGAGCATATTTCGCATTACATTGATTCTAGCTATCTGTTTGGTTGGGTTGAACTGTATTTTGAACTTCGTTTTCGTCTGAAATTTGGGTTATTAGAGAGGATTGGTGACGGTGAATTGTACATTTTCTGAAAATCTGACCCTATTAAGATGTCAAGAAGATGACTATTCCCAGGCCATACCTGTTCCCTGGGATGAGTTTGATTTGATTAGATTATGTTTTGTTCTCAATGACCGGAAGTCTCTCGATCCATGTCACCTGGCTGTTCTACAATTGTTGTTGTAACGTTTTTATGGGTGAAATCGCCAGAAAATGTACAATTCGCCTTCACCAATCCTCTCAAATAACCCAAATTTAAGACAAAAATAAGCTTCAATGCAGTTTAACATAACAGAACTGATACTTTAAATCAATGCGATACCAAATATATTAAGATATACCTAGTGTTGACAATTTTTCAGTCAAATTTAGCAGAATTTCCTAAATGTGCAGATCTGCCAATTGAACATTTTCTGACGATCTGACCCTTATTGCTCTGACAGGTACATCTCGATGTTGCCATCGATTTTTCGTTTGTATCCTTGATGATTCTTAACTGATAATACTTTTCATTTTACATTAGGGAATGTTTGTTTATGAATTACTATTTATACAAGATATGAGATATAAGAGTATTATACATCATGGTACTAGAAGATATGTAGTATATATTATGCAAGGTGATAATCTTTATGCAAATTTCATTAGATACTTTATACATTTCTTGAAATTCAGTTTGAACATATTTACAGATTTTTGGTGTTAGTACATACCATTCCTTCAACCTCAACCTAACTCCCCTCCCCAACCCCCGCCCCCATGTCTTCCACTTTTCATTATTAGTTGGTTCCACAGTTTCATACAAAACCGCGGATGTCTGTGATTATTTTATTGTTTTATCATCAAATACAGTTTCCATCAAAACCGCATTTGTACTCTTGTTAGTTTTAAGATACGGTATGGGGGGGAGGGGGGGAGTGGGGAGTGGGGGGGGGGGGGGAGTGGGGAGTGGGGGGGGGGGAGTGGGGGGGGAGTGGGGGGATTTGGAAAAAGGGGATTGGCATGTGTCTCTGTGCATGTCTACTGCAGTACATGCTGGGATGGATTCTGTTGAAATCTGACATTACAAAGATTTGGCAACATTTCTATCGGAAATGGCACAAATGTTTTACCAATATCAGACCTTGCATAAATGATCTATGAAAACCAAATGCATGATGGGAAAGGGAGCATTGCTAAATAGTCCATGCGAAACATGGCATGTTTTCCACAGATTTTATACCCCACAAATGGAATAAAAAAAAAAAAAAAATACTGCACCATAAAGCAGTCCAGCCACTGTCGACAAAATTGTTGGCAATGCATTGGCGATGAGGTAGTCGATAAGATTTTTGTGAAATTCATTGCATCGACTTGGCATTGCTATGCCTATGGCAATAGTCAGCGATGACCGGCAATGACTGGGCGATGTAAAAATTGCATCGGTAAGGGTAGTGGCGATGAGAAGTCGATGAGATTCCACATATAAAAGCATGAAAATTAGTTCTATAATTGCCGAGCTTTTTTCCCTTGTCGATGCCAAAACGATGCAACCACTGATAACCCGCCTCATCAATGTGCATCGCCGGCAATTCCATCGTCTTTGCATGGACTTTGCATCAACACTATTTTGTCGACAGTGGCCAGACTGCCTAAGTCCCATAATTCCATCCAAATCAAGATTCAAAATGGCGGCTATGCCAATCCTCTATTGAAAGCAAAGTTTCATATTTCAATAATCTTTGCTAAAGACATATCCCCACACGTGGGTCAGATTTTCAGAAAATGTACAATTGGCAGCTCTACACATTTAGGAAATCTTGCTAAATTAGGCTGAGAAATGGTGAATACCGGGTATATCTGAGTATATTTGGTATCGCATTGATTTAAAGTATCAGTTCTGTTATGTTAAACTGCATTTTAAAGCTCATTTCTCTCTTAAATGTGAGTTATTTGAGAGGATTGGGGAAGGCGAATTGTACATTTTCTGAGAATCTGACCCACATAGTGAATGGTGTATACTGTGAAAATATACATACATGTAACAAAAACTGTACCTAATGCATCTTATATTTTCAATAAGGACGCGAATCAGACCATTATATATTTGAAATTACTGTTTTAACAGAATATTTTCCTTCATATAATGAAACTAAGTAGAATTGTTTTTGAAGTCGGAACATGCCACGCCTGGATCCTGTTTCATAAAAAGAAAGACAGAGGGCGTGCATGGTTGGAACTGATTTGAAACTTTCCGTGCGTCTTGTGTTGCACTTGAGGCTAGAAGTCAATTAACCTCAATGTATCGCCTTGTGATGTGTTCCAGTAAAATGAGTAACAAGTCGCAAAATCAATATTTTTCAAAGTGTTCTTTCCACAAGATCTCTTTATTGGAATGCTCTGATCTTTAGAGAGTTTAGCACTTATATGCATATGAATCCATGTAACAAATTTCGGGACATTGTATCAAGTATATCCTTGCGTTTTGAAGGTCTTTGTATGGAGTATGTTTAGTTACTTTACTGCTAATTACCCATCTAGAAACATCGCAAACTTCTTTTTTTTTTAAATAAAAATATCAAACATAGAAATACTTATAAGGTGCCCTAGTGTTTACTATCATAGGAACCACCTTGATCTCCTCTTTTCTGATATGATGATATCTCAAAATCCATATTTTGTGACTTATGACTCATTTTCCTGAAACGGATCACATTTTATGTTTGCCTTGAACAATATATGGGGGCCCAATGGGTCTCTTATAAATAACAGTGTTATATCTCAGATCATGTTGTGTCCAATAATCGTAATCTGTACGATATGGGTAAGATTTTCAGAAAATGTACAATCTACAGTTCTACACATCTCTCCAATTCTGCTAAATTAGAGTAAAAAATGATAAATACTGAGTATATCTGAGTGTGTTCTGTATTGTATTCATTCAATAAATCTGTGTGGCTATGTTGAACTGTATTTTGAACCTGATTTACGTCTTTAATTTGGGTTATTTGAGAGGATTGGTGAAGGTCAATTGTACATTTTCTGAAGACTTGACCCATATGTGGTCCGTTTTAGGAAAATGAGTCTTAAGTCGCAAAATATGGATTTTGAGATATCACCATATTTGAAAAGATGAGACCAACCTGATTCCAATGAATGTAAACATTAAGGACATCTTATAAGGACTTCGGCACTTGTGAAAGACACTCACCAAAAGCCACTTGCGTTTTGTGAATCCGTTGCCCCATAATATTATATCTAATATTACAGACTGTTGGCGTTCCGTGTCAAGAACCCACGACTAGAAGGTTGAATCATATCCTCATCAAGGCCAAATTCTTTATTTATAAGAGGCTGTTCCATAACAACGTTTCTTTGTATTTTTAAGGCAGGTAAAATCAGCCTTAAGAGCGCTCAAGGACAGTGCTATATGGGTCAGATTTTCAGAAAATGTACAATTCGCCTTCACCAATCTTCTCAAATAACCCGCATTTAAGACAGAAATGGGCTTCAAATGCAGTTTAACATAACAGAACTGATACTATAAATCAATGCGATACCAAATATACTCAGATATACCGGGTATTCGCCATTTTTCAGCCAAATTGAGCAGAATTTCCTAAATGTGTATAGCTGCCAATTGTACATTTTCTGAAAATCTGACCCATATACGGCCAAACACACGAGTTTAGGTTGTGGAAAGAGTTTTATTTCAACTTGTGATACAGTGCGTTAGTCACGACATAAGGTTTTAAATGCTCTCGCTGGCTGGAGCTTCTTGTCCTCGAGTGTAATATTTCATGTTTCTTTTAAGAGAGGGCCAAGGCCTAGCATCAATATTGATATATGGGTCAGGTTTTCAGTAAATGTACAATTCAACTTAGTCAATCTTCTCAAATAACCCGAATTTTAGACGGAAATAAAGTTCAAAATACAGTTCAACCTAACCAAACAGATTGCTAGAATCAATGCAATACCGAATATTCTCGAATTTAGCAAGTATTGACCAAATTGCAGCTTAATTTAGCAGAATTTACTAGATGTGTACAGCTGCCAATTGTACATTTTCTGAAAATCTGGCCCACATGTAATCTTTTTGTAGACCGCTCTTAGACTAAAATCTTGTCTAATTCCATGAATAAAGACCCGGTGTTGGGAAAAAAAATAAAAAAAATATTACGGACTTGTTCTCTATTTTGCACATATTACACATACCCAAAATAATTTACTAAGACACCTTTTATTCATCCATACAACCTCAAGTACTTTATACCCCCAAAAGAAAAAACAACAACAAAGGAATCTTGTAAATAAATTACTTTGAAAAATATCAATTTTGTGACTTGTGGCTCATTTTCCTGAAACAGATCACATTTGTTCTTGTATGGTTATTATCCGCCGGATGAAGATAGATAAAGAAACAAGCCCCTCCTGAAATGCCATTCTGTCGGCCTTTCTGAATCCATTGCAGAAGTGATGTCGTTTTTAAATAAGCACCTAGGTCATGGCAGACATGGGTCAGATTTTCAGAAAATGTACAATTGGCGGCTGTTACACATTTAGTAAATTCTGCTAAATTAGGCTGCAATTTGGCCAATACTAGGTAAATTCGAGTATATTTGGCATTGCAGTGATTCTAGGAATCTGTTGGGTTAGGTTGAACTGTATTACGAACTTTATTTTCTTTTGAAATTTGGGTTATTTCAGAGAATTTCTAAAAGTAAATTGTACATTTTCTGAAAATCTGACCCATATATTAAAATACACTATTAAAATATTTTCGTCTGAAATGTGGGTTATTTGAGAGGATTGGTGGAGGAAAATTGTACATTTTCTGAACATCTGACCCACTAGTAGTGCCGACGGTGTTCTCATGATGAGAAACGATCAGTGTACAGCGTGCACACTGGTGCTTTCAATTTGTGCCTAAATCCCTTTCAAATTTTACTTTTTTCCCTCACAAGGAAAGTAAATAATAGTTTGCGTGCATTGTTCACATTGTGGAAAGTGGAAGAATGGAAATTAATCATTAGTTTGAAATGCACTCGATTGTTTTGTTTTGTGTTGCATTTGTTTTGTATTTAGATGATTTTATTGAGCCAAAACTTTATGTTTGTTTGTTTAAATCTTTTATTCTGCGTAAACATTACATCCAATGAATGCTTTTCTCAGTCTCACAGATTTTGGTATTCAAAACAAATTATAATTAGATATAAGTATTACAACTCAGGAGATGATATACTATAATATGATATGATATGAGATGAGATGAGTTGAGGTGAGTTGAGATGTGATAATCTAATCTAATATAATATAATATGATATAATATAATATGATATAATATAATATAATATGATATAATATAATGTAATGCAATACAATATAGTATAATATGATATAATATGATATAATGTAATATAATATAATGTATTATAATATAATATAATATAATATAATATGATATAATATAAGATACGGTTTAACCGACTACACAGGACTACTATCTCCATTCAAGCTTTAGTTAAGTCAAACTAGAAATTCTATCACGACATCAGTGATTTAGCAAAAAAAAACAAAAAAAAACACATGGCATTATAGGACTATAAAACTTATAGAAAACATGCCATGTTATGCATATCAGTGTTCGAATGTCAATATAAATAGTCCTCGCTGAACATGACATGTTTTCTATACTCTTTAGACTATACCATTAGTCCCATACTTCCATGTGAATCAAGACATAAAATGGCGGCTATGCAAATCCCCTATTGGATGAGGTGAAGTCAATGAACATGTTTTGTAAATGCAGGCTGTTTGAAAAATATCCTGGGTTCCTTTTTGCAATCCCAGCCTTCATTTCCTGGTCATCAGAAGAGGGGAAGGGTCAGATTTTCAGATAATGTACAATTGGCAGCTGTACACATTTAGTAAATTCTGCTAAATTAGGCTGCAATTTTGTCAATACTAGGTAAATTCAAGTATATTTGGCGTTACATTGATTCTAGCAATCAGTTTGGTTAGGTTGAACTGTATTTTTAACTCTATTTTCGTCTGAAATTTGGGTTCTTTGAGAGGATTGGTGAAGGTGAATTGTACATTTTCTGGTGACTTCATCCGGACCATGTTCCAAGCTCGGCCACTCCCCACCACATCCACCATGTGCCCAACTCAATAAGGGCTGAATCACAAGGTCGAATGGAGGTCATCATATCCTGAGAAGCTCACATATTGGTCAGATTTTCAGAAAATGTACAATTGGCAGATCTACATATTTAGTCAATTCTCCTAAATTAAGACTGAAAAGTGGTCAAAATTAGGTATATCTGAGTATATTTGGTATAGAGCTGATTTAAAGTATGTGTTTGGTTGTGTTAAACTGTATTTTAAACATCATTTCTGTCTCTAATGTGTGTTATTTGAAAGGATTGCTGAAGACAAATTGTACATTTTCTGAAAATCTGACCCATAAACACTAACACATAAACACTCTACACATTTAGGAAATTCTGCTAAATTAGGCTGAAAAATGGTGAATACCAGGTATATCTGAGTATATTTGGTATCGCATTGATTTAGAGTATCAGTTTTGTTATGTTAAACTGTATTTTAAAGCTCATTTTTGTCATAAATGGGTTATTTGAGAGGATTGGGGAAGGTGAATTGTACATTTTCTGAAAATCTGACCCACATGTACATATATTCTCAGTAGTACATTGAGTATGGGTTGCCTTAATGTTGACAGTTGTCGGTTGTCTATGGGTCAGTCCGTCACCAATCGTCTCAAATAAACCCAATTTAAGACATAGATGAAGTTCAAGATACAGTTCAACATAACTGAACTGATATTATGAATCAACTTAATTTCAAATATAATCAAATAAACCTAATATTTGCCATTTTCTGCCTAATTTTTCTTAATTTGATCAATGTGTAGAGCTGTCAATTGTACATTTTCTGGCGATTGGACTCCTAACATGTAGTCATATTAATCAAATTCAAATTTTCAAATTGATTATCCCACGGGTCATAGTCTGCAAGTTATTCCAAGAGAAACGTATTCCATATAAATTGACTTTCTTAGTTGTTTATTTTGGGGGATAATTTGTTTCAATGTTGTCCTTCCTCGTGCAAAATGTCTAGTGTTAATAAAAGTTAAAATGTTTTTGGTGTGTAAAGGGCAATAGTACAGTTCCTCCAACCCTGACGGCAACATGTGGGCGAATTCAAGGTTTAAAATTCCGTTCAACATAACCAGACAGATTGTTTGAATCAACCCAATATCAGATAAACGCAGATATACCTGGTATTCAAATAAATAAATATTGACCATTTTACAGTCTACTTTAGTAGAATTTGCTAAATGCGTAGATCTGCCCATAGTCCATTTTCTGTAGATCTGAAGATCTGAAGATATTTTCATAACCTGACCCTTGCATGGAATTGCGAGCCATGCTGAAAGTCCTGTAACTTGGAGCTATGTGTAGAATGGGCTAGACCACCACCGCCACCACCACTACTACCACCACCACCACAATACCTACAGTGGTGCACACTGTTTACAAGATGTACAATTGTCAGCTAAACATTCATTAAATTCATTTAAATTCGGCTAACATATGAGAAATATTAGGTATATCTGATTATATTTCGTATTATGTTGATTTAAATAATGGATTTGGTAATACCGAACTTTATTTTGAACCTAATTTTCACCTTAAATTGACGATATTTCAGAGGATTGGTGAAAGTGAATTGTACATTTTCTGAAGATCTGACCCATGTATATTTTCATAACCTGACCCTTGCATGGAATTGCGAGCCATGATGAAAGTCCTGTAGCTTGGAGCTATTGCAGAATGAGCTAAACCACCACCGCCACCACCACCTATGTGGGTCAGATTTTCAGAAGATGTACAATTCATTTTCACCAACCCTCTCAAATAACCCAAATTTCTGACAGAAATGAGCTTCAAAATGCCGTTTAACATAACAGATCTAATACTTTAAATCAATGTGATACCAAATATTCTCGGCTATACCTGGTATTAATCTTTTTGTAGCAAAATTTAGCAGAATTGCCTTATTGTGTAGAGCTGGCAATTGTATATTTTTTGAAAATCTGAGCCATGTGTAGAATGAGGTAGACCACCACCACTACCACCACCACCACAATACCTTCAGTGGTGCACACTGTTTACAAAATGTACAATTGTCAGCTCTAAACATTCATTAAATTCATTTAAATTCGGCTAAAATATGAGAAATATTAGGTATATCTGATTATATTCTGTATTGTGTTGATTTAAATAATGGATTTGGTAATACTGAACTGTATTTTGAACCTAATTTTCACCTTCAGAAAAGTGAATTGTACATTTTCTGAAGATCTGATCCATGTATATTCTCATGACCTGACCCTTACATGGAATTGCGAGCCATGCTGAAAGTCCTGTAGCTTGAAGCTATGTGTAGAATGGGCTAGACCACTACCACCACCACCACCACAATACCTCCAGTGGTGCACACTGTTTACACCAATTTGACTTTCCATCAACTGCCATAACATAACTTGTGACCAATGTAATGGCGTTCCAACAACTTCTGGAATGAACATCATCTGGGGAGGTTCTGGGGGAAAACGTTACCCGCTTTATCATGGGTCAGGTCACTAGACAATGTACAATCGGCAGCTCTGCATATTTGTGTAATTCTGCTAAATTAGGATTTAAAAATCGTAAATACTGGGTATATGTGGGTACATCTGGTATTGAATTGATTCAACAAAGCTGTTCGGTTACGTTGAAGTGTATTTTGATCCTCTTTTCTGTCTTTAATTTGATGTTGTTTTAATTGGAATTATAAAGATTTAACAGTTACTTCTCAATTTACATTAGGCAAGTACAAGATAATGTAACACTTTAAAGAGTACGAAGCAAAACATAATAATCAAATGGGCACGGATAGGCGTTAGGACATAGCCGACTTATAGTTCAGGTCATTGGATATTCAAGGCTTGGTGTACAATAACTATTTGGTAGGATATGGAAATGGCCATTTCCTCAATTCAGTTTAGGGGCAAAGATGAGAGAGTCCCTTTAAACAGAGGGAAAGCCTCTCGCCTCAAACTGCAAAGTACCATTCGAATTCCATTAAGACTGCAAAATGTCACTATATTCCAAATAAAACCCTGAGTCCTAGGCCAGGAAACCAATTAGCAAAGTAATTTGTCTAATCACTGATGTAGCATTCTTATTAGGCGGTTAGATCCTGAGTGTATGGTTGTGAGTTTTCTCTAAGCCTCCGAGGAAACCAAGCCGAGGCGATTGTTTCTGGAAGGCCTAGAGAAACTGAAGGACCATAAACTCAGGATCTAATGGGTTTAGTCCCCTTTTGTTGGGCTGTTACTATCATTAACAACAATTTAGAAATGATTTCGAAGCAAAATAAACCAGTGGAAAGCCATGATCTTGCCGTTTTGAGCAGTAAATATTATTTTGTATTTTCGAGATGTTGAGATCAATCCAAAACAAGGCGAAAACAGAACATGGGGTGTGTGAGGTTGGTTTTGGTTTATTAGGGGTCCGACGTTTCGGTCAACAAACGACCTTTATCAAGGGTGGGTGTATTTTGTATTTTCGTTGATGTAAACGGTCGGCCGGAAATGGAAGTCAAACACTAGTACCACTTGTCTGTATGTGTATAACTGTCCCGGCCAGTGCAATAAACAGGGACTAACTGATCTGAGAGTTTGGACCTAGAGTGAGCTGTCGAAAAAACAAAAACAATTAAACATTTCCTCTAGAATGTCCTGAGGTATAAGTTGCACATTGTCACTTGCACACTTTCTGTAATAAACAGAGACTGGACCTGAAATAATTAAATTGTGTGAAATAACATGTGCACATGTAATTACATGATTACCGCTATACGCACAAACCTTGCATAAACAGATACTAAGGCTGCATATCATATATATTGAACTCGGGGATCTGGGGAGGAGCTGTTTATGAAATCAAGAAAACCTATGACATTAAACTGATGTACTGATGCCTGCCCAATTCCATTGAGACCCCAAAATATCATTATAATCCCATTAGAACGCCTAGTCCTAGGTCAGGAAACCGAGTAACGAAGTAGGCGTCTAATCACTGACATACCACTCTTATCTGATGTGAGGGTTTGGGCCTGGACTGAATTATTATACTGAATAAACAGGACAAGGAAATTAATCGCCAAAAGAGGTTCATCAGAGGCCAGAAAATGTACAATTCACCTTCACCAATCCTCTCAAATAACCCAAATTTCAGACTAAAATAAAGTTCAAAATACAGTTCAACCTAACCAAACAGATTGCTAGAATCAATGCAATGCCGAATATACTTGAATTTACAAAGTATTGGCCAAACTGCAGCCTAATTTAGCAGAATTTACTAAATGTGTACAGCTACCAATTGTACATTGCTATTGGCAATGCCTGCACCTCCCCCATCTATACAACTCCCCACCCTCTACATGTAGGCATTTCCGAAACCTTTCCTGTAAAATAGTGTTTGGTGACCTTGGGCCGTATGTTCACTTCAAAAAGGCAATAGGGCATTTGCAGTTGCGACCATTTTTTTTATTATTATTTATTTAGTATTCTTACACAGCACAGCTTCTGTAATAACGACAGGTACATTGTACAATGAAGTTCTAATAATCAATTGAGGACATTAACATTAAGATATGGTCTCACAGATGATAATCCAATACAGAATAACCATGGTCTTCCACCCACCGCTGTGTCTATCCAGACCTAATTCACAACATGTATGTTTATTCACAAGATGTCTTTGTGGTAATGTTTTTATTTTTGTTGTGCTTAACGCTGTTTGTAGCATGAATACATGTGCCACATTTCAAATATATCCATGCATTTCTAAGGTCATCTCATAGAGGATATTGCATACTTTTTTCAAAGATATAAATATCAAATTTTAATATAGAAATACTTATTGAATGTCCGACTTGTTTAATATCATTGGAATCTGCTTGACCTCATCTTATCAAATATGATAATATCTCAAAATATTTTTTGGGGAAGTTGTGACCCATTTTCCTAAAACACATCACATATGTGAAATGTTCTGATTTTTAGAAGGTTTAGCAATTATAGTACTATGAATCTATGTGACACATTTCAGGACATTGTATTGAATATATCTTTGCGTTTTGAAGGCCAATCTATGGAGTATATTTAGTTACTTTACTGGTAATTACCCATCTAGAAACATTGCAAACCTTTTCTTTCAAACATAGAAATATTCAAACATAGAATATAGAAATACATATTAGGTGCCCTAGTGTTTACTATCATTGGAATCGGCTCGATCTCCTCTTTTCAAATATCGTGGTATCTCAAAATCCATATTTTGCGACTTATGACTCATTTTCCTAAAACGGATCACATATGAGCTTGGTAGGCAAACTGGCGTGCAAGATACCCAGGAACGAAGACCTATTACAATAATTGATAACGTCTTAGAACATCTTTAGGGTGATTTCGGGCTACAATTCGCTGAGGGAACTATACAGGTCAGATCTTCAGAAAATGCACAACTGGCAGCTCTACACATTTAATAAATTCTGCAAAATTAGGCTGCAATTTGATCAATACTAGGTAAATTCGGGTATATCTGGCATTGCATTAATTCTAGCAATCTGTTTGGATAGGTTGAACTGTCTTTTGAACTTTATTTTCGTCTGAAATTTGGGTTATTTGAGAAGATTAGCAAAGTTGAATTGCACATTTTCTGAAAATCTGACCCACATAATTGTCTTGGGAAGGCATTTTCCTAGTCAATAAATACACGATCTGCACTGGTTAGATAGGTCTGAAATCCTCCCAAATTAGACTAAACAGGTTAATGACCTCCATTTCGAATAGAAATTGTGGTTGATAATACCCCCGGCTAGGTTGTTATAGCCCCAAGACTTTCAAAAGAGTAATTAAGAACAGACATCTACCCCTAATGTCAGCAATTAATCCCACTATTCCCACTCCATCTGACCTACCTATAGTTTGGCGCTCCATAACTTTATAGGGAAGGGGGAAGGGGGGTAAATGCCAGATGCTTTGGTCATTTAAGTGTCATTTAACGTCTCTACTTCATATATGCTATCATGACCTGGCTTAGAGGGGAGAGGATTAAATCTAAGAGGAGCAACTTTCCCCCAAATTGGATCGAGGGAGGCGAACCTAAGCCATAACCCAGCTGTTTTTTTATGAGGATGTGAACTGATTAACAGGGACTAATGGAATACCTTCTTCCACACATCAACATCAGAGAGAAATCACCGCATTGTAAAAGGGTACTTGCATAGCCGCCATTTTGAAACTAGATTCACATGGAATTATGGGACTAATGGTACAGTAGAAAATCGATAGAAAACATGCAATGTTCAGTATGGACTATTTATCAATGTTCTAATGTCAAAGCCCATGCATTATACATGTTTTCATAAGACAAGTCTCCATCTTTCCCATCATGCATTTCGTTAACATAGATCATTTATAAGACCTATTATATTGGTGAAACCATTCTTGCAATTTTCAATAAAAATGTTGCTGAATATTTATGTCAGATTTCATCCCAATCCATCTCAGGATGCACTATAACAGACATGTAACAGACACTGTAACAAGGCGCAGTGGCACACGCAACTCCCCTATTATCCTGTTATAAACTATAGCACATCTTGGTGGCTACACAACTGCCCTATAACACACACAGATAGCCACCATAGTGTGCTGCACTTAGAGAGGTAAGCAGGGACAGAAAGAGTTGTAAAAACCTGTCACTTCAGGTCATCAGGTCCCAATTCCACATCTCTAAGGCCCCATTCTTCAGCCAGTAAACGCACTCATGAGCCATCTGGGTGGTAAGAAAGTGGCCACAGAGCGAGAGAGAGGGTTGCCGCAGAGCTCTGTACATGGGTCAGATTTTCAGAAAATGTACCTTCACCAATCTTATCAAACAATCCAAATTTAAGACGAAAATAAAGTTCAAAATACAGTTCAACCTAACCAAACAGATTGCTAGAATCAATGCAATGCGAAATATACTCGAATTTACCTAGTATTGACCAAATTGCAGCCTAATTTAGCAAAAATTACACAATGTGTAGATCTGCCAATTGTACATTTTCTGAAAATGGGTGAAGTCGCCGGTAAATGTACAATTCACATAAACCAATCCACTCAAATAACTCGTATTTAAGACATGAATTGTTTTCAAAATACAGTTTAACATAATCAAACCGATTGCTTGAATCAGTATCAAATATACTCGGTTATGCCAAGTTTTGGCCATTTTTCAGCTCTAATTTAGCGGAATTTACTAAATGTGTAGAGCTGCTGATGGTACATTGTCTGAAAATCTGTCCAATAATCACTGCTGGTGGGCTTTCACTGCTATATGGGCCACACTGCGAGTCCATGTATGTGAATACAATTCGTTATTTGTGGTAGAAATTTTATCAAGATTCACACTTAGGTGACACATTTGGCTATGATGTCGCCTTTCAGAACCAGAGGGACGAGAGTTTTTTCGATTTCTATATTTGAGTCAGATTTTCAGAAAATGTACAATTCGCCTTCACCAATAATTCCTCTCATATTAACCACATTTAAGACAAAAATGAGCTTCAAAATGCAGTTTAACATAACGGAACTCATACTTTAAATCAATCATTGCGATACCAAATATACTAAGATATAACCGGTATTTTTCAACCTAATTTAGGAGAGCTGCTAATTGTACATTTTCTGAAAATCTGACCCATTTCTCCTCCATCCGAATGCAGTTCTATTCCTGCCTGGGGCAGCCAGTCCTGTCTATAGAAATCTGCCGAATAGCTAGGGAAATATTAACAGACCTAAACTAATGTGTCTTTATATAAGGGTCAGAGTTTCAGAAAATGCACAATCTACAATTCTACACATCTCTCAAATTCTGCAAAATTAGAGTGAAAAATGATAAATACTGAGTATAGTTGAGTGTATTCTGTATTGTATTCATTCAATAAATCTATCTGGTTAGGTTGAACTGTATTTTGAACCTGATTTTTGTCAGAGGGACACAGAGAGAGAGGAGAGAGAAACAGAGAGGAGAGAGGGTGAGACAAATAGAGAGAGAGACAGAGAGGAGAGAGGGAGACAGAGACATAGATGGAGGGAGAAACAGAGAAAGACACACAAAGAGAAAGCTGTATTTTCCAGTCACTGAGTGGGAGCTCAAACCTGTCACCTTCTGCACTGAACAACAGGGCTTCACTAGCTACGCTACTGTGCATCTCTGTATCTACAAACTACAGACCAATCTTTTAATTCCATTTGATTATCAATTCCACGATATTCCAAGACAGAGAAAAGAACCATAGGAAAGTTATAGGCCTTTAAATGGCTCGGTTTGACATGAAAATATGTCTAAATGTTGATTATAATGCTTCTAATGTTATGATAATTGAACTGGTTCTAATAAATACATGGCTCGAATGAATCCTGTATAGTGTATTTTAATATATGGGTCAGATTTTCAGAAAATGTACAATTTACTTTCAGAAATTCTCTGAAATAACCCAAATTTCAAATGAAAATAAAGTTCAAAATGCAGTTCAACCTAACCAAACAGATTGCTAGAATCAATGCAATGCCGAATATACTCGAATTTATGTAGTATTGACCAAATTGCAGCCTAATATAGCAGAATTCACTCAATGTGTACAGCTGCCAATAGGGGATTTGCATGTCTCACTGCGCATGTCTACTGCAGTGCATGCTGGGATAGATTCTGTTGAAATCTGTGATAAATATTGGGCAACATTTTTATCGAAAATTGCAAGAATATTTTCACCGATATCAGAGCTTCTATGAATGATTTATGAAAACCAAATGCATGATGGGAAAGATGGGGACATGTGTTATGAACCATGTATAACACATGGATATTGACATTAGAGCATTAATAGATATTTCATGCTGAACATGGCATGATTTTCATAGATTTTGCACTGTACCATTAGTCCCATAATTCCATGCGAATCAAGATTCAAAATGGCGGCTATGCAAGTCCCCTATTGTACGTTTTCTGAAAATCTAGCACATATAGCTAAGGTCACTGAATATTGAATAACACGTTTTCCCTGCCATTTGCAACAATATGCATTTGATTGTCAGCAGAAATCTAGGTCAATTAAAAAACAATGGTAGGGATCTTTATGTTAATAAAGAAAAAAAGATAAAAGAAAAGAAAAGATACAAAGTGCAATCATGTAATGCAGTCTTTGATGCTACATACATGCTGATTAGAAAGTGATGAGTAATCTAAAAAAGTTCTTTGATGTATGTGTGAGAGTTAAGAACATCATCATTAAAAGTTGGAAACCCTTAAAGTAAAAGAAGATTAGAGAAAGAAAAGTATTTCTGTAATATAAAGTGCATATGAACCTCTTTGAAGATCATTCAGCTACACCATCGTTAACACCTATATGGGTCGGATTTCCAGAAAATGCATAATCTACACTTCTACACATCTCTTAAATTCTGCTAAATTAGAGTGAAAAGTGATAAATACTGAGTATATCTGAGTGTATTCTGTATTGTATTCATTCAATATATCTGTCTGGTTATGTTGAACTGTATTTTGAACCTGATTTTCGCCTTAAACTTGGGTTATTTAAGAGAATTGGTGAAGGCCAATTGTACATTTTCTGAAGATCTGACCCATAATCATACTTAACGCAACCTAAGCCTGAAAGATAGTCATTCCCTTTGTAAAGTTATTATTACTTTCTTATAACAGAGTCGCCCTTTTAATTACCCTCGAAATAAACTACAAGGGTCTTTGCGATCCCTTCCAAATCATGCCATCACCTTGAGTCTTTTGTTCTTTTCACTTTATTGTTATTATAGGGTATGAAGACAATTAAAGAGGTGACATTTTTGACATTGTCTTTGGTGTAATGGTGTGACATTTAGTGCGGGCATGGTACAAAGTACGGAGACATGACGTGCGTTTGATGACCTTTTTACAGCGTTTGTCAGCCATTTTGGGAATGGATGAACTGAAGGAGAGGAGGAGGAGCGGGTAGAGTGGGTAAGAGGGGTGGGAGGGGTGGAGAGGGTAAAGTGGGAATAGAGAGGGTAAAGTGAGTGGGAGAGGGTAAAGTGAGTGGGAGAGGGTAAAGTGGGTGGGAAAGGGTAAAGTGAGTGGGAGAGGGTAAAGTGAGTGGGAGAGGGTAAAGTGGGTGGGAGAGGGTAAAGTGGGTGGGAGAGGGTAAAGTGAGTGGGAGAGGGTAAAGTGGGTGGGAGAGGGTAAAGTGGGTGGGAGAGGGTAAAGTGGGTGGGAGAGGGTAAAGTGGGTGGGAGGGGTGGAGAGGGAAAAGTGGGTGGGAGAGGGTAAAGTGGGTGGGAGAGGGTAAAGTGGGTGGGAGAGGGTGGAGAGGGTAAAGTGGGTGGAGAGGGTAAAGTGGGTGGGGTGGGGGGTGGATAGGGTAAAGTGGGTGGGAGGGGTGGAGCGGGTAAAGTGGGTTGGAGGGGTGGTAGGGGTGGGAGGGGTGGAGAGGGTAAAGTGGGTGGGAGGGGGGAGGGTAAAGTGGGTGGGAGGGTGGAGAGGGTAAAGTGGGTAGATGGGTTGGAGAGGGTAAAGTGGGTGGGAGGGGTGGAGGGGGTAAAGTGGGTGGGAGGGGTGGAGAGGGTAAAGTGGGTGGGAGGGGTGGAGAGGGTAAAGTGGGTAGGAGGGGTGGAGAGGGTGAAGTGGGTGGGAGGGGTGGAGGGGGTAAAGTGGGTAGGAGGGGTGGAGAGGGTAAAGGGGGTGGGAGGGGTGGAGAGGGTAAAGTGGGTGGGAGGGGTGGAGAGGGTAAAGTGGGTGGGAGGGGTGGAGAGGGTAAAGTGGGTGGGAGGGGTGGAGAGGGTAAAGTGGGTGGGAGGGGTGGATAGAGTAAAGGGGTGGGTGGGGTGGATAGAGTAAAGGGGTGGGAGGGGTGGAGAGGGTAAAGTGGGTGGGAGGGGTGGAGAGGGTAAAGTTGGTGGTAGGGGTGGAGTGGGTAAAGTGGGTGGTAGGGGTGGAGTGGGTAAAGTGGGTGGGAGGGGTGGAGAGGGTAACGTGGGTAGGTGGGGTGGAGAGGGTAAACTGGGTGGGAGGGGTGGAGAGGGTAGAGTGGGTGGAGACAGCGAAGTGGGTGGGGTTAGAGGTGGCAAGGTAGGTAGCAGGGGTGAAGAGGGTAATGTGGGTGGACAAGGTACTGTGGGTAGGTGGGGTGGAGAGGGTAAAGTGGGTGGGAGGTGTGGAGAGGGTAAAGAAGGACAGGGGGTAGAGAGGGTTGGAGGCAGGTGTGCAGAAGTTAAAATTAAGTGTTTTATGCGTTTTCATGAAACAACAATATAAAGAAATCTGTATGAAGTTACACAAAAGTAATCTTACTTTATCCACAATTAAACATACTCGAATCTTAATCCAAATATTCCTAGTTCAAAATATATTTCATGTAATTCAATTCTTAATCATCATATTCATTTTTATTCTCCAATGTTCTCCTCGGGCTAATATAACTTAACTTTAAGGCGTCTGTAACCTTCTTTTTTTCTTTTTTTTTAAACGTTTTTATTTTCATAAACATACTGAAACATGGCAGAAATAGGACACTTCGCTTGCAACATCAAGCCCTCCCTTAAAGCCTCTAGCTTCAATTGATAACAGAACATTGATTGCACACCTTCTGAGTGCACTCTTACAAATTACACTCTCACAAATTATCAACATATCCATAGAGAGTGAAGTCTTTGATTGAAGGGATTCAAATTGCCTTTAATTGAACTTGATCTGTGCTTTAAAACTAAAGCCTTTGCCAAGGTGAGAAGCTGGAGTAGGGTTTTTTACACACTACATTTAGATCCTGCGCTGTCTTTCATTAATCAAACTTTGACTGATGATGAAAGATAACAAAAAGTGGCTATTCAGAAGTTGGATCTTACATTTTCAAAACAAAGGTCAATGACTTATTGATAGATGAATGAATATATGGGTCAGATTTTTAGAAAATGTACAATTCACCTTCACCTTCAGCTTATGAATTCACCCCATTTTTTTTAACATATCTTTATTCAGGGAATATAAGCTGGCATATGCCATAGCTGTTAGTGTATAAGGATCGGGTATATCCGATATTCATCCTTATTAGCCTGAATTTTCGCTAATACATTTCGTTACTTAAATTTTTGTGTGTGTTATAATATATCTAGTATACTTTTCCCTCTAAAGGGGTAGGATAGTAATGAGATGGAAAGAGTTGTTGAGAAGGTGAATGGATGAAATGGAAGGGTTGGGGTTCTTATAATGGGATAGACATTTGTCTTGACACATCAGAAATCAGATTAAATTAGATTCTAACTAGGTACAATTGGTTTCCCATGGCCCTTCCCATGATGAAGATACATAGAGAGGAGAAGAGCTTGTAAGCTTGACTGGAGGGATACTGCGTATTTCCTCCCCATTTATATATGGCTGAAGTCACCAGAAAATGTACTCTCAATAATCCTCTCAAATAACCCAAATTTCAGACGAAAATAAAAGTTCAAATCACAGTTTAACCTAACCAAACAGACTGCTAGAATCAATGCAATGCCGAATATACTCGAATTTACCTAGTGTTGACCAAATTGCAGCCTAATTTAGCAGCATTTACTAAATGTGTACAACTGCCAATTGTACATTTTCTGAAAATCTGAACCATATGAGAAAGATTCAATAAACATTCGTCTGAAGAATAAACAAAACATAGGAGCGTGGGCCAAAAGGCAGTAATGTTTTTTGTTATCCTGTTAGTAGGAAGAAATACAGAAAGAAAAGAAATAAGAGGAAGAAAATAAAATAAAAGGTGTCAAGAGAATACGTATAAAAAGAAAACAAATAGAGAAAATTGAACTGGGATTTGATTCTGTTTCAAGAAAGTGTTTTGGTACACATATTTAGCATTGTAGATGCCACGTCGACAGGAATAATGAATAATTATCGCGATTAAAAACGAAAAAATATAGAATGAAAAAAATGATAATAATCATATAAATCGGGGTCAATAACATACTTTGTGGTAGTGTGTTTAGTTCAGAAATTTGGAGACACGTGATCAACGGATTGATTCAACGTAACTATTGCATGCGTCCCATACTTTCCTAATTATTTGATTCAATATAAAATGCTACCTAACATGGGCTTTAAAAATAATTTCTTGGTGCTTTTTTAAAAATAGTTTTTAAATGGTAGATTTACACCTGAATCTGTTGAATATTGAAAATGAAATGAATATTGAATATTGAAAATGAAATGAATATTGAATATTGAATATTGAAAATGAAATGAATATTGAATATTGAAAATGAAAGGAATATTGAGTATTGAATATTGAAAATGAAATGAATATTGAATATTGAAAATGTACCACCCAGAAATAATCCTCTTTCCGGACATCAGAATACAATCCACGTCCGCAGACAATAACGTCAAAGAATAAACACATAATAAACCCACAGAATTGATACGAATGCAAATAGACCAAAGTACCTTTAACACACTGTTTGCAAACAGAAATCAGTATCCATTGCGGCGTTTCTCTTTCTACCACTGACTTCCTCATTCCGAGTCAGGTAATTTGTGTTAAATTTGATTGTTCGCCGGCGTAGAACCGCGACGGATACCCTTGTTAATTCTTTAAACATCCCGGAATTGCATTTGCATCATTCTCTCTGCAATTTATTCAATATGCTGTTTCATGGCTTTCTGCTTTCACTGCCGGTTCTGTTATGATGGTTGATTAGTTTATCCCGGCGGAATTCTAAACGTGGAAACACTGGTAAAACTAGTGGTTGAATGGGACTTCTGCTGGAGTCTGGTTGAGAATTTGAACTCCCTATGGGGAAAAAAAATAGGTGTGTTTCCGATTTAACCCCCCCCCCCCCGTACCTACAAAAACCTTACCCTACCTAACAATTCTTTTACCATACCTAATTTTCCCCCCATCATATCTTACTTTTTTTGGATTTTATGGACAAAAAAAGCTTACAAAAGCAGGAAAACGGGCTTTCCTAAGCCGAAACTGTCAAAAAGCACATTTCCCATGTTCAAAACAATTATTGTTATGAAAAATACACTTTTTTCAGTTCCTGGGAGGTGGTTTCCAAGCAAAAAAAAATAACAACAATCTATCCTCTTTTCAATTATCATACCTCTCAAGAATGGTTTGTGTGGTATATCATAACATTTTCTTTTTATATATGTGGTTTTTTTTAATAGAAAATCGGATGTAGGACAAAATACAATAAAACAAATAATTGGTTCTGCTGATGTATGAACTCTGTATGAACTCTCATTAGCTGTCCAGACAGTTGGATACCCTGGTCCGATGAGTCCAAGTTTTGATATGTTATTCAGGACATATCAAAGCATAGGCAATAACCATAAAACGTTTTGTTGCAATCTGTTTGGGGTAGATATTTTTTTTAGCTTAGATTGGCTCTACTATACTCTGCGATGTCGTGTTTGGTTAATTACTATGGTGTGCTGCTTATTGTAATATGATTAAACCCGGTGGAATTATCAAACTAAAAAAACGACATTAAGTAAAACAAGTTACATAGAATAGTTAACATGTAGATTGATCTAGATGAATATTAAATGTTAAATCTCATAATAATACTTTTCAATCGGCAAATTAAACATCACTCTTGTGAAACTTTGACCAACGAAATTTGTTTCGTTTTTTAAAAAGAGAACAAAAGTGGGATGAGATTTTCAAGGCACTTTCTGTTGCTAATTTGAAATACGGGTCAGATTTTCAGAAAATGTACAGTGGCAGCTCTACACATTTAGGAAATTCTCCTAAATTAGTCTGAAAAATGATGAATACCGGGTATATCTGAGTATATGTGGTGTCGCATTGATTTAATGTATCAGTTCTGTTATGTTAAACTGTATTTTGAAGCTCATTTTTGTCTTAAACGTGGGTTATTTGAGAGGATTGGTGAAGGCGAATTGTACATTTTCTGAAAATCTGACCCATACACGCATTGGAAACACAGGCAGTGTGAAGGTGGCAAGTGTCAATTTTTTTTGTTTTTTATTTTTTTTTAAAAAGGTTTTATTCAACATAAACTGCCATCGAGGCTCTTACAATTCTAATGACATTAATGTCGTGTCCCTTATGTTTTTTGTTTTTTTTTCTGGTTTTTCTGATTATTCTCCACTCTCCACTGACACTTCAGAAGATATTTTGACTGATTTTTAGACGATGTGCTACAATAATATAACAGAAACCTTGAGCTGCTTATCAAGTGTCAAGTTTAGTTTTCCCCCATAATTAATAGAACTCGTCCTATTAAAGCTACTTAACGACATTTTCTGCATTTTGTTCTCCTTTAGCTTAGCCTTTCCTGAATATTATTTCTCATGATACATCCTTTTGTTGACATTACACTTGGGTTATCTTCTATCTTATATCAACAATTGACTAGTATTTTAGAATAACATCACAAAATGCACCACAATCCCCTCATTGAAAATTTTCCGTAAACACCTACGTTCCTTTGTCTTACATGGGTCAGATTTTCAGAAAATGTACAATTGGCAACTGGTTAGAGTTCTTTGCTAGAAACAACTATACAACGTTTAGTTGCGATTTCCTGGGGGTCTAAATCGTATATTGACTCTACTATTGGTCTCATCCCCCCGATAATGTAACATGGGATGTGACCTATGGACACAAAAATCTGGTAAGAATAGCTCCAACATTAATTCATCACTACTTACCCTCAATATTGTTAGTCTTAGGAGATGCATACATAATTGTTTCACTCACCTATAAGAGAAAACATGAGGAGGGTTACTGTTATGACACATTACGTAACATTGCATTGAGATATTATGTAACGGGGATACGCCCCCTATTATTCCCAGTGAGAGTCTGTACCATATACATGAATAAATCAGTTGGATAGATCTTGACCAGTCGTTCACTTGTGTTCTCCAAGTTGCTCATAGATCATTTATATTATGACATTATAAAACCTTAACAGTACAATTCATCATGGTTATCCATTGTGCAATTTACATTTTATGCTTTATATTCTTGGCCTAATGAGTGTCATACCTGGCCCTGTTGCATGAGGTTGCGTTAATTGAAATCTGGATCGTTAAGGGTGGTCTCCACTGGCTGCAGTAAGCTCTGTGGTAAGCTCTGCGTTAAGCCTTGCAATGGTGTTGTGATAGTGAGAAGTGACGAGGTCCTGCCTACATGGCCAGTGATCCATGTAGGCAGGACCTTGTCATTCCTCACCACCTACAAAACCAGCACAAACTATCGCAAGGCTTACCACAGAGCTTACTGCAGCCAGTGGAGACTAACCTTTATGGTTGCGCAAGTAATAGTGTTGGGCATAGTTGTCCTGTGGATCGCTAAACATCTGTTGGTTAACATGGTGAGATGGGACACCCCGGATCGGATTGCTAAGTAAGAGAAAGTGCTCTTCTATGACAGAAAAAAACTTTTTCATTTGATATTATTGAAATTTGATATTATTGGACTTTATTTTATTTAAAGAGATAAACCACTGTCATATGCACTGCTGCAGGCGGGAGTTCAAGGAACTAATACATGAAAAATAAGGAGTGACAATAATTTTTTCAAACTTTGTCTTGAGAAAGAACATGGTTGGGGGATAACAAAAAGCAAAAAAAATGGATCTCAGCATATTTTTTTTTCATTCTAGAGACCATCAAAGTTTAGTATTTGAGTATGTGGGGAAAATGGATATTTTCACAGTTTTTCCAAGATTTCAGACAGACAAATAACATTTTTCAGTTGAAATGACTTCTAAACATAGCCCCTATACAGGTTTACCCTCATGTATGAAAAAACAGGGTATCAACATATTTTGATAGATATTATTCAGCATTGAAAATCTTCAATATTCCTGTTTTTGACTCATCTTGATGCAGATTCAGTTGAATAACTTTTTAAAAAGTTGGTGACCCCCATTTTTTATTGCTTGAGAGGGTAAAGGAATATGTTAGCTATGCCTATAGAGATTTTTAGGGAAAAGTTATTTTCAATTATTTTTTTATACTGAAAAAACGAAAAAAATTGTCCTTTTCTCATAGACTTCTATAGTGAACAACCATAAATTTCAGGGCTCCCTGAAATGAAAACTAACCCGGTGACATATTGTTTTTATTGGCTTTTTGAATTCACATAACCTTGTTCTTTCACGAGGCAAAGTTTAAACAAAATGTTATTTTCAGTTTTTTTCCCAGTTGAACTGTGGTTTATCTCTTTAACTTCTAAGGATATAAAGAATATTTGGGAGTTATTCATTGATTATCATAGTTCCCATCTCAGCTTAATGCAATGATCTGATAACGAAGGCCCTCATGCAACACCAACACAATTGGATCAAACAAGGATCACTATTTTAATTCTAGCGATACAATATCCCCAAAACTCATGCAACGAGGGGCCCCTGGTGTTGCCTGAGGGCTTGCATTATCAGATTGTTGTGCTAAGCTGAGGTGGGAACTATATGCTGGCCCACAAATATTTCACGAATATAGGTTAATAGAATAAATATATCAGAAGGTGTTCTGTCATAAAATAACACTTTCTTCTACTTCTCCTAATTTCTTCTACCCGTGTAGACCTATACTGATAGAACAAACCACTACCAAGGGTTGGATTTAACACATAAAGGTGTTAATAATAATTTATATGTCTCACATGTGTTATACTGACGCCCGTCAGCCTACACACATACGTCTAAATCCATTAATCATACGTCATAACTGTAGGTAAGGTCAAAGGTCAATGGGGCGCTACCCCTTGATCACCTTCGATCCTGTGACAGTGGACTAGAGGTCAGACTAAAGGTCAGGCTTTTGACAGAACTACAGATGAGAATCGCATTATGTAACTACTACTACACCCAATGTTGACGAAATATATTTCTTTCTTTTTTGACAAATCTTAATTGGTCAAATTTTCATAATAATGTTAAGTCTCATTTGCCAATTGAAAAGCATTTAAAACGAAGTAATTTCAGATTAATAGTTACATCGAGGACAAAAGATAGATAGGTTTTAATTAATCTAAATTTCAGCATATCAGCTCAAATACTCTTCTATACAACAACATCTTCAATATATAGCTATACATATCCATATCAATATATAATATCTAATTCCTTAGTAGCAAAATAGATTCACTGCTTAATTCGAACATTAAATTATACTTTGTTCTAGAACCCCCAGAATCTGGCCTGGAACCATACTTTCTAACGGTGTGGACACAACAGGCAGAATTTATATTTGCACATTGACAAGCAATGCTTGGCTGGGAATCCATCGCTTTGCGGCAGAAACCAAAGGCGAATAATACCAGAATAGCGACAGAAGCAGCACTAGTCACAATCGCTGCAAAAAGTATTTTGCAAAGGCAAAAGTAAAACTTCCTGATTCAATTATCATTAAGCTCAATGGTATGAATAGTGGTATTGTTGGGGCGACACGCTGAATGCAACCGGTGAAAGGTTGTCAAATCAAGCTGGGTTATCAATCATGTTGCCTTGATTTGGTTACATGTCGTTTCAGTATTGCCTCATTGTAGGATAGGTGCATGGTTGAGCTTGGGACGAGTTGAGGTGGAGGTCAAAAGGGCTTAAAGAGTGAAGTTTCTTTAAAATGTACAATTGGCCTTCAACAATCCTCTCAAATATCTCACATTTATGGTCCTGGGTAAGACCTTAAAGTGCCTTTCTGTCTGTTTTCTCTGTCTCTTTCTTCCTTCTTCTCTATCTCTATTTCCTGGGTAAGATCATCTCAGCTCTCCCTGGGTAAGACCATAAACTGCCTTTCTGTCTCTTTTTCTCTGTCTCTCTCTCCCTTCTTCTCTATCTCTATTTCCTGGATATGATCATAAACTGTCTCCCTCTCAGCTCTCCCGCCCTTGATATAACCATTTTAACCAACCTCACTCACTCACTCATAGCCAAATTTAAGACGAAATTCAGGTTCAAAATCCACTTCAACACAACCAGACAGATTTGTTGAATGAATGCTATACAGAATACACTCAAATATACTCAGTATTTATCATTTGTCACTCTAAAAGGCCTAGTCCACTAAGCCGATTCTCATGCGATTCTCACAGAATTAAGTGCGGCGTAAAATCGCATGAGAATTGGCTAAGTGGACAAGGCCCTTAATTTAGCAGAATTTGAGAGATGTGTAGAGCTGTAGATTGTGCATTTTCTGATAATCTGACCATTAAGTTAAAATTACTCATAGAATGATATCTGTTCGAAACCTGAATGAAGATTAATAACAAACTCTATTCATGAATTCATTAATTTGATTAGTTTATTAAGAAATAATTTCAACAAAGTGAAGACAATAGGGAAGTTGCATAGCCGCCATTTTGAATCTTGATTCGCATGGAATTATGGGACTAATGCTACAGGCTAAAATCTATAGAAAACATGCCATGTTCAGCATGGGATATTTATCAATGTTCTAATGTCAATATCCATATGTTATACATGTGACCATAACACAAGTCACCATCTGTCCTATCATGCATTTGGTTTTTATAGATGATTTATACAAACAATGATGTTGGTGAAAACATTTTTGCAATTTTCGATAAAATGTTGCCAAATATTTGTATGTCAGATTTCATCAGAATCCATCCCAGCATGCACTGCAGTAGTCATGCGCAGTGAGATATGCAACTCCCCTATAGAGAGAAAACAGTTGAATTTAATTCATTTGAGCTCAACTTTGCCATAATATAGACGATATGTTTATGTTCATTTAAGAGCAGACTTGATATCCATTTCAGACATGAGATACCCCTCTCTCCATCTTCGGTTTAAATCTGAACATTATCTGCATTTTCATTCGGTAAATAAAAGTTGAGAAATGATTCTGGAATGGGAGGAGAGCTTTTAAAGACAAGATATCTGACTACTGAAGGAGACAGAAAGGCAAAGATCACATTTCTCAATCCACATTTAAAATCTTCTGAATATCATCTGAAACAGAAGCTGAGATACGGTTTTAGAATGAAAATGTGACTATCCGATCTAATTAGAGACTGAGTGTATAATCTTCAGCTCTACACATTTATTAAATTCCGGTAAATTAGGCTGAAAAATCATAAAAACTAGATATATCTGAGTATATTTGGTATTGGTTGTATTAAATACATTTCCTCGGTTATTGTATGAAAAACTATATTTTAAAGTTCATTTTGTGTCTTAAATGTGGATTATTGGAGAATTGTGCATTTTCTGGTGATTTTCACTATACGTATGGGTCAAGTCACCTGAAAATGTACAATTCTTCTTCACCAATCCTCTCTGAGAACCCGAATCTTAGTCAGAAATGGGATTTAAAATACAGTTCAAGATAACCAAACAGATATTTTGAATCGACTTAATTCCAAATATACTCCTTCTATATGGGTCTATATTTTCAGATTATGTAAAACGATAGCTGCCAATGGAACCTGAATACTGACATAAATAAATAAATAAATAAATAAATAAATAAATAAATAAATAAATAAATAGATAGATAGATAGATAGATAGATAGATAGATAGATAGATAGATAGATAGATAGATAGATAGATAGATAGATAGATAGATAGATAAATAACTTGGGAACTGAATCCTGAATGGCAGAGGTATCCATTATGAATCTTTACTCATAGGTATTTACATTCCTTTGTGTGTGGCATGTTATTATCGCCATATCCAATAGGGGAGTTGCATGTGCCACTGCGCATGTCTGATACAATGCATCATGGGATGGATTCTGATGAAATATGACATACACATATTTGGCAACATTTTTATCGATAATTGCAAGAATGATTTCGCCAATATCATAGCTTGTATAAATGATCAATGAAAACCAAATTCATGATGGGAAAGATGGCGGCTAGGCAAATCCCCTATTCTCCCTCTCTGTCTATTGGTTTTAACATTCCTTTGTATGTGGCATGGTATTATCGCCATTCCCAATTCCCCTTCTCTGCCTATTGGTCTAGGTGTCTGGGTCTATCCTATTGTTTGTCTGGTGTATAGTCATCGGGTCGCTATTGTGTTATTTAATGAAGTTTTGTTCAATCGAATATCAATGTCATCGTCCTTCTCTATTTCTTTTCCTCTTCTTCCAACACAAATGAACAATGAAAACGTCTAAAGAAAGAAGAAGGCACATATATGTGATGTGTTTCAAGAAAATGAGTCACAAGTCGCAAAATTGGTGTTTTTCAAAGTCGTTTACTTACAAGATCTCTTTGATGGAATATTTTCATTTTTGGAGTGTCTAGTCCTTGTGGTTGTATGAATACATCTACCAAATTTTAAGACTGTTTAATAAATATATCAGTGCGTTTCTTAGATCATCCCATTGAGTATATTTAGCTACTTTACTGGTAATTATCCAATTATCCACCCAGAAATATTGCACTTTTTGTACTTTTTTTTCAAAAATAAAAAATATTTAACTAAAAAGATAAAAGTATTTATTAGATGTCCCTAATGTTAACATTCATTGGAATGTCATCTTTTCAATTATGGTGATATCTCAAAATACGTATTTGGCGACTTATGACTCATTTTCCTAAAACGGATCACATATACTAATACACTTACGTTCTATGCAGGGCAAGGAAAATGTAGAACTTGTTTTCTGGCGGAGTGGTACAACACTCAGGCTTTGGCTTCATTTTGTATCACTCCGCCGGAAAACAAGTTCTACATTCGGCGCGTCTCGCTCCAAACCCCCAAGTCCGGAAAAGTCATAAGCGCAGTAGGCGTCCAATCACTGACAAACCATTCTTATCTTATCTTATCTTATCTGAGATGTTGAGCCTAGATGCACTTCCTCAGCTTATAATTAATCGTAATAAAGTTTGTAAAAGAATCGGCAGATGAGTGAGTGAGTTGGATTGGTTGCTTTACACCCTTATCAACATATTTAAGATGGTTATATCAAGGGCGGGAAAGCTGAGAGGGAGTGAGTGAGATTGGTTGCTTTACGCCCTATCAACACATTTAATATGGTTATATCAAGGGCGGGAGAGCTGAGAGGGAGTGAGTGAGTGAGTGAAATTGGTTGCTTTACGCCCTTATCAACATATTTAAGATGGTTATATAAAGGGCGGGAGAGCTGAGAGGGAGTGAGTGAGTGAGTGAGTGAGACTGGTTGCTTTACACCCTTATCAACACATTTAAGATGGTTATATCAAGGGCGGGAGAGCTGAGAGGGAGGCAGTTTATGATCTTGCCCAGGAAATAGAGATAGAGAAGAGGGGGGAGAGAGAGAGAGACAGAGAAAAAGAGACAGAAAGCCACTTTAATTTCAGAATAGGAAGAGATATTAGATCCATGAGCTAAGAGTTAAAGGTACAAAGGAATATGGATAGCTCTCTCTACTCTCTCCCCATTCTGGCTCCACTCTGCATTATTATCCAATGTTTTCCTGTTTGCTTTAGAAATCAGGATTAAATTCCATTCGCGTGTTGCTATTATCAGCTTGAATCATCGACCCGGACTGAATGTGGGGTAAAACATGGAGCTCGAGGCAGCGGCGATGATAGATGAAGCCCCTATTCGTAACCACTTAACCAGATCACTTCTTAAGGCAGGCCATTACACACAAAATAAACCACCATTCCAGCACCAGATCCAGTCTTCAGGGGGCTGGGTGGGCTCACAGTAGACCTTAAATGGGTGAGATCGTCAGAAAATGTACAATTCAACTTCACCAATCCTCTTAAATAACCCAAATTTCAGACGAAAAAAAAGTTCAAAATACAGTTAAGCCTAACCGAACTGATTGCTAGAATCAATGCAATGCCGAATATACTCGAATTTACCTAGTATTGACCAAATTGCAGCCTAATTTAGCAGAATTTACTAAATGTGTACAGCTGCCAATTGTACAGTCATATTGTCTGAAAATCTGACCCATTATGTTATGTAACATAATGTAATATTGTCCGGGGTCTCCACCTGTCTTGCCAGGGGCAAAAGGTCCTAGGGGACAAACGTCCTTGGGGGTAAAAGATCTAGGGGGTAAAACACATAGGAGCAGATGTCTAGGGGGTAAAAACATTGAAGGCGAAGTGTACATTTTCAGGAAACTTAACCCACATAAACCCTATAGACTTTCGTCCAACACTCATTGCTCCTTCGCCTGTTCAACATTACCCACCCACCCAAACCCTGTGTATATTATCTTCAATGTCATCCTTCAATTTCACCAGCAAGGGTATTTCCATATATTATTAAATTGTACAACCATCTTCAAAATATGAAAACATATTATTTATACTTTACGCCTCCACTTTACATTTTATGAAACCTAAAAAGAATTTTTATATTTTGTTTCAAAAACAAATTTGCAATATTTCTGGGTGGACAATAACTAGTAAACAGCTGAATAAGTAGTTGCATATGATGACCTTAAAAACGCAAGAATATACATAATGCACTGATCTGAAATGTGATACCCATACAACCTAAACCACTAGATGTATACCAACAGAATGAGAACAAAGATACCCATAATAATATAAGCTTTTTTGCGACTTTTTTAAAATTTCGATATTTGAGACTTACACGAGCAAGTGTACATTCCTATCCTAATCCTATATTCAATTACAGAGGGCGAATGAAAATAGGATTAAGTTATTAATTTATTATTTTTTCCCATTTTTTGCATGTTTTTGGTAAGGCTTCAAATCCAATTATTGGGAGAAATGGGAAAAAACATCTCTCCAGTATGAGTAGGAGTAGAGGGTCAGATCTTCAGAAAAAGTACAATCTGCAGATCTTCAAATTTAGTAAATTTTGTTAAATGAGACAGAGAAATGGTCAATACTATGTATATCTGAATATATTTCACATGGCCTTGATTCGAACTATCTGTTTGGTTATGTTGAACTGAATTTTGAACCTTATTTTCGTTTTAAATTTGGATTATTTGAGAGGATTGGTGAAGGCGAATTGTACATCTCTTACAATTTCACCCAAGAGGAGGAAGAGGAGGAGGTGTTGGTGGAGTGGTTGCTATGGCTTCCAGTAATTAATCGTGCGGGCACATTTACCAGAGGCAAGGGTGACTTGTATGGGCTCTAAACCCTGCCGAAAGGTCACCAGTAAATACATTATGGGTCAGATCTTCAGAAAATGTACAATTGGCAGCTGTACACATTTAGTAAATTCTGCTAAATTAGGCAGCAATTTGGCCAATACTAGGTAAACTCGGGTATATTCGGCATTGCAATGATTCTAGCAATCGGTTTGGTTAGGTTGAATTGCATTTTGAACTTTATTTCTGTCTGAAATTTGGGTTATTTGAGAGGATCGGTGAATTGTACATTTTCTGAAGATCCAACCCATATATGTCATGTGTCGCAGACAAATAAGTTGAAATGAGATACGATCATATTTAAAATGATGAAAATAAGTGGATTCCAACGTTGATGACATTTAGGAAATCTTTTTTTTTAATAATTCACTACCCTGTCATCGACGCCGCACAATTTAAACACTAAAAGATGTTTTTTTATGTTTGAACATAGAGTTTGCAATATTTCTGGGTGTACAATTACTAGTTTTTCTTTTTTTTAAAATACATGTTTATAAATATTGGTCAGATTTTCAGAAAATGTACAATTCACCGTCACCAATCCTCTCAAATAACCCAGATTTCAGACGAAAATAAAGTTCAAAATACAGTTCAACCTAACCAAACAGATTGCTAGAATCAATGCAATGCCAAATATACTCGAATTTATCTAGTATTGACCAAATTACAGCCTAATTTAGCAGAATTGACTAAATGTGTACAGCTGCCAATTGTACATTTTCTAAAAATCTGACTCTTATACTGCCGCATATTAGACCAGCAACAGTCAGAATGTGGGGGTGGTATGTATTTGACTTTATATTTTTTTATTATTATTATTCATTTAAGGGGGAAAAAAAATTGTTTTAAACAAAATCGCTGATGTTGAACAAATTAAATGCTAAAAAGCAAAAGTAATCAATTCCTTTTTAAAATGGACAATGCTATGACGACATGGGTAAGATTGATTGGTTGATCGAAACAGTATATTTCCATAAAGATTAGGCTGGGTATTGTCATTCTGAAGTAAGTGGTTAAAAGCTAATGCAGCTGCATATATATGGGTGAAGTCGCCAGAAAATGTAAAATTCAACTTCACCAATCTTCTCAAATAAGCCAAATTTCAAACGAAAAGAATGTTCAGAATACAGTTCAACCTAACCAAACAGATTGCTAGAATCAATGCAATGCCAAATATATTTAGATATACCTAGTATTGACCAAATTGCAGCCTATTTTAGCAGAATTTACTAAATGTGTCAATTGTACATTTTCTGAAAATCTGACCCATATACATGTAATTTAAAGAGTACTTAGGCATTCAATAGGGAGGTTCTGCAAGCAAACCGATATGTTTGATGGGCCAAATTAAAAAAAATGTACAAATCAGGTTTTTTGCTTTTGCCAGGCCATAATTTCTTTAAACATTAGTTTTTCTTCTCATTTCATTTTTAGTGTATGGGGCTCGATGAAAGATAAAGGGCCATACATGGTTTTGCTTATGTATTAACAGAAAAAAATCAAAACTAGAAGCCGAAATAAGGTAAATTTGGGGCAAAAAGTGCTAAAAAACTCAATTTTGTTCAGGGAAATGTCCAGTGTTGAAAAAATATGACTTTGATTCTCATAAAAATAGAATGAATGAAGAAAGAATGTCTTAAAGTACTATTCCTAAAATTGTTACTGCTGCATTATGGATATTTCTATTTTTTCCCGGTGTGTTGATTTTTGGCCATTTGGGCAGACATTTCCGTAACGATTTTAGACCCCGTTGTAATTTTTTAAAACATGTCATATGATATAACTACAAGGGCACTCGATTAAAAAAATAAAAATTCGTGCACATGGCTACAATATATAAATACATATGGGTCAGGTCGTCAGAATATATATAATTGGCAGCTTTACGCATTTAGTAAAATCTGCTAAATCAGAATATTATTTTCTGATGTACCAGAAATAGTTGAGTGTATTTGAAATTGCGTTGATTCAGAAGAAATTTGTTCAGTTATGTTGAACCAGAACTGAAATGGATTCAAAAAATGGATTTGAGATATCACCATAATTGAAAATTGAAACATTATTATATCTAAATAGGTACTTCTTTATTTTTAAGTGTGGCATTTTTAGTTTTAAATAAAAAGTTTGCAATATTTCTGAGTGGACATATACATGTAAAGTAAATATATATATTCTATAGGATGACCTTAGAAATGCATAAATATATTTAATACACTGCTTTGAAATTTGGTACATGAATTGATGCTACAACAAATGTTAAACACCCCAAAAATAAAAACATTCCCACAAATAGATCTTGTGAATAAAACACTTTGAAAAATACCTAGCTATTTTCCTGTAATGCATCACATTTGTCATATGTGATGTATTTCAGGAAAATGAGTCATAAGTCGGAAAAAATACATTTTGAGATATTATTATATTTGAAAAGAGGAGATCAAGTAGATTCCAATGATAGTAAACAGTCTAATGACATAATACATATTTCTAGGTTTTAGGTTTGATATATTTCTGGGGGTCACTAAACAGTAAAGTAACTAAATGTAGTCCATATGAGGACCTTTAAAACCAAAGGATATATTACATAGATTGTCCTGAAATTTGATACATCGATTGATATATCCATACGTGACACACTCCCCAAAAATCAGAACATTCCAATAATGTGATCTTGTGAAAAAAACACGTTGAAAAATACCAATTTTGCGACTTATGACTCATTTTCCTGAAACACATCACATTTGTCATATATCTTACCAGGAAACAGATAGCTAGCTTAGCAGAGTGAGAGAAGCATCTTGCGATCAAATATCCTGAAATTATTCGACCATTTTAACGAACATCTTTCAATTTTCTTCTATTATTTTTTGTTGTATTTTCTGCTGGACTTGTAAACTAACCCTGGACTGAATCAACAGCCAGTCCATCCCCTCCACCGTTCCCGCCTCTCACCCCTCCGGTCGTTTATCTTCGGGGGACTCAGGTTTACTTTCCATTAATTTGACAGTGCTTAATGGGCAAAATATGACAAAACGTGTGAGGGAAGGAAAGGCTCCTTGTCACTGAAAGGATTTCAAACAAATTTACTGGGCAGTTTTGCCTCAAGTGTTAAGGTTTCTTCATTTCATATTAACTGCCTTAAAATGCTATGAAATGTCTGTGTTAATGTGATAGGAGACAGTTCATTGAACTTGTCCTTATTATTCGTATTGTATTGTTCTTTATAGGCATGTATGTGGGTCAAATTGTCTGAAAGTGTACAATTCGCCTTCACCAATCCTCTCAAATAACCCACATTTTAGACAGAAATGAGGTTTAAAATGCAGTTTAACATAACATAACTGATACTTTAAGTACATGTGATACCAAATATACTCAGATATACCAAAAATCTATAATTTTTTAGCAGAATTTAGCCGAAAATACTAAATATGCTGCCAATTGTATATTTTCTGAAAATCTGACGCATGTGTTGTTGGGTGAATTATTCTATTCGGAATATCTAAATGCTTAGAATGGTGCTATTTGTATTACTGAGATTGTCAGCAATTTCTCATACTTGGTATTTCACATGCTGCTCCTCCATCCTTCTTCTCTTTTTGTTTCTGCCAACCACATTCTTTCTCTCTCTTTCCCTTTAGTTCCTCTCTCCCTGCCTTTGTCTGCCCCTCTTCTTGACCCCTGTCCTTCTTTCCCTCTTTCTCACTCCAACTCTCTCTCTCCCTCTTGTTTATGCGTTTCTCTCCCTCACTCCACCTCTCCCCCTTTCTGGATCTTTTTCTCTATCTCTCTCACCTTTCTTCTCTATCTCTATTTCCTGGGTAAGATCCTAAACTGCCTCCCTCTCAGCTCTGCCGCCCTTGATATAACCATATTAAATGTGTTGATAAGGGCGTAAAACAACCAATCTGCCTCACTCACTCCCTCTCAGCTCTCCCGCCCTTGATATTACCACATTAAATGTGTTGATAAGGGCTTAAAGCAACCAATCTCACTCACTCAATCCCTCTCAGCTAACCCGTCCTTGATATAACCATATTAAATGTGTTGATAAGGGCGTAAAGCAACCAATCTCACTCACTCACTCACTCCCTCTCAGCTCTTCCGCCCTTGATATAACCATATTAAATGTGTTGATAAGGGCGTAAAGCAACCAATCCCACTCACTCTCTCACTCCTCTATACATGTCCCATCCCTGCATCCTCTCTATTCCCTTCTCTGTATATTCTGTAATTTCCTTTTCCCCATCATTGTATTTTCTCGACCCCCTTAGCTCCCCTATCTTCACAATGACCCACCTACACCCCCCCCTCCCCCCACCCACCCCCCGCCCCTACAACTGCAGCTCCCACCATGGCATGTGACACTTATTAACATGATCCATCCCTCGAGGACTCGCCTCGCTTTCCACCTCTCCGACCCTTGCTTTTTCTTCCAAACCTAATACTGACTTGTCCACGTCAGTTTTTGTCAAAGTAATAACCAAGGTGTCCGACTCCATCTGTTATGACAGTTTAAGGTTTCTACCACTATAGATCATAGATCATGTTCTTATATGGGATCAGTATACTATTAGAGATATAAGGCTCCATGATAATACCTTAATAAATAATGAAGCCACTAAAATGTAATTGGAAATATATTGATGGGAACTCGCTCACTACTCCCCCTATATGGGTCAGATGTTCAGAAAATGCACAATCTACACTTCTACACATCTCTCAAATTCTGCTAAATTAGAGTGAAAAATGATAAATACTGAGTATATCTGAGTATATTCTGTACTGTTTTAATTCAATAGATCTGTCTGGTTATGTTGAACTGTATTTTGAACCTGATTTTCGTCGTTAATATGGGTTTTTTGAGAGGATTGGTAAAGGCCAATTGTACATTTTCTGAAAATCTGACCCATATAAACAGTAGTTATGTTTTCCTTTTTTAAAGATTTTATCTATACTGGGATAGCATTTCCCATTGATATATGATTACCAAATGAGCCCATGAGCTGGTATAATAAATGAGCAAATGACCTGGTATAATAAGTGGTTGTACAGTCAAATTGGGAATTCTATGACAGGTTGTTTCACTGGTCCTGGGTAAGACCTTAAAGTGCCTTTCTGTCTCTTTTCTCTGTCTCTCTCTCCCTTCTTCTCTATCTCTATTTCCTGGGTATGATCATAAACTGCCTCCCTCTCAGCTCTCCCGGGGTAAGACCATAAATTGCCTTTCTGTCTCTTTTCTCTGTCTCTCTCTCCCTCCTTCTCTATCTCTATTTCCTGGGTAAGATCATAAACTGCCTCCCTCTCAGCTCTCCCTGGGTAAGACCATGAACTGCCTTTCTGTCTCCTTTCTCTGTCTCTCTCTCCCTTCTTCTCTATCCCTATTTCCTGGGCATGATCATAAACTGCCTCCCTCTCCGCTCTCTCGCCCTTGATATAACAATTCAAAGTGTTGATAAGGGCGTAAAGCAACCAATCTCACTCATTCACTCACAGGTTGTTTCATGGAGATAGCCACTAGCCATCAGTGTCACCCATGTTATCATTTCCCATCATATGCCATCTATAACAACCTATTCGGCTGTAAGGTTCAATGAAATAGTTTTAAAGAAAATGACAGGAGTCTATATACCAACGTATGCTATTAAAGCTGTATTCTTAGATATTATGACTAACAAAATCTTACCAAGTTAAGACATATTATGACTTATAGGAATGGATTCATCAATATTCTGCTGCTGTTATATGTTCAATACAAGTATTTGAAGTAGAGACAGACGAGCGAAAACAGCCGCCGGTGAGCGATAATATGTGAAGTCATCATATGAAGGATTCGCGTGGACTCTCCAAATACAAATAAGGATGGTTAGATGGGTTGGAAAAGAATGGAAGAGACACTCAGTATTTATCATTTTTCACTCTAATTTAGCAGAATCTGAGAGATGTGTAGTACTGCAGATTGTGCACTTTCTGATAATCTGACCCATTTACTATATGTATCCGAGCATAGAACGACATTGAAATATATAGCTCAGTTTTGGGTTTTGATTCGTCATCTTCCAAATATGGAACAATGTGGAACACCGAAAAACAAACCCTAAAAAGATCTGAGAAAAAGTCACACAGTCATGAACAACAGAACTTCATTATTCAGAATTCAAATCGTCCTTTCAACGATGAAAGAAAGAAAACATTTTTTAAAAACTCCAGCTTTTAGATTTCTTGAACGAGGACATCTTGACACTATTGTTTCTCTCCAGGCTGAGGTTGGCCCACAGAACGATGAGTCTCCTTCCATGAAATTGTTTCTAAAATAAAACAATGTGCTTCAGGAGAGGTTCAAAATGTCACACCAATTTCTTTTCATTATTTTTTGTTTTCAAAATTCTTTATTCAGGTGGTATTTATTACACTCTGGTAAATTCTGAATGGAAACAAGCAGGCATTGTGTTCTGGGAATTGCAACAGGTACATGGGTCAGATTTAGAAAAAAGTGTATAATTGGCAGCTGTACACATTTAGTTAATTCTGCTAAACTAGACTCCAATTTGGTCAATACTAGGTAAATTCGAGTATATTCGGCATTGCATAGATTCTAGCAATCTGTTTGGTTATGTTAAACTGTATTTTTAACTTTATTTACTTCTGAAATTTGGGTTATTTCATAGAATGCACAAGAGTGAATTGTACATTTTCTGAAAATCTGACCCACATTTGACAGCGATGGGGAGAGGTGATGTTTGTAACAAAGTCACTTCTTAATTGGACCAATCCTGTCACAGTGACCAGGGATGTTTTGTAAAGAGCGTGTGCATGTCGCGAACAAACAACACACGTATGAAGTAACAATGGCCTTAATTATATGCTTTCTTAGAACTGCACTCTCTCCTATCATAACAACAATCATTTTATATTATATCAAATATTTTGACTTTACACGTCCTTGAAGAAAGGCCATTAAATAAAGTAAGGCCAAAGCAATGGACAGTAAAACAAACATCGGAAAACATCTGGCCTTTTTTTACCATTCAAGCACAGTCTAGTCTAGTCTAGTTCCTACATTCTGAGGGAAAGCCTCTCGCTCCAAACCGCAAAATCCCATAACAATCCCATTAGAGCGCCTAATCCAGGGCCGGGAAAGCCATTAACATATACTATTCTTATCTGATTTGAGAGCCTGAACTGAACAACTGAAATATCTATGACATTTCTATTAAAAATCCCCAAGTAAGCCTAACACACAGGGGAAAAAGCCTTTAGAAACATTCATGCGTTAAGCCCAAAGTATACAAACGTGATTAGCGTAGGCTGATGGTCGTAGCGCATCCACAAGAACAGAAATGAGATCAGAAATAAACCAAGGGCAAACACGAAGCTTAACATCTTTCAGACTAAAGCAGATTATCTCACTCCGCCTGTCGTGTCCTGATTCAATTTCCATACAAGTCGCAACTAACCGGCATCAAAAAGTAAAGAGAGGTAGAAATTATAAGCACACCTTAAAGTACTTATGCCATACAGCATGCTGTCAAGACACTATAGAGTAAACCAGTTGCCTGACTAGAAGTAACTTAATAGCTTTAGCAAACAATCAAACAATGCAGTATTACAGGCTTTACTTTCAATAGCGGGGGCGTGGAATAGGGGATTTGCATAGCCGCCATTTTGAATCTTGATTCGCATGGAATTATGGGTGTAATGGTACAGTATAAAATCTATATAAAACATGCCTTGTTCAGCATGGAATATTTATCAATGCTCCAATATCAATATCTATATATCATACATGTTTCCCTAACACAAGTCTTCATCTTTCCCATCATGCACTTGGTTTTCATAGATCATTTACAAAAGCTAAGATATTGGTGAAATCATTCTTGCAATCTTTGATAGAAATGTTGCCAAATATTTGTATGTCAGATTTGAACTGAATCCGTCCCAGCATGCACTATGACAGTCATGCGCAGTGAGGCATGCAACTCCCCTATTGAATTTTGGATAAGAAACTAAGACGAGGTATTCATACGGTAGCGATAATTGGGGATCTGGGGACGAAATATGTAACATCCCGAGAGAATCCAGATACAGAGACAGCTCCACTACAAAGGAAGGCGCTTATTTCATTACAAGCATTTCTCTTGTTCAGAGTAGTCCTGGGTAAGACCCTAAAGTGCCTTTCTGTCTCTTTTCTCTGTCTCTCTCTCCCTTCTTCTCTGTCTCTTATTTCTTGGGTATGATCATAAACTGCCTCCCTCTCAGCTCTCCTTGGGTAAGACTATAAAGTGCCTTTCTGTCTCTTTTCTCTGTCTCTCTCTCCCTTTTCTATCTCTATTTCCTGGGTATGATCATAAACTGCCTCCCTCTCAGCTCTCCCTGGGTATGACCATAAAGTGCCTTTCTGTCTCTTTTCTCTGTCTCTCTCTCCCTTCTTCTCTATCTCTATTTCCTGGGTATAATCATCAACTGCCTCCCTCTCAGCTCTCCCGCCCTTGATATAACCATATGAAATGTGTTGATAAGGGCATAGAGCAACCAATCTTACTCACTCACTCTCTTGTTCAACAAATGACCTTTACAACTTTTCTATCTATTCTCACTCTCTATCTCTCCTCCCTTCTCTTCTCTCCCATGGTCTTGGCTAAGACCATAAAATGCCTTTCTGTCTTTTTTCTCTGTCTCTGTCCCTTCTTCTCTAATTCCTGGGTATAATCATCAACTGGCTCCCTCTCACCTCACCCGCCCTTGATATAACCATATTAATCTTAATTCATGCTAAATTCAGTCTGATCATTGAAGTTTTGCTTTGTCATAATGACTGAGAATGCAGCTTAAATAGAGCAATAAACAGACCAGCACAAGATGCAATATGCATCATTAAATTCAACTACGTTCTTCATCCCATATCTTACAGATTCTTAATTCATTTAAATGATCTCCTACTTCAAACTTTTTTTTTTTTTTATTTTTAAAACTCTTCAAACTTTTCTTAATATCTTTCTTTCGTAGGGCAACTCATCAGACTGCCATGTTAAATAGAAATAGGATGTGACTGGGGGAAGACGAAGCACTCTAAAATAATTCCATCAAACACAAACAACACCTTTTTACAGGACATGAATAAAAAGTACCCGTCGGTGTCTGGTCAAACTTCTGTCATAATAACTGCTTTAACTTGTTTTATAACAACTGAGGCTCACAAACACATTTAACAAACGCATTTATCAAACATGATTTATTTTGTATTTGTTATTTAGTATGTTTATACAGTAAATATCAGACAATACAAGAGATATAACAGTAAGACAAGTACATTGTAAGTTTAATACAGTTGAGGTCATTGAGATATGGGCTCACGGTAGTATATTCAGTGAAAGATATCCATGATCTTCAGCCTTTCTGTTTCTTTTTCACTTTCTCTCTCTCCCTTCTTCTCTATCTCTATTTCCTGGGTATGATCATAAACTGCCTCTGTCTCAGCTATCCCGGGGTAAGACCATAAAGTGCCTTTCTGTCTCTCTCTCCCTTCTTATCTATCTCTATTTCCTGGGTATGATCATACACTGCCTCCCTCTCAGCTCTCCCTGGGTATAATCATAAAGTCCCTTTCTGTCTCTTTTCTCTGTCTCTCTCTCCCTTCTCCTCTATCTCTATTTCCTGGGTATGACCATAAAGTGCCTTTCTGTCTCTTTTCTCTGTCTCTCTCTCCCTTCTCCTCTATCTCTATTTCCTGGGTATGATCATACACTGCCTCCCTCTCAGCTCTCCCTGGGTATAATCATAAAGTCCCTTTCTGTCTCTTTTCTCTATCTCTCTCTTCCCTCTTCTCTATCTCTATTTCCTGGGTAAGATCATAAACTGCCTCCCTCTCAGCTCATCATTATATTTGAAAAGATGAGATCAAGCCGATTCCAATGATAGTAAACAGTCTAATAATCCAATAAGTATTTCTAGATTTTAAGTTTGATATTTTCGTTTTTGGAAAAAAAAAAGTTTTCAATATTTCTGGGAGTCACTAAACAGTAAAGTAACTAAATGTAGTCCATATGAGGACCTTTAAAACCAAAGGATATATTACATAGATTGTCCTGATTTGATATATCGATTGATATATCCATACGTGATACACTCCCCAAAAATCAGAACATTCCAATAATGTGATCTTGTGAAAAAAACACGTTGAAAAATACCAATTTTGCGACTTATGACTCATTTTCCTGAAACTCATCACATATATACAATCTCATCGACTAGACATCACCAACACATCGCCATGGCCCTTACCTCCATTGAGAATGCACCGATGCAAAATCTCATGGCTGGGAAATATCAAACATGTTTGATGCCCATCACTACCCTTACCCATGCAATTTTCACATCGCCCACTCATTGCTTGTCATCACTTCCAGAAATCTGCCGAAGGCATAGCGATGGATAGGCATGCAATAAATTTTCACAAAATTCTTATCGACTACCTCATTTCCAATGCATTGCCAATGATTTTGTCAACAGTGGCCGAACCGCTTAAGGTAACATAAAAGATGCGCTCCATCAAAAAGAGTCCCATGTCGGCAACTTTCATTTTGAGATATAGGGCTCCAAAGGTGGTATAGGACTTTTTCGGTCGAAAACTTTTTTTCCCGTAATATTAATCTTTATTATGTTTTTTTTGAGACTGGAAAATATTTTGTACCAAAAACAATAATTTCCGCTTCATAACGGCTGGTAAACATTTTCCTAACATGGTTGGATGGGTTTAAACAAAGGAGCCGAAGGCTATTTTTCACTAAATTCACTCGTACGCCGTGGACATTTGATCGTAGGGTACCCCAGCACATTTGGTATCCTCGGAAAGCCGCGAATCTCCTCTAGCCAATGGGATTCTTCCCTTTTGAATCGCCGCGTAAGTAAACCAATCACAGAGCTCTCTCCAAGTGCATTCGGCGTAAACAATGGTTGCTAGGGTCGTCAAGGGAGCCCACGTGGGGTCGATACAGCCCTGTGATTGGTCCAGCCGCTCCGAAAGATCAACTTCCGGCTGACGCCATCTTCTAGCGTGGTCTTGGATTTGAATCGAAGCGACCAGTTATTCCTCGATTCCAGACGATACAAGACGTGTTTTACTCTCCAACAAAGTTTTAAATGGACCAAGGTTTATTATTTAAACATGGAAGCTGAGGCCACCGTCGCAGAAGCTCTTAATGGCATCGCTCGAGCCAATTTGGGAGGTGTTGTCGACAACGCCGAATGGCGTAACCTCATCGAAGAGTATTTTGTGTTCAACGAGGAAACAGAGACGGTGGAATCTGACTCAGATGGAGAACCAGACGTCCCTGATCAGCCTGAAACTCCGGAGACGAACGAAGAAGAAGTTGAGGAAGCATCAGAACCTATTCTTATTATTGATCAGATGCAGGCAGTCGTGGACAAGGAACGGGAAAAGTGCTCCACGTTTCGGTAAGTGTTGGTGCTCTGCAGCCATCTTTTCTATCGTGTGTGTTGACATGCTGGGGGACGCGATCTGAAAACTATGCTATGTACATCCCTGGAAATCATTCCAAATCTATAATCCAATGCTGTTATATGTGCTAGATACCTTGTGGGTATATTTAGAGGTTCTAAAATTTAATTGGTGTATGTTTTAAGTCGCATGGTGTTGTTTGTGCGTGGGGAGTTTAAGGCCCTCGAGATCTGGGGAGTAGCTATTTACTTGGGACGTCTGAGATTCCTTACTCGTCTCGTGTGGAATGTAGGGTTAAAAATACATTGTTTGTTTGTGTCATTATGGGCAAATTAAAATCTAGGATTTTGTCCATTTCAGATGTAACTGCCGATTGTTTAACGGCGGGCCATGCATAGACCAGTTCACTGTGGAACAGCGCATCTCTCATCGGTCGGAACATGACCAAATCGATCGAGGTAATTTCAAAATAATGTTTTTCTCTATTGCCTCATTGCCCATACATGCCTGTATAATACTCATTCAGTATTTTAATCAGTATTTTAAGCTGTAGCTTGTTAAATAATGAGGACACGTGCTACCCAATTACATAGGATAACTAATTACGTAGGATAACTGTAGGGACTCAGACTAAGATTGGTGTCGGTGATATTAGTCAGTCACAAATTCATTTTTACATTATTGTTATACTGTCGTTTCAGATGAGCTCGACATGGCACTCTTTGGCGTTTTCAATACTGTTACTGACAACAGTGATCGATGCAGTCCAACCAAGAAGGGGCGCCAGTGGAAGGGAGAAAACACCCAAAGAGCCACTACAGGATGCATAACAAGCCTATTTGCAAAGCTACCTTTAAATTCCTTTACAAGTGAGTGTTATCATGAATCTTGTGGTGCCCATTAATACTGAACATTAGATAGCTATTCATAATAACATGATTATTTGCTAAGAATCAATATTTTGGTATTGTCATTTTAAGGTCCTGCATTATGTTCAATTTCTTCCTTTGTCAACGATTAAATTATTATTAATTATTTTTTCTATTTCTTTTCTCTCCCTTCACTTCTAGGATTAGCCAAAACTTGCTGACAGTTTTGCTAAAATCCTTCGCTGAGGATGGTCTGGTCACTCGTTCACGACAGGGTGGTGGTCACCGTGCTGTGAGGTCTTTGCCAATAGATGACCTGAAGAACACTATCAACTTCATCACATCTTATGCCGAAATACATGCTCTTGTCTTGCCAGGCAGAGTATCTTCTCACCACAGAGACGACATCTTAATTCTCCCCTGCCGTTCTACAAAAGCTGAAGTTCATCGTCTTTACACACAAGCCATGCAAGAGACTGGCAATAGGGCTGTTGCCTACTCCACTTTTGGTCATTTATGGCGCAAGTATCTTCCTAAAATAGTCACAAGTCGTCCCATGACAGACCTCTGCTGGGAGTGCCAGCGTAATAACAGAGACATTTCCTGTAGTAGTAATTTACCTGATGTTGTGAAAGCTGCCAAGTTAAAGAAACAGCAGAAACATTTAGACACTGTAACCGCCGAAAGAACTCTTTATCAGAAATTTTGTGCTGATGCAAAAGAAGCGTACAGAGACAATGGTGAACCCCTCCTTGGCAAACATGCCCCTTGCTCATGTGACATTCGAGTACATCTCAGTTTTGACTTTGCACAACAAGTGCATTTACCTTCTTACCCGATGCAACCAGGTCCCCTTTATTTTCTCACCCCGAGGAAGGTAGGCCTGTTCGGTATTTGCATGGAAGGAATGCCTAGACAAGTTAACTACCTTATAGATGAGAGCCATTGCACCAGTAAGGGGTCAAATGCAGTTATTTCTTATCTGAATCATTACTTTGAAAACTATGGTCTGGGGGAGAAAGATTTAGATCTTAACTGTGACAATTGTAGTGGCCAGAACAAGAACCGGTATGTTTTGGCCTATTTGATGTGGCGTATCCTTACTGGAAGGCACAGGTCTATTACACTTAACTTTTTGATTACTGGGCACACTAAGTTTGCCCCCGACTGGTGCTTTGGTCTCTTGAAAAAACAATTTCGTCGGGACAACGTTTCTTCTCTTCAGCAATTAAAAGACAGTGTGCAGCGCAGTACGCCAGGGGGGGTCAACCAGGCCCAACTTGTAGGTGATGAAAGGGGTACTGTTTTTGTTCCATTGTACGACTGGCAGGCATTCCTGTCACCTTTCTCCAAATCTTTTCCAGGTATCAAAGGGTATCATCATTTTGAATTTTCTAGTGACAAACCTGGTGTTATTTCTTTCAGGCCATTTGTAGGCCCTGAAGATAGTGGTACTTTTAAAATGCTTACTGTTGATGTGGGTGATGTCCCTCAGGACAACCCACCCATTGTACCTTCTCCTGGACTGTCTGCATACAGACAGTGGTATCTTTTTAATTCTATTCGTGATTTTTTTACCGAAGAAACCAAAGACATTATGTGCCCCAAACCAACTGTACCTGAAGAAGGGCCAGGGAGGGGGGGGATGGCTACATTGTACAGGCTCCTGCAGTCGCCCCAGTAAGAGGTAGAGGGAGGGGAAGTGGAAGGGCTAGAGGAAGAGGGAGGGGTAGAGGAAGGGGAAGGGGAAGGGGAAGGGACAGGGAATCTTCTTCTGATGAATCATTAGAATTAGGTGGTGATGAATCTTCTGAGGAGGAGGAGGAGGAGGAGGAACCTCAAGAGGAACCTCAAGCTAGGGGTAGGGGTAGGGGTAGGGGTAGAGGAACAGTAAGGGGAAGGGGCAGGGTAAGGGAATCTTCAGAATCTTCTTCGGATGGGGAGGTTGCACCTCCTCCAGCAAAGAGAGGTAGGGGGAGGGGGAGGGGAAATGTTGAGCAACGCCGGCCAGGGAGGGGTAAAGGGAGGGGTAGGGCTAGGGGTAGGGGTAGGGGTAGGGGCTGACTGCTATTTTATTGATTTTATTACTGATTTTATTACTGATTTTATTACTGGTGAATACTGTTGTACATTTTGTTTTGTTAGAATGAATAGGTGTGTTATCATGTATATATTGCAAGCACTGCACCGAAGAATTTTGTACAATATTATTATACTCGTGTTAACAGGGTAATAAAATAAAAAATGTTAAATGAAATGCACTGATTTTTTTATATATTGTGGCCCTACTAGTCTATAATACCTGCCCCAAATCTGAGAAAAATCCAATCATATGAACTGGTCATTTTGCATGACGACGCGTCCGACATAAATCCCACAAAAGTCTCCTAGAAATGTATTTTGCCCAAATTTCACCCAATTTTCATCGCGCGATAAAATAATAAGTTACTAAGTAAATGAACTGAATTTGGTATATGTTATGGCTATGGCAGTTAGTAAAGTGTGTCCCAAATTTCATAGAAATCGCTTGATAACAAATGCCCGTAACCAAGGATGGCGCGCCAAAGGTCACTCGCCGAACTTTGACAGGCTGTATCTCAGTTTCCGGCTCCTCCAGTAACCGCGTCCCTTAAATACTCACCGCAACCATAGAATTATACCCAATAGGCCTAAAATTAAGCTCTATACATCATTGGAAAGCTCTTTCCTGCTGCTTACCCATCTAATAGCTAACTCCAAAATCGATTTGGCCGACATGGGACTCATTTTGATGGAGCGAGTCACGGCCAGAAGTAACTCAAATTTCAGATGAAAATAAGGTTCAAAATACAGTTCAATCTAACCAAACAGATTGCTAGAATCAATGCAATGCCAAATATACTCGAATTCACCTAGTATTGGCCAAATCAGCAGAATTTACTACATGTGTGCAGCTGCCAATTGTACATTTTCTGAAAATCTGACCCACTAAGATTAATTTACTCATCTGAGGTTTCCAGTACTGGGTGTGTTAGATTACCCATACAGAACCTCATCTGTGATTGTTTTTCATTGATCAAATTACGAACACACCCACATGTTGCATGTCAACAATGACAATATAAATGCCATTTACAGGAAGTCAGATTATGCAGTTGGGTCAAATCGCCAGAAAATGTATAATTGGCCTCCACCAATCCCCTCAAATGTGATGTGTTCCAGGAAACTGAGTCACAAGTCGCAAATTGATTTTTAGAGGGTTCAGCACTTACAGTCATATAAATCCATGTAACAAATTTCGTGACATTGTGTTAAATTTATCCTTGCGTTTCGAAAGCCTTTTTATGGAGTATATTTAGTTACTTTACTGGTAATTACCCATCCAGAAACATTGCAAACTTTTTTTTTCAAAAATAAAAATATCAAACTTAAAATATAGAAATACTTATTAGTTGTCCTCCTTGGATGTACGCTCATTGGAATCACCTAGATCTCCTCTTTTCAAATAATTATGGTGATATCTCAAAATCCGTATTTTGCGACTCATGACTCATTTTCCTAAAAACGGATCACAAATAACCCAAGTTTAAGACAAACATTCAGTTCAAAAAGTTCGTTCAACATAACGAAACAGATACTTTGAATCAAGGCAATATCAAAAATACTCAGATATACCTAGTATTCATCATTTTACAGCCTAATTATGTTAAATTTACAAAATGTATAGACTTGCTTATTGTACATTTTCTGAAGATCTGACCCAATTAGTCTTCCTGCCACATGAAATGTGCCACTGAGCGAGCTGGTAATATTGTTTTGAAAGAATTGTTCAACAAAAGAGAAATTTGAGAGTTTCACTTAGTATAGTTAATTGACTATGCAATATAATACAATACAAGGGTCAGATCGTCAGAAAATGTACAATTGGTAGCTCTACACATTTAAGAATTCATGCCAAATCATGCTGAAAAATGGTCAATACCGGGTATATCTGAGTATATTTGGTGTCACGTTGATTTATAATATATGTTTTGCCATGTTAAACTGCAATTTGAAGCTCATTTTTGTCTTAAATGGGTTATTTGAGAGAATTAGTGAAGGCGAATTGTACATTTTCTGAAGATCTGACCCACAAAGGGTTGTTTATGGAAGACATTCAATCTTCAGCATTTGGGTCAGATTTTCAGAAAATGTACAATTCACATTCAGGAAATTCTGCTAAATTAGGCTGAAAATCGATGAATACCGGATATCTGAGTATATATTTGGTATCACATTGATTTAAAATATCAGTTCTGTTATGTTAAACTGCATTTTGAAACTCATTTTTGTCTTAAATGTGGGTTATTTGAGAGGATTGGTGAAGGTGAATTGTACATTTTCTGAAAATCTGACCCATTCATATTGCAATCTTAGCTTACTTGTCATCATATCGGAAACACACACATCCGCGCATTACATTTTCGAGACAATAACATGTTTTTCGCAGCAGTGCGTTGGTCAAGGGGTTCAATGCACAAGGTAATTTCCTCATAGAAAACATGGTCGTTATGATTTATATGTGAAAAACAAAATCAAATTAGGTTTAAGAAGATGGTTCCGGTTGCACTCGGAGTGAAAGTTTATGCCATACGCGATGATGGCACACTTGGTCAGATTTTCAGCTACAATTGGCAGCTCTATACATTTAGTATATTCTGATAAATTAGGCTGAAATGATGAATACCGAGTATATCTTGGTATATTTGGTTTTGTGTTGGTTTTGTGTTGTTTTATTATGTTAAACTGTATTTTGAACTTTTTTTGGTCTTAAATGTGGGTTATTTGAGAAGATTAGTGAAGGTGAATTGTACATTTTCTGAAAATCTGACCCAATTGGACTCTGAATGCAACAGGAAACGTTTCACAAACCAACTTTTCGTTGTATTCCATCTGAAAATGTAATCCATTGGGGATTATCCCAACCAAATGTGTATGATTATATCCAAGTCAGAAGAAAAACTAGTTCACATTATTTCTAATATTTGTGAAGCCCCTTGTTGCACCTCATTATGCAGCATGGGTGTATAATAAATTTAGTTTTATAATGATGTTTAAAAGATACAAATGGGTCAGATCTTCAGAAAATATACAATTAGCAGCTGCACAAATTTAGTAAATTTGGCGGTAATTTGGCCAATATTATGTACATTCAAGTACATTTGGCATTGCACTGACTCTAGCAATCTGTTTGGTTGGGTTGAACTGTATTTTGAACTTTATTTTTGTCAAAAATTTAAGTTCTTTGAGAGGATTGGTGAAGGTGAAATGTGCATTTTCTGGCGACTTCACCCAAATAATGTGAATGAATTACAAAGACTGTAGCAAAGGCAAGTGACCTATGGTACATCCCTGGTTTAGTCCTGTAGCAAGAGTTAATGAAGAGAGAGCAGTTAACGTGCCCGCCTGAACGGGTCAGAAGGAATAAGCAATAAAACGTCAAAAAAGTGGTTCTGGTCTTAAACAAGAGCAGTCCGAGTGCTGTAAGGTGACGGTGGGGTAAGTTAATATGTTGGGGTAGCTTAATATAGTGGTGTAAGTTAATATGGTGGGGTAAGTTAATACACTGTCCCGCACACCGTACCCGCGCGATACGAAATTGGATACAAAATTCTTGTCTCCACTTTTGATATGAAGTTTTTCGTCTCAGCGTATTTGCTGGGTAAATAATAACCTGGGAAAGCTAAATCTCTAATCCCTGGTGTGCGGTGGTGCGTTAAGAGTTGGCGCGCCTGGCCGTGTGCGGCAGTGCGTGAAGGAGTGTGGACTCACCCATGACCAAGTGACAAAGCAGAGAAAAAAAACTTGCCCATGCTTGGGTTTCGATCTAGCAACCTTGTGATTCACAGTCAAGTGCTCTAACCATTACACTACCGAATGAGCTATCAACAAGCCTCAACTAATCAATATGAATGCTAATAGTGTGTGTGTGAGAGAGAGGGAGAGAGAGGGAGAGCAAGACAGGAACAGAAACTGAAAAAGGGGCAGAAACAGACAGGGCGATTGCAATTGAGAACTGCTGGGCATGCCTCCCCAGAATTTCTTTTCTAAATTATATTATGCTATTTTAAGGTATTCTGGTGGAGTTTAAGAGGAATAACTTGGAACTACAAAGGTAAGTCATACATTGAGAAGCAACCTATACAAAATTTAGCATAGCATATGTGTGATGTGTTACAGGAAAATAGAATGATTATATATCGATATTTTCAAAGTAATTTATTTACAAGATCTCTTTGTTGGAATGTTCCAATCTTTGGAGAGTATATTCCTCTTAGTAATATAAATATGCGTACCAAATCTCAAGACATTGCATTGAATATATCCTTGCGTTTTGAAGGTTGTCGCATAGAGTACATTTAGTTACTTTATTAGTAATTGTCCACCGAGAGATATTGCAAACATAAATATATCAATTATGGAATTTAGAATAATGAAATAATTCGATTTAATGTCTGGTAAACAATGCTACAAGGGAATATGGATTCATATTCGCACCTAGTTATATATATAGCTATGTAGAGAAAGCCTTATGGGAGGTGTTAATTAAGACAATGGGTGGGCAAGCTTTCCCTTTTGTGTGCGCTTGGCTGATTTCCTAATCCTCGCATTGCATTATCCCAATGCCTGCTACCGCGTAGAATTATATTAATACGAAAAACGGAGCGCGAATACGGAGCATATCATATTTCGTCTCCGTGATTCAAACCACCGTTTTTCGTATCAAAAGTTCAGGCAATTTCGTCACCACAGTTCACCAGTAGCGTTCGCGGTGCTCGGTAGACAAAAATCGTCACACTGAAGACGAAAAAGCTCGCCGCTCCGTATCGCCCGGGTACGGTGCACGGGAGAGTGTATGGTGGTGTAAGTTAATATGGTGGGGTAAGTTAATATGGTGGGGTAGGTTAATATGGTGGGGTAAGTTAATATGGTGGTGTAAGTTAATATGGTGGTGTAAGTTAATATGGTGGGGTAAGTTAATATGTTGGGGTAGGTTAATATGGTGGGGTAAGTTAATATGGTGGTGTAAGTTAATATGGTGGGGTAAGTTAATATGGTGGTGTAAGTTAATATGGTAGGGTAAGTTAATATGGTGGGGTAAGTTAATATGGTGGGGTAAGTTAATATGGTGGGGTAAGTTAATATGGTGGGGTAAGTTAATATGGTGGGGTAAGTTAATATGTTGGGGTAAGTTAATATGGAGGGGTAAGTTAATATGGTGGTGTAAGTTAATATGGTGGTGTAAGTTAATATGGTGGTGTAAGTTAATATGGTGGGGTAAGTTAATATGGTGGGGTAAGTTAATATGGTGGGGTAAGTTAATATGGTGGGGTAAGTTAATATGGTGGTGTAAGTTAATATGGTGGGGTAAGTTAATATGGTGGGGTAAGTTAATATGGTGGGGTAAGTTAATATGGTGGGGTAAGTTAATATGGTGGGGTAAGTTAATATGGTGGTGTAAGTTAATATGGTGGTGTAAGTTAATATGGTGGGGTAAGTTAATATGGTGGTGTAAGTTAATATGGTGGTGTAAGTTAATATGGTGGGGTAAGTTAATATGGTGGGGTAAGTTAATATGGTGGGGTAAGTTAATATGGAGGGGTAGGTTAATATGGTGGGGTAGGTTAATATGGTGGGGTAGGTTAATATGGAGGGGTAAGTTAATATGGTGGGGTAAGTTAATATGGTGGGGTAAGTTAATATGGTGGTGTAAGTTAATATGGTGGTGTAAGTTAATATGGTGGTGTAAGTTAATATGGTGGGGTAGGTTAATATGGAGGGGTAAGTTAATATGGTGGGGTAAGTTAATATGGTGGGGTAGGTTAATATGGTGGGGTAGGTTAATATGGAGGGGTAAGTTAATATGGTGGTGTAAGTTAATATGGTGGTGTAAGTTAATATGGTGGGGTAAGTTAATATGTTGGTGTAAGTTAATATGGTGGGGTAGGTTAATATGGTGGGGTAGGTTAATATGGAGGGGTAAGTTAATATGGTGGTGTAAGTTAATATGGTGGTGTAAGTTAATATGGTGGGGTAAGTTAATATGGTGGTGTAAGTTAATATGGGGGTTGTTGGACCAGTGTTTTATTCACAAGTGTTTAATTCACAAGATCGCCTTGTTATGTAGGATTGTTCTCATTTTGGGGGCATTTATTTAAAATGAGATGATGATCAACTAGGATAAACAGCAAACAAAGTAAACTTAATTATATACTTTTATTATACACGCATTGCTCTGAAAACAACATATCTAGAGCGATTTACGTATAGTGCGTATTTCACTAGTGACTTACGTGGGGTTGTCATGGCAACCAATCTGTTTGTTTACTAAGATTACCGGTAAAATTCAAAATTATGACTCACTTTTTTTTCTATTTTCATGCTTGAGAACATGTATAATACATCTGTTAACTAACTCGTTGGTTTCAGTCGCTTAGAATATTGCACTTGTTGCTCGTGCAATATTCACGCTCCTTCAACCAACTCGTTAGTTAAGGATGATCGCTACGCAACTCATGCAATATTCACGCTCCTTCAACCAACTCGTTAGTTAACCTGTATTTATTGGCGTTATTCACAGCATGCTAGTAAACTAAACCGGTAATTAATTGCATAGATTTATACATAATCTTTGCTATTAAATTGGAAGGAAGAAATATGTTCATGTACTTAGTACCTGTTATGAAACAGTCCCCATGTGTTCCAGAACATGTCCGATCAGAATTTGAATAACAATCTACTGATTGCTAAGTCAAGTAATTCATTATAAACTGTCCTAGGTGCCTAGATATTCCTTTCTCGTCCCAATGTGACCTCAATCCCCATGGATGATAGGTCAGTAACCTACCATTGAAGAATAACGTCCCTTAGTTCAACAGATCATCGCACTATGTATTCATACAACAGCACAATGAATGATTAATATGATAAAAAATGTTGAATGATGGCTTGAAGAGTTCTAAAGCTAACCCTCATAATGCCTCATGATTGGTTCTACATTGATAAATGGTTTCTCAAAGCCTCCAGGTTAATGCGGAGTTAGATAGATCTTATCTTAAGGTGTGACCCATAGAAAGACAATGTATCCCAGGATCAGGTGAGCAAGATATATTGAGTTGTTTTGCCAATCCTTATTGAGACATAGAGCAACTATACTTTCTTTTGCGCTAAGGAGCTGGTGGGAAGGAATTAGTTATGAAGACAACGCTCAGTTATATTCCTACAGCTGGAATTTTCCGCCTAAGCAAGAGAAAATAGCTTAGTTTAGTTTACATTTTAAAAAAGAAAAAAAAGGTTTTATTTCCCAAAGATTTCGCGTTTGTGATACATTTCATGTCGGAAAAGCAAAAATTCAATTAATACACTTCATATGAAAACAGAAAAATAAAATTAATCATTCATTTAAGCTTATACAGTATAAGTACCCAGCTAACCAACGCCTTTGGCGACACCTACATAACCCCATTGTTCAGTATATTTATACCATGTTGTACATTAGTCCCATGAGGGATATTCTAGCCCTGACTTTACATAACTTTTTCTTATATGTAACAGGCCCCCGTATCGGGGCCAGGGACTTCTAGCAAGTTATAGGTTTTGTCTAAAGAATAAAGGATAGTTTGGCGTTAGATAAATCTTATCCTAAGGTGTGACCCATAGAAAGACCATTTATCCCAGAGTCAGGCCACCTAAAGGGAATCTTTTCTTGTCAGGAGCAAGAGGCTTTCCCTCAGTTTGGAGGTTCTCTTGTAGACTCTGAGCCTAGAATGAATAGTAATAATAACAGTAACCAACAAAACAACAAAGTAAAATAATACCCACCATATTCGCCTTATTATTCCACAGCAAGGAAAAGCCAAGGCACCCGATCCTTGATGTCTCAGTTTCCTGCATTACGGCAGCCATTTCCCCTATGCTCCAACACTAATGAACACCGAGCTACTCGCCCTGCCCTCGACACTCACACCAGAGCTGCTCATATAGGCACCTTGATAGATGATACCTGCTCATCACCTCCCCTAATGGGTCAGATTTTCAGAAAATGCACAATCTACAGTTCTACACATCTCTCAATTTCTTGGTCCTGGGTATGACCATGAAGTGCTTTTTGTCTCTCTCTCCCTTCTTCTCTATCTCTATTTCCTGGGTATGATCATACACTGCCTCCCTCTCAGCTCTCCCTGGGTAAGACCATAAAGTGCCTTTCTGTCTCTTTTCCCTGTCTCTCTCTCCCTTCTTCTCTATCTCTATTTCCTGGGTAAGATCATAAACTGCCTCCCTCTCAGCTCTCCCGCCCTTGATGTAACCATATCAAATGTGTTGATAAGGGCGTAAAGCAACCAATCTCACTCACTGACTCTCTCAAATTCTGCTAAATTAGAGGGAAAACTGATAAATACTGAGTATATCTGCGTGTATTCTATATTGTATTCATTCAATAAATCAGTCTGGTTGTGTTAAAATGTGTTTTGAACCTGACTTTCGTCTTAAATTTGAGTTATTTGAGGGGATTGGTTAAGGCCAATTGTACATTTTCATTGTTCATATTTTTGTCTGTAGACATTGCTATCAAAAGTCAAAGCCAATGTTTATTACAGAACTGGTCCTCCTTGCCTGTCACCATTTGTTCAGTGGTATCAATATGTCCTGAATGTAAGACAATATGTGACGTGTTTCAGAAAAATGAGTCACAAGTCGCAAAATTGGTATTTTGAGGTATCATCATATTTGAAAAGATGAGATCAAGGGGATTCAAATGATGGTCAACATTAGGATATCTATTAATTTCAACTACCACTAACACTCCATCGTTAATGATCTGAGTGGCAAAGTGCAAACCTTCATATCAACATCAAAACTATATATATACTGTTAAAAACCTCCATCTATGTACACCTTCCCTGCTCAGTCTCTGTATATAAGACTGGGGCAGGCGAAAAACCCCGTTAGGGGACCTTCGACTCCCAGTATAAATAAAATCTTTTAAAAAAAAACAAAAAAACAACTAATACATACTTCTGTATTTCTGTTATTCCTGAACATTTGTATTTTCAGATAAAAAAAGTATTGTTAGAATGTTCTCGTTATTGGGGTATCTAATGCTGATTTCGCATAACTAACTCTACCAAATTTCAAGACAGTGTATTAAATATATCCATGCATTTCTAAGGTCATCTTTTAGAGTTTATTTAGCTATTTTACTACTAATTATCCACTCAAAAATATTGCAAACATTTTTTCGAAAATAACAAATACCAAGCTTAAAATATGGAAGGAGTTATTCAATGTCCTTCATGTTTACCATCATTAGAATCCGCTTGATCCCATCTTTTCAAATATGATAATATCTCAAAATCTATTTTGTGCGACTTGTGACTGATTCCTCTGTAATGTATCACATTTTATATTAAAATCAATAAATCCTAAATGAGTATAAGAAGGGCCAGTTTAGTGGACTATTATCCTAACCCACTCCGGGTCCAAAACGTCAGTTCAGATAAGAATGGTATGTCAGCCTACTTCACTAATCGGTTTCCTGACCTAGAACTCGGCGTTGTAATGGGAATAAAATGATATTTTGCGGTCTTAATGGAATTATAATGGCCCTTTGCGGTTTGACAGGCTTTCCCTCCGTTTGAAGGGACTCTCTCATCTTTGGACCTAGACTGAACTTTAGACAATAATACACATTTCCCTTATTTTTCAGCTAAGGATATTTACAACATTGAAGGATGTATAGTATCAGTGGTAAGTGATCTCCGACCTTCTTATCTGTCGACTTTATTAATTAGAAGTAATGTAATAAGTATATATGGCCAGTCAGTGCATGGCGTTACCTTTCTCATAAACAATTCATTCTGTTCTCATGAATTATTTGTCTACTTGTATAGTGTGCACTTAAGACAAGATAAGATACTACTTTATCTATCCAACTCACACAATACATTATGAAGTTACGAAAATAGATAAATACAGACAAATAGTATATACAGACTTCTAGATCAGATCCAGTTTTCCCAGACGTTACCATCTCGAGTTAACTATTAATTTAGATGCAGTTTATACAGTTAATAAAATGAGATAAAATAAAGTAAGATGAAGAGATCTTACTATAGAATTGACTTGATTTAATTCAACCTTCTGGATGAATATATGGCTAAATACTTACGTAACAAGCACCTAAACTTGCTTTGGGTAGCTCTGCAGTAAACGAGGTGCTGCTTTGTCTACTAGGAATTGTTAAGAAGAGTATATATACGCATGTCCCTGAACCAAATTTAGATTACACATAGTACAAATAGTTACTTTTATTGTTGTGAGTGATATATTTTATTGCTATTTCCGTTGCATATAAATGAGGAAACCCCTTACTTATATATATAATACCTGTACTAGTATGTCTCTCTTGAGTCCTTTTAAATTATGGGTAAAAAGTCAAAAAGGTTAATGTTTGAATGTTAGAAAGTAGATAAAGCTGTATCACCTAATACATACTGTACATGATATTTGTGACAATACTTTCTTGTACTACATGAGAATACCAGGATTTCCTGTGATGAGTGAGTGAGATTGGTTGCTTTACGCCCTTATCAACACATTTAATATGGTTATATCAAGGGTGGGAGAGCTGAGAGGGAGTGAGTGAGTGAGATTGGTTGCATTACACCCTTATCAACACATTTAATATGGTTATGTCAAGGGCGGGAGAGTTGAGAGGGAGGCGCTTTACGATCTTACCCAGGAAATAGAGATAGAGAAGAAGGGAGAGAGAGACAAGAGAAAAAGAGACAGAAAGGCACTTTATGGTCATACCCAGGGAGAGCTGAGAGGGAGGCAGTTTATGATCTTACCCAGGAAATAGAGATAGAGAAGAAGGGAGAGAGATACAGAGAAAAAGAGACAGAAAGGCACTTTATGGTCATACCCAGGGAGAGCTGAGAGGGAGGCAGTTTATGATCTTACCCAGGAAATAGAGACAAAGAAGAAGGGAGAGAGAGAGACAGAGAAAAAGACAGAAAGGCACTTTAAGGTCTTACCCAGGGAGAGCTGAGAGGGAGGCAGTTTATGATCATACCCAGGAAATAGAGATAGAGAAGAAGGGAGAGAGAGACAAGAGAAAAGAGACAGAAAGGCACTTTATGGTCTTACCCAGGGAGAGCTGAGAGGGAGGCAGTTTACGATCTTACCCAGGAAATAGAGATAGAGAAGAAGAGAGAGAGAGACAGAGAAAAGAGACAGAAAGGCACTTTATGGTCATACCAAGGACCACATGTCCTGTAATGGTGTGCAATAAAAACTTTTAAAACAAAATACATGGATAAGCATCAGTTACCATGCGTTTATTGGATATCTGCACTCACTCCATTGAAGACCTTGACTATTATTACACGTGTGAAATGTTAGAAACATTACAAATGTTAGAAACATTACAAATAGTTCCCTATGGGCCATGGGCCAATTTGGTACTTGCTGTTGTCAGTGTTGTGTTCCTATGAGCATAGACAAGGCCATATTTCAGAACATATTGAAGCTGCACGTTCAGTTAATATCGGTCAAGGCAAAAGATTTTCTACTTTTTGTTCCATTTGTTTCCAACCATTCTAACAGTCATTTGACCAAAGTTGTGGAGGATTTTGTTCAGTTGTTTGTATAGAGTTTCTAAAGCGTGCTCATTTGTATTTGGAGGACACGCCTTAATACTTTCTCATGATGACTTCACTTATAATGAAATGAAAGGAATGATGAAGTTTATTCATCAGTAGAAATGTTGTTGAAATGTTACACGTGCATCAGAAACTTCTGAAGAAAGATGTTTTGCACGGCGGTGCTGTTCATTACAAATAGTTCCCTAAAACCATGGGCCAACTTGTTACTTGCTGTTGTCAGTGTTGTGTTGCTATGAGCATAGACAAGGCCATATTTCAGAACATATTAAAGCTACAATCTCAGTTAATATCGGTCAAGGCTAAAGATTTTCTACTTTTTGTTCCATTTGTTTCCAACCATTCTAACAGTCATTTCGCAAAGTTTTGGAGGATTTTGTTGTTTTTGTATAGGGTTTCTAAAGCGTCCTCATTTGTATTGGAGCACCCGCCTGAATATTTTTCTTATGATGACTTAACTTATTACTTGGGTTTTATTACAAGTTCTTCTCGAGTGTATACCTAAAAGCCGAACATACAGCCCAGGAATGATATACTTCGAGAACTAAAAGACCTGGTTATCTTATTCTACTGTCTGTATCGCTTATTGTCCTCTTCATTGAGTGATGATGTGATAGTTTCCTTGTTGTTATTTTTACTGTTATTCTAATATTGTCACCAAAGAAAATAATGTAATTGAGGCATTCATTGGAAGAGCTGGCACGCCAGATATGGCCAACCAATGTTTGTAAAGATATGACAATAAAGAATATTTGAATTGAATTGAATTGAAAAGTGAGACTATAAAGGGACTGAAACGGGCCTCCATTGAAAGGAAAGGAATGAAGGTTATTTGCATATGGGTAGATTGAGACAATCAAAAGAGTTACCATCATATTGAGTCCCTCCTCTGTCATGCATGAGGATGCCAAATCTTAATTGTTGGCATCTTCCAAAATGTTGGTAATATACAATAGAATGCAAACACTTCTTCTTCAAACACAATCATTGGTCCTGAGTAAGACCATAAAGTGCCTTCTCAGCTCTCCCTGGGTAAGACCATGAAGTGCCTTTCTGTCTCTTTTTCTGTCTCTCTCCCTTTTTCTCTATCTCTATTTTCTGGGTAAGATCATAGACTGCCTCCCACTCAGCTCTCCCGCCCTTGATATAACCATATTAAATGTGTTGATAAGGGCGTAAAGCAACCAATCTCACTCACTCCCTCTCAGTGCTCCCGCCCTTGATATAACCATATTAAATGTGTTGATAAGGGCGTAAAGCAACCAATCTCACTCACTCACTCAATAAATTTTACATTACAGTAACATTTATTATCCACAACTTCCATGTTTGTAAACATAAGAAAACATACATATATTATATATATATTGATAGCTTGATATTGTAGTAAGCCATCACTCACCCCGATATGCATCTTTGATAAGGTGATGATATATTAGAGGAAGCACATCAATCTAGGGTTCCTGCAGGTTGGACACTTTATCCTTCCTATGGGTGTGTGTAGGGGGGGGGGGGGGTATTGGGCTTAGGGCTACCCCAAACAGGGTATCTACCATATACCAAATTAATAGTTTTCAAAGTGTTTCTTTCACAAGATCTCTTTATTGAAATGTTCTGATCTTTAGATGGTGCACTACGTATAGTCATATAAATCCATGTATTAAATTTCGGGACATTGTATTTAATATATCCTTGCATTTTTAAGGTCATCTTATAGAGTATATTTAGCTACTTTATTAGTAATTGTCCACCCAACAATATTGCAAACTTTTTTTTTTCAAAAATAAAAATATCTAACTTAAAATACAGAAATACTTATTAGGTGTTCTAGTGTTTACTATCATTAGAATCGGTTTGATCTCCTCTTTTCAAATATGGTGATATCTCAAAATCCATATTTTGCGACTTATGACTCATTTTCCCAATACGGATCACATATGTGATGTGTTCCAGTAAAATGAGTCATAAGTGACAAAATGGATATTTTTCAAAGTGATTTATTTATACGGTATCTTTGTTGGAATATTCTAAATCTTGGGGTGCATAATGCTGCTAGTAACATTATTAGATATACACAATTTCAAGGCAATGTATTAAATATATCTATGCACTTCTAAGGTTGTCTTATGGAGTATATTTAGGTACTCTATTAATAATTATCCATCCAAAAATATTGATAACTTTTTTTCAAAAAGTAAAGATATCAAACTTAAAATATAGAAGCACTACTTAGATGTCCTACTGTTTACTATCATTGGAATCGGCTTGATCTCATCTTTTCAAATATAATGATTTCTCAAACCCATTCTTTGCGACTCATGACTCATTTTCCTGTAACACATCGCATATGGAAAGCTACCCCTATAGGACTCTACCAACCATTAAAACTATCAACAAAGAGAACTACCAACAAAGAACACCATAATTCATAAACCAGGAAAACTACCACCCTGTAAATTAGCATGTTACATCTCTGATGTTGATCCTGTCTATTGGGAATGATTTAATCTCATTAACAAGTCCAACCAAACAAATATGATATTTCTCGTTCATTTTGGTTTCAGAGGAACATTAGAAGGCTGTATATTCAGAATGGTTCTTTTCCTAGTTAAAGGTACTCTCTCTAGAGTAGTGTTCTTAGTAGTTTCCGAGATGCTAGTTTTCTTAGACTGACATCGTTAATTGGTTATATTGGCCTGGTGGGTAGTTTCTGTAGTTTGTAGTTGGTGTAAGGCCCATGTCCACTAGGCCATACTCGTTTCTATTGCCAAACATTACTGCTGATGAATAGCAGAGATATATTGTTTATCCTAAAAGGCCCAATCCACTAAGCTGATCCTCATGCGTTTTCACGCCGCAGAGTACCCTATTTGAGGATCACATGAGAATTATTGAGTGAGATTGGTTGCTTTACGCCCTTATCAACCCATTTAATATGGTTATATCAAGGGCGGGGGAGCTGAGAGGGAGGCAGTTTATGATCATACCCAGGAAATAGAGATAGAGAAGAAGGGAGAGAAAAAGAGAAAAGAGACAGAAAGGCACTTTATGGTCTTACCCATGGAGAGCTGAGAGGGAGGCAGTTTATGATCATACCCAGGAAATAGAGATAGAGAAGAAGGGAGAGAGACAGAGAAAAGAGACAGAAAGTCACTTTATGGTCTTACCCAGGGAGAGCTGAGAGGGAGGCAGTTTATGATCATACCCAGGAAATAGAGATAGAGAAGAAGGGAGAGAGAGAGAATTGGCTTAGTGGACTAGGCCCTTGTATAGACCCTAGGATGTCATAGACCTAAGACCGTTTAGGACAGTGTGTTAGCTAATTTACCCGACACAATAACTCAAATATAAATATGTAGGGAGTGGTTGATAGAGGAACTCTGTCAGTCAGGTTTCTGCAAGGTGGCGGAAGAAGGTCATCCCGTAATTAGGAGGAGGACAGAAATAATGATGGTGGGATGTTGGTTGTGGAGGATCATACCTACTATATGCCTTCCTTCCTTGGTATAGAGCGAGCTGATTGTCATAGCTCAGGTGGAGGGATTGATGTTTAGGCTGTAAGTATATACTTTAGTATGCTGCTAAAAGTGACCCTATGCTCAGGGAGTGAGTGAGTTTGGTTGCTTTACGCCCTTAGCAACACATTTAATATAGTTATATCAAGGGCGGGAGAGCTGAGAGGGAGGCAGTTTATGATCTTACCCAGGAAATAGAGATAGAGAAGAAAGGAGAGAGAGACAGTGAAAAAGAGACATAACTTGTGGGTCTCTGTAAATTAGTAAAATAGTATTATTTTGTGTTCTCAGTTTAGTCTGGGAAAATATAAATATAACTTGTAGAGCTTTATTGAGAGTAATTGAATATTTATTGGACTTCATTAATACCAATAGGGGAGTTGCATGTCCGCCATTTTGAATCTTGATTTGCATGGAATTATTGGAGTTGTATGTCAGTGTAAAAGCAACAGAAAACATGTTATATTCAGTATCCGTATTGATGTTTACAAATAGCCATGAGTTTCACATGATTCAAGGTGGGAGCACACTAGCCGCGACAAGCCTCGCAATATAGGCTTTGCAACAGGCCTCTGCAATAGAAATGAAAATATTCGATCTTGGATTGCAGTGTATCGCAGACGTGTGGGCCCCTTTGCAACAGGCTCTACAATAGGCTTTGCAACAAGCCTCACAATAAGAAATGCGTCGCCGTCAATCGCAGAAATATTAGACATGTTTAATATTTGTTGGCGATAAGAATTGCATCGCAGACGTCGCCATGCTATTGCGATTAATTGCAAAGCTCTGTTGCAAAGGTGTGGTGACGTTTGCAACAGGCCTTCCCGATAAGCATCTGCAATAGCAAAACCTATCGGGAAAGCCTGTTGCGAAGCCTATTGCAAGGCTTATTGCGGCTAGTGTGGCGCTGGCTTCAGTAAAACAAGGTTTCAAATGTTGTCAATTATGCATGTCAAATTTGAACTGAATCCGTCCCAGCATGTACTGTAAAAATGCGCAAGAAATGTGCAAGACATGCCCAATAGGGGATTTACATAGCCACCATTTCTTGATTCGCATGGAATTATGGGACTAATGGTACAGTATAAAATCTATAGAAAACATGCCATGTTCAACATGACTATTTATCAATGCTTTAATGTCAATATCCATGTGTTATACATGTTTCCATAACAGAAGTGCCCATCTTGCATTTTGGTTTTCATAGACAATTCATACAAGCTATGATATTGGTGAGAAAATTCTTGCAATTTGCAATAAAATACTGTCAAATATTTGTATGTCAGATTTCAACAAGATATATCCTAGGATGCACTGTAGTAACAGACTTGTGCAGTGGCACATGCAACTCCCCTATTGAAACACATATGTAGTGGTACATGCAACTCCCCTATTGAAACAGACATGTGTAGTGGCACATGCAACTCCCCTATTGAAACAGACATGTGTAGTGGCACATGCAACTCCCCTATTGAAACAGACATGTGTAGTTGCACATGCAACTCCCCTATTGAAACAGACATGTGTAGTGGTACATGCAACTCCCCTATTGTAACAGACATGTGCAGTGGCACATGCAACTCCCCTATTGAAATAGACTTGTGCAGTGGCACATGCAACTCCCCTATTGTAACAGACATGTGCAGTGGCACATGCAACTCCCCTATTGAAATAGACTTGTGCAGTGGCACATGCAACTCCCCTATTGAAACAGACATGTGCAGTGGCACATGCAACTCCCCTATTGAAAAGACTTGTGCAGTGGCACATGCAACTCCCCTATTGTAACAGACATGTGCAGTGGCACATGCAACTCCCCTATTGTAACAGACATGTGTAGTGGTACATGCAACTCCACTATTGAAACAGACATGTGCAGTGACACATGCAACTCCCCTATTGAAACAGACATGTGCAGTGACACATGCAACTCCCCTATTGAAACAGACATGTGCAGTGACACATGCAACTCCCCTATTGAAACAGACATGTGTAGTGGTACATGCAACTCCCCTATTGAAACAGACATGTGCAGTTGCACATGCAACTCCCCTATTGAAACAGACATGTGCAGTGACACATGCAACTCCCCTATTGAAACAGACATGTGCAGTGACACATGCAACTCCCCTATTGAAACAGACATGCGTAGTGGCACATGCAACTCCCCTATTGAAACAGACATGTGTAGGGGCACATGCAACTCCCCTATTGCTGGTGACTTACACGATGTGTCCCATCCCCCGCCACCAATTACCAACACAAACAGAGCCAGTGAGACCACCCTTCATGCAGTAGATGCCATTTTCAGAAAATGCACAATCTACAGTTCTACACATCTCTCAATTCTACAAAAATGAGCTTCAAAATGCAGTTTAACATAAAAGAACTGATACTTTAAATCAAGGCGATACCAAATAAACTTAGATATACCCGGTATTCTTCATTTTTCAGCCTAATTTAGAAGTTTCTAAATGTGTAGAGCTGCCAATTGAACATTTTCTGAAAAACTGACCCATATATACAGTAATATTAAATGTAGGCGAGGATTTTTCTAATACAAAAGGACAATAATTACATCTTGAGTCTTATTGCATAATGCTCCACTGAGATAACTTGGTCAGATTTTCAGATAATGCACAATCTTCAGTTCTACACATCCCTCAAATTCTACTAAATTAGAGTGAAAAATTATAAATACTGGGTATGTTTGAGTGTATTCTGTATTGTTTTCATTCAACAAATCTGCCTGGTTATATTGAACTGTATTTTGAACCTGAATTCGGTCTTAAATTTGAGTTATTTGAGAGGATTGGTGAAGGTGAATTGTACATTTTCTGAAGACTTAACCCATGTAGAAACTATCAATCTATAAAATACCGACCATAAAATCTACAAACAGAACCTTTTTTAACGTGAATTTCGTCTTACATTAATGGGTTGTTTGAAGGGATTGGTGAAGGCCAATTGTACATTTTCAGTAAAACACACCCTCCAAGACTTGCTGGATTGAGCTAGCAGAAGAGAAATTTATCAGGCAAGTCAGCCCAAGCAATTCCATCGTGTTCACTTGATAATGTTGGCAAATCAAGCTACACAGAAGCCAGTGGTTGCCAGAAGCCACACCTTCATTCGGTTTCAGCCAAAGTGGCCCGGCCGACCACAGCCACGGGGGAGATTGCTGGTAAATTTCCTGCTAAGCGACACGAACGTAGTTGTCAGTCTCTCTCTGGTAGATAGTCCATCTAGAGGCAAGGTAACACAAACCAGGGGGTGCTTCTTATCTTATGTTCTATCTTAAAGATGAAGACCCAGCAAAAATGGGAAGTTGTTGTTGTTATTCATTCTTCAAGTCCACTCAAAATTACTGTTTTCAAGATCTTGTGATTTCCTGATTGAATGAAACATTTTTATTGTTGTTCATTCTTCAATTCCACTCGAAATAACTACAGTGGGACTTCACATAAAGATCATCCCTCTATAGAGACCACCCCTCTATTAAGACCAGTTTCTCTCAGTCCTGAATTGCTTTCCTCTTATAAGATTGTCCCTTCTAATGAGACCACCTCGCTATGAGACCACAAATCTTTCAGTCACAAGGGTGGTCTTAATAGAGAGGTTTCACTGTATCTTCAAGATCTTGTGATTTCCTTGCTAAATGAAATGTCCTTCTAAACCTCGAAATGTGTTGTTTGGGGAGGTTTTGCCTGAGAATGTAAAGAAGCCTTAATATTAAAGAGCTATTATCTCTTAGAGAGGTCTTTTCACATGTTGATTTATTGAATCTGAAAGTTGTATTCCATGGTAAATAATTAAAACTCAAGCTTGTATTACTGCTATAAGTTCCAAAACATTGAAATAAAAGTCCCAAGAGGTATCCAATATATCAATGTTAAATATCTTTTGCATTTTGTTCGCAGTAAGAGGATTTCCAGATAGGGCGCGTAAGTGTCATGGCGGCAGGGCGCAAATTAACACAAATTAGTCGCGTAGTAGTACCGATGTGTGGACCTACGGTACTATAGATTGAAGGGCCTATATAACAATGTTCCCCCCTATGGTACAATATAATAGCTTAGAGGCCAACCAAAAAGGTTATACCACGATGGCATACTACCTTCTAACATGTGGGAATTAAGCTTGATATCTCCCACGTTAACCATCACATCGGAGCATTAAATAAATGAAAATGAGCGTTAATAACCCAAAAGGGTAGGGTATCACATGTTAATAGTGTGTTTCCTCAAACACCCTCATATGATCATATATACATACGGGTCAGATTTTCAGAAAATGTACAATCGTCAGCTCTACAAATTTGGCAACTTCTGCTAAATTAGACTGGAATATTTTAAATGCTATGCATATTCAAGTCAATATCTTTGGCATTGTGTTGATTACAAATATCTCTTTCTTTGTGTTAAACTGCATTTTTAACGTAATTTTTCTCTTAGATTTGGAATTATTAGAGAGGATTAGGGAAGGTTAATTGTACATTTTCTGAAAATCTGACCCATACATACAATGAACAGACACCGTAGACCCGACCCTTGTGTTTCTGGTTAGATTAGTCGCCATGTTTTATTACATGGGTCAGATTTTCAGAAAATGTACATTTAGCCTTCACCAATCCTCTCAAATAACCCACATTTAAGACAAAAATAAGCTTCAGAATGCAGTTTAACATAACAGAACTGATACTTTAAATCAATTCGACACCAAATATACTCAGATACACCCAGTATTCTTCATTTTTCAGCCTAATTTAGGAGAGTTTCTTAAATGTGTAGAGCTGCCAATTGTACATTTTCTGAAAATCTGTATACAATGAACAAACATCGGAGACCCGACCCTTGTGTTACTGGTTAGATTAGTCGCCATGCTTTATGTTGGGCTGATAGTGTATCTATGGATGGTGTGCAGGGGGTTGGTATAATAGGGCATTTGTAGTTGTCCCAGCCTGCGGCAGATACAATACTTTATTGCATCACTGATAGCCTATCGATACTGGGGGTTATACTGAATCTACTGACCAGTGTAGTATGGGGAAGGCTGGGGAAGAGATGTACCATCTGTATTCTCAGTTAACGTTAACAAAAACTAAGATTTTCTACTGTTTGTGCCGCCTTTTTCCTACCCGTATGTGATGTGTTTCAGGAAAACGAGTCATAAGTCGCAAAAAATAGATTTTGAGATATCAGTATATTTGAAAAGATGAGATCAAGCTGATTCCAATGATAGTAAACAGTCTAATAATCTAGTATTTCTAGTATTTAAAGTTTGATATTTTCGTTTTTGAAAAAAAAAGTGTCCAATATTTCTGGGGGTCAATAAACAGCAAAGTAACTAAATGTAGTCCATATGAGGACCTTTAAAACGAAAGGATATATTACATAGATTGTCCTGAAATTTGATACATCTATTGATATAGCTATAAGTGATAAACCCCCCCCCCCCCCCAAAAAAAAATTAGAACATTCAAATAATGTGATCTTTAAAAAAAAGCACTTTGAAAGATATCAATTTTGCTACTTATGCCTCATTTTCCTAAAACACATCACGTATGAAAAAGTCATTTCACCAAAAGTTTGGAAAATGTCACACTTTTGTTTCTTCTGCAGGACTTTGTGTTGATCAGTGTTGCAGTGGGTTCACTCTTTATCCTTCGGTTTCTTTTGGCCGATTCGACTTCCGATTCTTTTATATATTATACAAGATATTTAGAACTTATATCTTATTTATCATATATGGCCAAATAATGAGTAAATCTTGTACATTTATTTTGTTGCAATAGCGGAGTATACTATTTTAAGGGATGTATGAGGGGAAACTTAGTATGGCCATTGGTATCTTTCTACTTTTTGTATGATATTTGAAAGTATTGTATTCTTTGGCAATGTAATATTCAAATAATTTAAATGCTTTACTTCAATATATCAAAATTTGAAATATTGACATTATAATAACATGCCAAATATACATATCCTAGGACTGGACCCAGCTGCCAGCATAGGCTATTATAGATGGTGAAACCAGAGGGTTATGGGTCAGATTTCCAGAAAATGTGGCCTTCACCAATCCTCTCAAATAGCCCACATTAAAGACAAAAATGAGCTTCAAAATACATTTTAACATAACAGAACTGATACTTTAAATCAATGCAATACCAAATATACTCAGATATACCCGGTATTCTTTGTTCAGCTTAATTAAGCAGAATTTCCTAATTGTGTAGAGCTGCCAATTGTACATTTACTGAAAATCTTACCCATATAGTCGTCTCACTGGTCTATAATAGCCTGCCTGGAACAATACATAGAAGCTTATCTAAACTGTGCTTGGATGGACATGAGATATGATGTCTTCACCAATTGTGATGTGTTCCAGGGAAATGAGTCACGAATCGCAAAAAGATCGTTTTCAGAGTGTTTTATTCACAAGATGCCTATGTAGGAATGTTCTGGTTATTGAGATATCTAATGCTCCAAGTAGTATGAATATGTGTACCAAATATTGGGGCTGTCTTGTCCCTTATATTGGGCCTGTCTTGTCCCTTATATTGGACCTGTCCTGTCCCTTATATTGGACCTGTCCTGTCCCTTATATTGTCCCTTATATTGTCCCTTATATTGGGCCTTATATTGGGCCTGTCTTGTCCCTTATATTGGGCCTGTCCTGTCCCTTATATTGGGCGTGTTCTGTCCCTTATATTGGGCCTGTTCTGTCCCTTATATTGGACCTGTCTTGTCCCTTATATGGAGCCTGTCCTGTCCCTTATATTGGGCATGTCCTGCCCCTTATATTGGGCCTGTCTTGTCCCTTATATTGGGCCTGCCTTGTCCCTGATATTGGACCTGTCTTGTCCCTTATATTGGGCCTGTCTTGTCCCTTATATTGGGCCTGTCTTGTCCCTTATATTGGGCCTGTCTTGTCCCTTATATTGGGCCTGTCTTGTCCCTTATATTGGGCCTGTCTTGTCCCTTATATTGGGCCTGTCTTGTCCCTGACTCCCCCTGCCTTGCCTCCTGTTCCCTGCCCACCAGATCAAACGGGGGTAGACCAGTTTTAATCATGTGGACCCACCCTTACATCTCTATAAGATAAAATACATCTAAGACAGAGAGAGAGGATAGTAACCGATCCACGACAAACATCTCATTAGCAGCACTACATCTATCCTCACACACAACTACTGGTGGGAGTGGGCTCTTAGAGGGGAGTTGCATGTGCCACTGCGCATGTCTATTACAGTGCATGCTGGGATGGATTCTGATGAAATCTGACATACAAATATTTGGCAACATTTTTATCGAAAATTGCAAGAATGTTTTCAACAAAATCTTAGCTAGTATAAATGATCTATGTTAACCAAATGCATTATGGGAAAGATGGGGACTTGTGTCATGGACACATGTATAACACATGGATATTGACATTAGAGAATTGATAAATATTCCATGCTGAACATGGCATGTTTTCTATAGATTTTATACTGTACCATTAGTCCCATAATTCCCTGCGAATCAAGATTCAAAATGGCGGCTATGCAAGTCCCCTATTAGCAGAGGAGGAAAGGAAGGTGTTTTTGTTTTTGTCGGGGAACAATTGTAACACTAGAGTGGAATTAGTTGATCACTAATGATAAGATGGAGAGAGGACAGTATCTCCCAGTGTAATACTCCCTGAGGGACTGGGATCTGTAATCAGTATAGATGCCTGCTAGGTGGCGTTTGTTTGTCTTTATCAGAGCGAGAAGGCATTGTCTGTGGAGAGGGTGAAGTTTCCCGAAAATGTACAATTTACCTTCGCCAATGTTCTCAAATAACCCAAATTTTAGACGAAAATGAAGTTTAAAATATAGTTCAACCTAACCAAACAGATTGCTAGAATCAATGTAATGCCGAATATATTAATTTTGCCTAGTGTTGACCATTTTTCAGCCTGATTTAGCAGAGGTTACTAAATGTGTACAGCTGCCAATTGTACATTTTCTGAAAATCTGACCCTCCAATACAGCAGAGCAAATCAACTTATTTTGCAGGTATTTGCAGGATTACGAAAGGCTTTATTATTAAAGCAGCACTCTCAGTTAACATCGGTCAAAAACTAAAGATTTTCTACTTCTCGTTCCTTCTTTTTCCAACCCATATAAAAGACATTTGACCAAGATTTTGGAGGGTTTGGTCTGATTGTTGTTGTATAAACATATAACAGCAGCAGATTATTGATAGATTTAATCCAATCAGACATAATATGAGAATATTTAGTATGATCTATTTTCCCCCTGGATCTGCCTATAGGAGAGCCAACCTATGTGGCAGTATATTGTATAAAGCCACACAGCAAGTCACAGACTATTGCTTTTCCTTCCCTTGTGGATACCTTTAATTAACATGTCTGCTATATTAGGAGGAGACATGCGCATTAGTACTTATGTAAATGAGCTAATAGGGGATTTGCATAGCCGCCATTTTGAATCGTGATTCGCATGGAATTATGGGTGTAATGGTACAGTGTAAAATCTATAGAAAACATGCCATGTTCAGCATGGAATATTTATCAATGCTCTAATGCCAATATCCATGTGTTTTACTAGTTTCTATAGAACAAGCCTCCATCTTTCCCATCATGCCTTTGGTTTTCATTGATCATTTATATAAGCTATAATATTGGTGAAAAGATTTTTGCAATTTTTGATAAAAATGTTGTCAAAAAATGTGTATGCCAGATTTGAACAAAATCCATCCCAGCATGCACTATGACAGACATGCGCAGTGAGACATGCAACTCCCCTATTGCACTGTAAATATATGGATCTCACACAGCTAGAAATGCTATCATCCGGTCTAGTTCTGGAAGATGAAACTAAAAACAACCTCCACTCCCTTCAAAACTGCTACCATGTACTGAGAGAAGGAACTCTCTCTTGATGACCGTGTATTTTACCTCGCTACAGTCTATGGCACCATAGACAGGTGCACTCGTTGCCAGGTGGGATGTCAGAGATTAGATGACACCTGGAAAACACATCCTTATCATTTTTGAAAGTTGAATAATGGATGTAGGCCAAAATAATTGATGGTGCAAAATACAAAAATTCTTGTGTTTTTTTATTTTAGCCTCAGCTTAGTTATGTTGCTAAAAAAATATATATTTAGAAGTTTCGTAAATCATCGAGGTTTTTTTTCAGAATTGGAAACTAGGTTCGTCAAGAGCCACCTGACTGAACTATTAAAACTAAAGCTCCATAAAAGCACCACCTCACAGAACTAAAGGTACTAAAGCACGCTGTAATACCCTATGGAGATATCAGTGAATAAAAAACTTCAAAAAAACTTCAAAAAAAAAATGAAAAAATGAAAAAAAAAAAAAAAAAAAAAAAAAAAGTATAAAAAACTTGTCCTAGACCATCCTATAGATACAAAACTTCATTTTGCAGCTCCCCTGGTGGTGGAAAAGACTACTAAAGCACGCTATTTTGCGCTCCCTATACTACTGAGGGTGGCAAGAAAAACAGAGGTTGGAGGGGGGTGGGGGGACAGAGGGATCCTGTAGGTCCTGGACCCCTGCTTGGGAGGCCCACACTTCCAGGACCCTGCACTATTGCAGATTCCAGGGGACTTTTGGGGACTTGTTAAAACTCAGGATATGGGTCAGATTTTTAGAAAATGTACAATTGGCAGCTCTACACATTTAGGAAATTCTGCTAAATTAGACTGAAAAATGATGAATACCGGATAAATCTGAGTATATTTGGTATCGCATTGATTTATAGTATCAGTTCTGTTGTGTTAAACTGCATTTTGATGCTTATTTTTGTCTTAAATGTGGGTTATTTGAGAGGATTTGTGAAGGCAATTTGTACATTTTCTGAAAATCTGACCCATATATGGGATCCAGGACTGCGGGATCTGTTCAAAGTGGTCCCACAGTGTGCGGACCCTCCTCCTTTCACATGTATATGTATTTCCGTAATTCATTTTAAAAATGCAGAAATAGGGGGTCCCCTCCCTTTAAAGATATCCATGGGAAAACCAACCCTAACCCTTACCCAAAATTGGTGGTCTATATCAGTGAAGTTAGAGCTATGTGTCAGGCAAACACTTAATATATGTTCTCATATACTATAATCTACTGAAGGATTAAATCATCAAATGTCTGACCTCATATGGGTCTTTTGTACTTAACGATTTTGAACTTGAGATTATCAGGTTCGCCTGAAAATGTTTTCGCAATAAAATTTATTTTAAAAAAAAATGCAGACCCCATCCTTTTAAAAGCTACGGATCCCAAATAATGTTGAAAGTGAGTGAATAGGGGAGTTGCATGTCTCACTGCGCATGTCTACTGCAGTGCATGCTGGTATGGATTCTGTCAAAATCTGCCATACAAGTATTTGGCAAGATATTATCAAACATTGTAAGAATGTTTTCACTAAAATCATAGCTTATATAAATGATTTATGAAAACCAAATGCATGATGGGAGAGACGGGACATGTGTTATGGAAACATGTCAAACACATGGATATTGACATTAGGTCATTAATTAATATTCCATGCTGAATATGGCATGTTTTCTTTAGATTTTAGACTGTACCCTTAGTCCCATAATTCCATGGGAATCAAGATTCAAAATGGCGGCTATGCAACTCCCCTATTAGAGCACCTGTGATCCTGGAGTGCAGGACCCCTCTCCCCTTGAGGTCCCGCACCCTGGTGGCAGGTGGAATAATCAGAAGAGTCCAGGACCCCACGAGAAGCCTACTTTCCAACCCCTATTTGTGATCCGTTTTTTGAAAATGAGTCACAAGTCGCAAAATATTGATTTTGAGATATCACCATATTTGAAAAGAGGAGATCAAGCAGATTCCAATGATAGTTAACACTAGGACACCTAATAAGGATTTCTATATTTTTATTTTTGCAACTTGTGACTCATTTTCCTGGAACACATCAAATTTGCTAACATTTTGTATTTAAACGGTTTAATTGAACATATGAGAAGGCATTTAGCCAGCATTATGGGAGTTTTTCACATTGCATATTACCGCTCTATAGTGTCATACAGATCTATAGAGCAGTTAATCATAAATTATATTGAGCAGTTTGTGTTTTGTTATAAGAATTTCATCATATAAAAATCTAATACTATTGTAGTCACTAAGAATTCTAAGTATGATTAATGAGATTAATAACGATCTCCTGTAAAATATTCCTAACTACTTCTCCCACGAATTGCCAGATTGCCTACTTATTAAATCACTACAACCATTATATGTGATGTGTTTCCGGAAAATGAGTCATAAGTCGCAAAATTGATATTTTTCCAAGTGTTTATTTCACTAGATCACATTATTGGAATGTTCTAATTCTTGGAGAGTTTATCAGTTATAGCTATATCAATGAATGTATCAAATATCAGGACAATCTATGTAATATCTCCTTCCGTTTTAAAGGTCCTCATATGGACTACATTTAATTACTTTACTGTTTATTCACCCCAAGAAATATTGAAAACATTTTTTTCAAAAACGAAAATATCAAACTTAAAATCTAAAAATACTTATAAGATTATTGGACTGTTTACTATCATTGGAATCGGGTTGGTCTCCTCTTTTCAAATATAATGGTATCTCAAAATCTATTTTTTGCGACTTATGACTCATTTTCCTGAAACACATCACACATAGGCGATTGGTTGGAAACTTGACAAAAGATGTTTGTTCAGAAATTAATGTCAATCTGGTCTAGAATCTGGAGTGTTTCACTTGTCTATTTACTGCAATGTGATATAATGGTGGAGGTAAGACAATATTTCACACTTAGACTTAAGTGTAAAATTCCAAATCAAATATGGCTTGGGGATTTAATTTCTACTTTCTTTTTCAACAGGTTCTTACTCTCGTTTAATATCTACACTTTCTCTAACTCTCACTTATATCGCCTCTTTTTTTTCTTTTGTATAAAATAAATAAGAGGAGCAAATACGGAAGATAGAAATGAACTAGAAACAATAGATTGAAACATTGATCTGTTCTTGATTGTACTGTATTGTATTGTATAATGTGTTTTATTTTGAATCTTAAGGAGGAAAATGTCACGGCGCAATAATTGAGTATTATGTCTCACATGGTGGGATTTGAAAGTGAAAGACATGAATTTTTATAACTCCTTTTGACCGCTTATAAATCGAGCTTGTTATGAGCTTTGATTAAGCAGTGGACAGTAAAGTCACTGTTAACTATAAATTTGCAGAAAGGTATGAAAGGTGTATGCTAAGTTAAAACAGGAATGTAAATCCTTAGTAAAGTGAAGGTCGATATAATTAACGATAAATGATTTTACTATTGTTAGGGAAGGGGTGCTGCTGATTATTATGGGGGGATGGTACAGGGCTGACGACATGATTAATTGATTGTAAATGACATGTAACGATGTACTGATGTATGTTAACCTTGAAGTTGAATACGTATATATTGAGCTAACTAATGACTATAAGGACTTTGTCCTATTGAAGTAATCGGTTTTGATGTTAAAAATTGAAACTAAATATTCTCTAATATAAAATGTATTAGTCGAACGACAAACCAAAATGATTATATAAATGAATAACTTGTAATATTATGTCGCAAAATCAATGATTGTTTTATATTTAGTTTGGGCGGTCGTGGAAGACCTGCGAGGGGGCAGAGGACCATAACCCTGTTCATTGTTTTCGTACCTATGTAACTGTATGAATTATATTGATTAAAAGCATTATATATATATATATAATAGTGCGCTGAATTTATTTCAAAATGATGTTCCCAAATGTTAAAATTAAGTTATGTACTGAATGAGAGCAGGGCTCCATTAAAATTGAAATAAAAAAATAACATTAACATTCATGAACAGTAATGTTTTAATATATGTGATGTGTCACAGGAAATGAGTCACAAGTTGCAAAATTGATATTTTTCAAAGTGTTTTATTCGCAAGATATCTTTGTTGTATTTGGGGAAATTAGCGCCTAGGTCGTATCAATCCATTACCAAATTTGGAGACTGTGGATTAAAATGTTCTTGCGTTTCAAAGGTCACCCTCTCGAGTAAATTTAGTACTTTACCGGTAATTGCGCACCCATAAATATTGCAAACATTCTTTCGAACATAAATCTATCAAACATAAAATGTTGATACACTTATCAGATGCACCTAATGTTTACCATCATTAAGATCCGAATTAGAATGTTGATATGGGTCAGAGTTTTAGAAAATGTACAATTGGCAGCTGTAGACATTTAGTAAATTCTGCAAAATCAGGCTGCAGTTTGGTCAACACTAGGTAAATTCGAGTGTATTCGGCATTGCATTGATTCTAGCAATCTGCTTGGTTAGGTTAAACTGTATTTTCAACTTTATTTTTGTTTGAAATTTGGGTCATTTGAGAAGATTGGCTAAATTGAATTGTACATTTTCTGAAAATCTGACCCATATCTCTCTCTTCTTTCTACTTGTAACACATCGCATATTAATTTATTTTTTTTACAATCCTTTATTCAAAAACACCTGCCATCTGGGCATATACATTGCTAAATCATCATTATTGACCAAAGAAACTTTAGGTAACCACATAGTAATATCCTTTTGAAAACATTCACCATACAATGCTTATGTCCACTATATTAAACTATTTGTGACGTGTTTCAGGAAAATAAGTCATAAGTCGCAAAATAATTATAGATTTTGAGATACCATTATATTTGAAAGATGAGATCAAACCGATTCCAATGATAGTAAACAGTCTAATAATCTTGTAAGTATTTCTAGATTTTAAGTTTGATATTTTCGTTTTTGAAAGAAAAAGTTCCCAATATTTCTGGGGGTCAATAAACAGTAAAGTAACTAAATGTAGTCCATATGAGGACCTTTAAAACTAAAGGATATATTAGATACATTGTCCTGAAGTTTGATACATCGATTGATATAGCCATAAGTGATGAACCCTCCAAAAATCAGAACATTCCAATAATGTGATCTTGTAAAAAAAACACTTTGAAAAATACCAATTTTGGGACTTATGATCCATTTTCCTGAAACACATCACATTTATTTCCCCTTTCTACTTGATCCGTCTATAGCCGAAGAAAACTATATAGCACTATATTACAGCAAGACTATCAGACTATTTTTTAGTATTCGACTATTCCTTTCTGATGAATCCACATGTCTGGAACCGACTTCACTTGGGATCAGGTTTTTGAGAATGTCTAGCCAGGGGTTTTACTTTTTCTTCAAATAAAGTGGCGATATTGGACTCGCAGGATCTACGTATCCCCCAGTCTATGAAAGCGGTAATAAATGGGCTGCTTTAGCCCCTGGAGGCCAATCCTAGCTTGATTATCCCCAATCTATCCTCAATCCAATGAAGCCGATACAGTTTTATAAGGAACGGGTTATCTCGTGAGCATCGATGCTATTCAATAACATCATTTTTTTGGTTTAGTTTGTTATATGCGTAGTTCTAGTTCTCCCTGCAGTGACGCTCCAATAACACCGAATTATGGTAAATTGCTTTTATTTACCCCATAACATCTGATATACTATACTAGTCACTATGGTCCTGGGTAAGACCTTTAATAAAGTGCCTGGTCCTGGGTAAGACCTTAAAGTGCCTGGTCCTGGGTAAGACCTTTAATAAAGTGCCTGGTCCTGGGTAAGACCTTTAATAAAGTGCCTGGTCCTGGGTAAGACCTTTAATAAAGTGCCTGGTCCTGGGTAAGACCTTAAAGTGCCTGGTCCTGGGTAAGACCTTAAAGGGCCTGGTCCTGGGTAAGACCTTAAAGGGCCTTTCTATCTCTATTTCCTTGGTATGATCATAAACTGCCTCCCTCTCAGCTCTCCCTGGGTATGACCTTAAAGGGCCTTTCTGTCTCTTTTCTCTGTCTCTCTCTCCCTTCTTCTCTATCTCTATTTCCTGGGTATGATCATAAACTGCCTCCCTCTCAGCTCTCCCTGGGTATGACCATAAACTGCCTTTCTGTCTCTTTTCTCTGTCTCTCTCTCCCTTCTTCTTATCTATCTCTATTTCCTGGGTATGATCATAAACTGCCTCCCTCTCAGCTCTCCTGCCCTTGATATAACCATCTTAAATGTGTTGATAAGGGCGTAAAGCAACCAATCTCACTCACTCCCTCTCAGCTCTCCTGCCCTTGATATAACCGTCTTAAATGTGTTGATAAGGGCGTAAAGCAACCAATCTCACTCACTCCCTCTCAGCTCTCCTGCCCTTGATATAACCATATTAAATGTGTTGATAAGGGCGTAAAGCAACCAATCTCACTCACTCCCTCTCAGCTCTCCTGCCCTTGATATAACCATATTAAATGTGTTGATAAGGGCGTAAAGCAACCAATCTCACTCACTCACTACTAGTCACTATAAAACTTTCCTATAATTTCTTCTCTAGTAAAGGTAACAGCGGGAATACATGGAATGTAATTCCATAAGCTTGTTGACCTTTTTGTCACATTAATTTCGTAATTATGTATCTTTAGTGATGAATAAACAATTTTCAAGTCAAATCAAATCAAAGCATTAGTGCGGAAATCGAGTTATAAGGGTGTCATACTCATAATTCCATGATCAAATGCTTTAAACATGATTATATAATGTTACACAACATGACGTGAATGATTATTAAATATGAATTTATTATAAAAAAAACGTTATGAATATTTTATGTACTTAACATTACAGGTATTTCCTCAGAGAAATAACCGTTGAAGGTTTATGTACCAGACATTATAATTATCTAATAGCCTATATTCGAGAATAAAGAATTTACTTCTCAGATTATACTGAATCTTATATAACTCTTCCAGCTTATTATTATTAATATCGGTAACCAGCCGATATGATATAGCTCTACCATATTCCCCAAGAATCACACATATTAAGGGTCCTCCCAGGGAAGGGTGTAAGGTCTACTAACCAGTATGCGTTGATTAAACCTTCACCTACCACCTGTGAATCTGGCAAACAGCTTCAGTCACTTACCTGAAACAAAACGGATAAATTATTAGATAGGACAAATATTTAAAATAAGTTTAATTATATTTTTGATATTTCATCCCTCACATTTTATCTCTTTTTCAGATTCGTAAAGGCACTACATTATTCATGACAATAAAAACGAAAATATGAGAGATGTGAATATATTATAAGTGAAAAACAGATTTGATAAAGGCACAAAACTATGGATGACAATTAGATCCATTTATCCAACGATTATCATGTACTTGTATGGGTCAGATTTTCATTATTTGGGTCAGATTTTCATTGTATGGGTCAGATATTTGCTATCGCATTGTTTTAAAGTATCAGTTCTGTTGTGTTAAACTGTATTTTGAAGCACATTTTTGTCTTAAATGTGGGTTATTTGAGAGGATTGGTGAAGTTGAATTGTACATTTTCTGACGATCTGACCCTTATAATAATGTCCATTTCTAGCCAGAAGAGATGGTAATACCATCATAGATATAATGTCTTATTAATAATGCTTAATGTCAATTTTAATAAGATAATCCTCATTACTTCAAAGTATGGCTGTCATTTGTATTGTATTTCTCAATGTGTATTCACTAATTTAAAGACAGTTCGGTCTTCATGATTATTATTGTATTTTATACTCCTAACGACTTAACATACAAATATGAATAATTTTTTAATGTCCACGAGGAGGAAATGTAACTGAACATAGAATGATTATCCAATTTCCTGTATAACAATTATGAAAGTCATGGAAATAAAATTCAAATCAAATCAATCAAATGAAAACAGAACTGGAAGTTTAATGAACAGCGATAAGTTGTGCCTAGTAAATGGCTTCTTAGATACACCTACCTCACTCAGTCCAATACAAAGATATACCTTCCTCTTAAAACAGACTTTATCACACATTTGTTAATACTTGTAATTTTTTTATTTAGAATTTGTATACAGCCAATCTTCTGTGAGATGACAAATGAACATAAACGGGCATGCACAGTGTACAAATAATATTATGAACAATGGGTGTCATGAACACATGAGGATAATGGGCTCACGGGTGGTAATTCAACTCAGAAAAACCATGGTCTTCTTCCCACTGCTGTGTCTAGCTAGACTATGCTTTATGTAATAATACTACTCGAGATCAAATTAGGTTAAACACATATTGAATCAAGTAAGGTAAGGAAGTAAGGTACAATTAAGGATAAGAACAAAAAGTATGATTTGTTAGTTGAATTTATTTTGGTTGGTTTGGACAGCATGAAGATATAGCATGTACAGTATTATGTAACATGTTGGCAGGATTAATATAGATCAGATAATAACACAATCGTTTAATGTATGTGATGTGTTACAGGAAAATGAGTCACAAGTTGCAAAATTTATATTTTCCAATTTGTTTTATTTACAAGGTGTCTCTGTATATATGTTCATGTTCTCACCTTTGGGGTATATACCGTTTACAGTTGTATGAGTACATTTACCAACTTGTAAGGCAGTGCATTAAATATACCCCTTTTTTACAGTGGTTACTACACTTGCATATAATAATACCCACAAATCATAACATTGTTGTCTAGCAATCAGGCATAAAGTAAAGACAGAGGGAATAAAAAGACAGGAGGAGGAGTACGGAATCAATTAGATGACATTATGTCAGCGGACCAGGCTATGGGATTCCACTCCCACAGAGACGGTAACACGCCCCACTTCTTATGGTGGAATCAGTCGCCTTTCATTGCCCTGATGACATAGAAAGCAAAAACAGCAATAGGGCGGTTGTAATGTTCATCAGTGGGACACAGTACTCAGGTACAATCTTGCTAGGTGAATGGTAGTCCAGAGCTGATATCATGATAGATATATAATTGTTGTTCCAACTTCTTATAACATAAGGAATTGTAGATAAGAGAAAGCAACAGACTTTTAAAAGCGGTCTGGCCACTGTTGACAAAACTAAAGTGGTCTGGCCACTGTCGACAAAACCAAGTCGATGCAAAGACGATGTAATTGCCGGTGATGCACGTCGATAAAGAGGCTTATCAGTGGCTGCATCGTCTTTGCAGCGACTAGGGGAAAAAGTTCAGCAACTATAGAACCAATTTTCATGCTTTTACATATACAATCGCATCGACTAGACATCGCCAATGCATCGCTATGGACATTACCTCCATTGACAATGCACCGATGCAAAATCTCATCACCAGGAAATATCAAACATGTTTGATGTTCATCGCTACCCTAACCGATGTAATTTTTACATCGCCCACTCATCGCCAGTCATCGCTGGCTCTTGCAGAAGGCATAGCGATGACAAGTCGATGCAAAGACGATGCAATACATTGTACAATAATCTTATCGACTACCTCATCGCCAACGCATCGCCAACGATTTTGTCGACAGTGGCGGGACCACTTTAGTCAATGTAAAGACAATGTAATTGCCGGCAATGCACATCGATGAGGAGGGTTATGAGTGGCTGCATCATCTTGACAATAGAAAAAAGATCGGCAACTATGTAATTAATTTTCTTGCTTTTACATATGGAATCTCATTGACTAGACATCGCCAACCATCGCCTCAGACATTCCCCCGATTAACAATGCACCAATGCAAAATCACATCGGCAGGATATTTAACACGTTCATCGCATCTTCATCGCTACCCTTGTCAATGCAATTTTCACATCGCCCACTCATCGCTTGTCATCGCTTGCTGTTGCCGAAGACATAGCGATGACAAGTCAATGTAAAGATGATGCAATAAGTTTTACAAAGTTCTCATCGACTAGCTCATCGCCATCGCATCACCAACGATTTTGTTGACAGTGGCCAGATCGCTTTAGCCTTAGTTAAGCATAGGAGGTTACACTATGACTATGGGTCCCAATTGTATCATTCTGAAATCAAAGCACTGTTATATCATATTACGCAATCATGATGTAACAATGATTAACCACATTAATATTGATATTCTAAATTGATCCTGAACTATAACTACTATAATTACTCATCATTAGATAAATTAATGTATTAGCATATTAGCATATGTTTGCTTATAAAAAAATTAAAAAACTGGCTGATAACAGTTAGCATAGGGTATTTCCATGCCGCACAATAACCAAGATACAAGGGTAAGCTAAGCATGGGTATGTAGTGAGTGAGTGAGATTGGTTGCTTTACGCCCTTATCAACACATTGAAGGTTATATCAAGGGCGAGAGAGCTGAGAGGGAGGCAGTTTAGGATCTTACCCAGGAAATAGAGATAGAGAAGAAGGGAGAAAGAGACAGAGAAAAGAGACAGAAAGGCACCTTAAGGTTAGGCATGGGTATGTAGTGCACTGGTGAAACCCTCACTGATCAACAAACATTACAACCACCCTGTTGTTGTTTTTTCTGCTTTCTATGGCAGGTGTGCCTTTGAGTGTCTTCTGGCGACATACAGACTTGTGGATGCAATTAGAGCTGGCAGGAAATTATTACACTGGACCGCTCAGCACTTGTGACAGATCACGCTGTGCCGCAGAGACAGCATTGTCCACGCTCAGGTCTCCTCTACAACCTGGGAGTCAGACCACTACCACTATGTTGGTCAGATTGTCAGAAAATGTACAATTCAACTTCGCCAATCTTCTCAAATAACCCAAATTTTAGTCAAAAGTGAGGTTCAAAATACAGTTCAATATAACCAAACACATCCTTTGAATCAAGGTTATATCAAATATACTCAGATATACCTTGGAGTGACCATTTTCGACACTGATTTAGCGGAATTTACTAAATAGGTAGAACTGCCAATTGTACATTTTCTGAAAACCTGACTCATGTGGCTCAGATTTTCAGAAAATGTACAATTCAACTTCGCCAATCTTCTCAAATAACTCAAATTTCAGACAAATAAAATAAAGTTCAAAATACAGTTCAACCTAACCAAACAGATTGCTAGAATCAGTGCAATGCCGAATATACTCGAATTTATCAAGTATTAACCAAATTGCAGCGTAATTTAGCAGAATTTACTCAATGTGTACAGCTGCCAATTGTACATTTTCTGAAAATCTGACCCATATAGGTGCAGCAGACCTTGGCCAGGCTGCCAAAAACTGTACAAATTGAACAGCCCAAGGTTTTCTTAAAATGCTAATAATAACAATAGGAATATTTGTAATAGCCTTAGACTAAAAGCACAACACATTGTAACTGCGCAAACTTTGTTATTTTATACAAAGATTTTTACAGAAAATGGCACAATGGAGGGTTCAAACTGATCGGGACATATCAGAAAACGGGACGAACCCCGAAAGGGCGAGTTCTCATTTTCTGATGTGTCGCACAGAGTGCCATTTCCTATTTATTACACACTTTAAATGGATGTTAAAAAGTAAATTTGACTTGTTTAGTCTTAATTTTCGCTCAAGGAACCTCAATTCACTGCAAATTATCGGCCTAAGTTACCCGGTCGGGGACAACAACATTTGTTTCACATTTGTAGGTCAGGTCTAGCTGCGCCAATGAGATTGCATTATTTAGGCATGTTAAACTACAGAAGCCCGAACTGTTCACGTGAACAATTCAGATCAGCCAAACTGCACCCTAAACTGCACCTTTCTAACTGCTCACGTGTGTAACAAGGAGTCAAATTGGCCAAGCAAAATTTGACGTCGGTGGGCGATGATAAGTGAACCCACTGCAGGAAAGGAGCTTGACAGGTCCCCGAAATATAAATGTGGACATTTATGAAGGCCTGTAGCAAAGGCGACTGATAAAAAATCCTCCAAAGTTTTGGTCAAATGACTTATAGATGGGTTAGAAAAGAACGGAACAAAAGTAGAACATTTTTAGAAAAAAAAAGAAAAAAAGAGAAGAAATTTTTACTGCGGACAGTCTTACCATTACTCGATCCATTCACTGCGGACAGTCATTTTAAAGCTTAATACTACGACTACATCAAATGGTACCTAAGGTATAGAAATTCCACATGTCAAACACCACTTCACACCTAAAGAAGGGCGTTCATAGCCCAAAGCTTGTGTAATAAATAAAATCGGAATCAACACCTTTTAAAGATATCTACATCGATTTATCATTTCCATCCCGGCTCTAGCCGATATACAGCGATACTCTCCCCTTCTACCATGTTTATTTCTTGACTCACGTAAACTTAGTGGATTTAATTCGTCCCCATTAGGTTGACCCGGAGACCACGTGATTGTCCATCTCACTCGAATCTGACCAATACACAAGTCCGTGCTACTTCTTCACCTCTCATCTCAGCAATATATTGATGGGGACGAGACCTCTGCCTTATATCTCCACCCACTAACGTATCCTAACCGGTCACCTTACAAAACCTAATGTATATGGGTCAGATTTTCAGAAAATGTACAATTTGCAGCTGTACACATTTGGGAAATTAGGCTAAATTAGGCTGTAAAATGATGAATACAGGGTATTTCTGAGTATATTTGGTATCGCTTTGATGTCAAGTATCAGTTCTGTTATGATAAACTGCATTTTGAAGCTTATTTCTGTCTTAAATGGGGATTATTTGAGAGGATTGGTGAAGGTGAATTGTACATTTTCTGAAAATCTGACCCATTAAATTTATTCGCGGAGGAAATCTGGTGAAGGGGCACTGGAGGACTATAAGGAGGGGCAAGCACCCACTAACTCCTCAAGTCTTATTTCCTTTTCATGAGCTGCTCCATAATTTCCCTTAGGAGCTTGAGCAGAAGCCATTATAAGAGGGAGATAAGAATCTTCAGAAAATGTACAATTCACCTTCACCAATCCTCTCAAATAACCCAAATTTAAGACGGAAATACAGTACAAAATACAGTTCAACCTAACCAAACAGATTGCTAGAATCAATGCAATGTTGAATATACTCAAATTTACCTAGTATTGACCAAATTGCAGCGTCATTTAGCAGAATTTACTCAATGTGTAGAGCTGCCAATTGTACATTTTCAGAAAATCTGACTCATAAGGTGTTATGTTTTTCACGGGAGGTATTACAGTGGGAACGCCTATTAACCCTCAATATGCCAAATACATCTTAATTCTTATGAATTAGGCAGAGATGTTAGTGAGGAGTGGAGGAATGTGTGACTATAATCTGTCTAATAAATGGTTGACACGGGGAAACAAGAAGAGTGATTGAGTGAGATTGGTTGCTTTACGCCCTTATCAACACGTATAAGGTTCTATCAAGGGCGGGAGAGCTGAGAGGGAGGCAGTTTATGATCTTACCCAGGAAATAGAGATAGAGAAGAATGGAGAGAGAGAGGAAAGAGACAGAAAGGCACTTTATGGTCGTACCCAGGACCATTAAGAAGAGGGGAAATAAGAGGGAAAAGTGTGGGCCTTTTGACTTAAAACCTTTGCCCCCTGTGACTGTTTGAGATCGACCATGGCCAAATATACTGCTTTATTATAGTGCATCCCACTTGAGATGTGCAATTAGTGGGGTGTAATAAAAATATTTTTATTGTATGTGTACAATTAAAATGTAGTTGTCTAAAAAAAAAAGCCCTAACTCTAGGCCTATACCTATGGATTTGTTGACGTGCTTTGCGAAGATCTGAAGGCTTGTTTAAGTTGTTAATTTCATAGTTCTATGTAGGCAAACTATGAAATAAACACTTTAGACAAGCCTCTTGGCTCTCTGCGAAGCACGTCAACAAATCCATGGGCATAGACAGAGTTGGCACTGCTTGGACTGTCTCTGATACTTGTTTCATACTTTTTCAGTGATATCTGATGATATTTGATCAAATTTTATGCACATGTAATAAATAAAGAATGGAACTCGCCTTCCTAATTTTTTTTATTCAACATTTTTATACAGCAAGACATGACTATTTGTCAAGACCAAAGCTCACAGCATCTTTAATGATGTTCTGCCTGGCAGAATAATTGAAAATTTATTGGACTTGATTCGTCCACTTGAAAATCTGACCCCTGAGCAAGGGATGATGTGGGACAACACTTGAGAAATATCATTGTTTGCGACATATTGTCCTGGACATCTCATATTGTATTCTGGATTAATAAATGTCCGCCAGGGGGCAATGAATAATTGATGACATAAGCCATGTACTCATGGTACATTCATGGTGGCTTCATACCAGATGGGGGGGGAGATGATGATACTAGTGTATAGTGGGAGATATCAAGATAATGATATCAAGATGATACTAGTGGGAGATATCAAGATGATACTAGTGGGAGATATCAAGATGATACTAGTGGGAGATATCAAGATGATTATACTAGTGGCAGATATCAAGATGATACTAGTGGGAGATATCAAGATGATACTAGTGGCAGATATCAAGATGATACTAGTGGGAGATATCAAGATGATTATACTAGTGGGAGATATCAAGATGATACTAGTGGGAGATATCAAGATGATACTAGTGGGAGATATCAAGATGATACTAGTCGGAGATATCAAGATGATACTAGTGGGAGATATCAAGGGTGGATGATACTAGTGGGAGATATCAAGGTGATACTAGTGGCAGATATCAAGATGATACTAGTGGCAGATATCAAGGTGATACTAGTGGGAGATATCAAGATGATACTAGTGGCAGATATCAAGATGATACTAGTGGCAGATATCAAGATGATGATACTAGTGGGAGATATCAAGATGATACTAGTGGCAGATATCAAGATGATACTAGTGGCAGATATCAAGGTGATACTAGTGGGAGATATCAAGATGATACTAGTGGCAGATATCAAGATGATACTAGTGGCAGATATCAAGATGATGATACTAGTGGCAGATATCAAGATGATACTAGTGGCAGATATCAAGATAATACTAGTGGCAGATATCAAGATAATGATACTAGTGGCAGATATCAAGATAATACTAGTGGGAGATATCAAGATGATACCAGTGGCAGATATCAAGATAATGATACTAGTGGGAGATATCAAGATGATGATAGTAGTGGGAGATATCATGATGATACTAGTGGGAGATATCAAGATAATGATACTAGTGGCAGATATCAGAATGGTACTAGTGGGAGATATCAAGATAATGATACTAGTGGCAGATATCAGAATGGTACTAGTGGGAGATATCAAGATAATGATACTAGTGGGAGAGATCAAGATGATACTAGTGGGAGATATCATGATGATACTAGTGAGAGATATCAAGGTGATACTAGTGGGAGATATCAAGATGATACTAGTGGGAGATATCAAGATTATACTAGTGGGAGATATCAAGATGATACTAGTGGGAGATATCAAGATGATACTAGTGGGAGATATCAAGATGATACTAGTGGGAGATATCAAGATGATACTAGTGGGAGATATCAAGATGATACTAGTGGGAGATATCAAGGCAGGGTTAAGAGATGATTCCACTTTCACACCCAGTACAGGTCTTAGGTTTGGGGACATATCAGGGTCAGATTTTCAGAAAATGCATATTATTATATGTTTATTTCTGGCATAATAATGTTAAATCAATGTCAATTTGTTTTCTATCAGTACTAAGTAGTCAGGAACCTGCTGAAAGACCTGGCATTGACTTCTTGTACACCTTTCTTATATGAATAAAAAATGCATTGAAATGAATTGAATATATTCTTTCTTCACTTTTGACACAAAAACTTATTGTTCTTTTTCTCCCTCTCCTCTCATGGTCCTGGATATGACCATAAAGTGCCTTTCTGTCATGTTTCTCTTGTCTCACTCTCCCTTCTTCTCTATCTCTATTTCCTGGGTATGACCATAAACTGCCTCCCTCTCAGCTCTCCCGCCCTTGATATAACCATATTAAATGAGTTGATGAGGGCGTAAAGCAACCAATCTCACTCACTCACTCCCTCTCAGCTCTCCCGCCCTTGATATAACCATATTAAATGTGTTGATAAGGGCGTAAAGCAACCAATCTCACTCACTCACTCCCTCTCAGCTCTCCCGCCCTTGATATAACCATATTAAATATGTTGATAAGGGCGTAAAGTAACCAATCTCACTTACTCACTCCCTCTCAGCTCTCCCGCCCTTGATATAACCATATTAAATGTGTTGATAAGGGCGTAAGGCAACCAATCTCACTCACTCCCTCTCAGCTCTCCCGCCCTTGATATAACCATATTAAATGTGTTGATAAGGGCGTAAAGCAACCAATCTCACTCACTCACTCACTCTCAGCTCTCCCGCCCTTGATATAACCATATTAAATGTGTTGATAAGGGCGTTAAGCAACCAATCTCACTCACTCACTCCCTCTCAGCTCTCCCGCCCTTGATATATAACCATATTAAATATGTTGATAAGGGCGTAAAGCAACCAATCTCACTCACTCACTCCCTCTCACCTCTCCCGCCCTTGATATAACCATATTAAATGTGTTGATAAGGGCGTAAAGCAACCAATCTCACTCACTCACTCCCTCTCCCCCCTTCACTCTACTACCCCACTGCCCTCCCCCTCCACCCACCCTCGCAGCCCCCCCACCCCCACCCCCACCCGCCCTCGCAGCCCCCCCCCCCCCCGCCCCATATAAACCCAGTGTGCCCAGTCCCTGCCGTTATGAGCAGCGCCTCTGGGGGCCCAACTGTCAGTGGCATTTTGTGAGATGGGCTCTCAGTGTCAGGTGAAGAGAGAGAACACGGCCTCCTATTGTCTCTACAGACTGCCTAATTAATCCCAGCCCTCTCCCCAGGCTACATTAATACACACAAGGGTCAGATTTCCAGAAAATGTATAATTGGAAGCTCTACACATTTAGGAAATTCTGCTAAAATAGGCTGAAAAATGAAGAATACCAGCTATATCTGAGTATATTTGGTATCGCATTCATTTGCGGTATCAGTTCTGTTATGTTAAACTGCAACTGCATTTTGAAGCTAATTCTATCTTAAATTTGGGTTATTTGAGAGGATTGGTGAAGGCGAATTGTACATTTTCTGAAAATCTGACCCACAATGGGGAGAGGGGATGGCCGGGATGTGACGAGTGCTAATATACATAGAGTAATAGGTACTGGCCTTGGACACTAGAGGGGGGTAGTAGCATGTGATTGTATATAAAAGAGAATATTGCCTTGACCCTGGTAATATGGCTTGAATAATTGACATATATGGGAGGTGTGGAGTGGGGAGAAGGGGAAGGATGGGGAAGGGGGGACAGTGAGGAAGGGGTTTCTGCACCCTTCCGAAAACTTCATTTCATATGTTCTACCCATTTTAATTACTTCTTTAAGGTTCCCCCCCCCCCCGCCCCCTGAAGGTGGTACGAGTGCCTTTGGCGCTCGTACTGTGAAACCTTATATAGGTTCCACTTTTTTGCCTGTTGTAGAAACGTCTGCGTTCAGGGTTTAAATAGAAAACACAACATCGCGGGGATTTTATGCTACTGCAAATTGATCAAAAAGGTTATTTCTACTGGAGATACATTGCCAATATGTTAAAATTCAGAAAGAGCATGATTTTCTACCCCAAATTATGTGTTTATATCAAGTTCAGCATTTAAATGAGGCAGATATGAGAGAAAGTTCTCAGCTACATAAGTAAACAATGAAAAAGCTTGCCGACGATTGTACATTTTCTGATGAGCTGATCCTATTGCATCGTGGCAGGCACATCGCAGGGAAATTAAGCTCTCGCGAAATGATAAAAACGCTATTTCTACTCGAAATACATTGTCAAATGTTTAAATTATGAAAGAGCATGCTTTTTTACCCCCTCATATGTAGTTTTATAAACACTTGAATTCAAATAAGGAAGATATGAGGAAAACTTGCCCAATGTCCTGCCTCTGGGGGCAAGGGGACAGATACTTTGTCTAGCCTAGGCCAAGCCTACTGTTCTGTTAAGGTAAGAGATATTTAATTCAATACGCGAAAAACCACCATACGTGCACACACACACACAAACGTCTAGCATCTCATTATCCTTAGGGCATACATATTGACAGATACAGGTGAGATTAAAGGTGAGGCCCCCGATATCTTTTTGTCAACACAACATATGCCGGCCATACGCAATATTGTACTGATTGTTGTGACGTCTTCTAATTTACACAATTTTAGTGACGCGTGTTGTACTTGACAGCGTATTTTTCCCGCATGTGTGTTGGTGTTGGAGGCTATTAGACCCCATTTGGTCAGATTCTGGGGTGTATTTTTGTCACATTAGACCATGGCAATCACTTCCGGCAACTTCCAATAAGGAATGGGGATTATAGACGTCAAAAGAACTGGTAAATAACGCCCCTTGAATTGTCCAGCAGGCAACAGACCACTTAGACCATCCAAAACCTTGGGTATTAATGCTATAGTAGAATTAGTCGGGGGAAACCGTTTTCTCCTTGTCACAACCAAAATTTCTTGTTATAAATGTCTTACACACCCCGTCATAAACAGGGAGCAGGTAGTTGTTATTATTATAGATGAAATTGATATTATCATCATCTCATTGTTCTGACTCAGGATCTCAAGTATAGTGTTCTGGTCTGCTCAGACAATAGCACATCTAGTCATCTAGCCCGTGTTATAAATGTTCCCCGCCAGAGTCACGCTATTAGCTGATTGCAATACTAGATGCAGCACTGCATTAACTAATTGTTTGTGCAGTAGACTTTATTATTAACAAACTTTATATTGACACGGAGAGGCTAACTGTAATATGTCTATTATTTTATGTTCTTCTGATGGACCTATCCCAGCTTATGAAGGGATTTACATCGGTACCTTTTCTCTCAGTAATTCCTGAGTTCAGGATGTTATGATGATTTATTATATGCGCATTCCATATGAGAGGTGCAATAAGTGGGGTGTTATAAAAATATTCATATAGTACGCGTTGTTAATCGTCCAACATATAATCCCTAAGGAATGATCTAAATTCATTCAAACTATAAGACTTAACATCGTTTTGGATGTCGTTCTAAAGTATTGGTCCTTTGTAAATGAGGGACTATTTGATTTCTTTGAAAGCAACCGATATCATCATTGTATCTCTCCTATGTCCCATGTTCCAAGCCAGCTGATTCGACTAGACCACTCGCCTACTTCTTATAAACTTCTCCGTTTGAGGATAATGTGGGTCAGGTTATCAACAAATGTACAACTTATAGCTCGATATATTTAGCAAATTTTAAAAAAATAGGCTGAGAAATGATAAATGCTTGGTATATCTTAGTATATTTGGCTTTGTGTTGATTAAGGGAATGTGTTTGGTTATGTTTAATCGTATTTTGAACCTCATTTTTACCTTAAATTTGATTTATTTGAGAGGATTGGTAGAGAAAATTGTACATTTTCAGGAAACTTCACCCCCGTTGGCGATGTGACTAACTGTACCGACAGAAATAATAACATAACACATTTTCAAACTTAATGGAAAGTTCTATGATGTTGTGATATGTGTTCATTGCAAATTGACATAGCGCTAATAGCTATTTCCATATTAAAACTGAGATCAAAGGGACCTGGCTACTCCTACTGGTAACTATTTGCTATCTTGCCAGACAGAGCTAGCCAAGTAAACAATGCTAAATCATCCCCAGTAGACCTAAGATAGGGGAGTTGCATTTGTGAGGTGTTCTAGGGAAATGGGTCATAAGTCACAAAATTGATATTTTTTCAGTGTTTTTTTTCACAGAATATCTTTATTGAAATGTTCTGATATTTAGAGGGTTTAGCACTGACAGTCATATAAATCCATGTAACAAATTTCGGGACATTTTATCAAATATATACATGCGTTTTGAAGGCCTTTGTATGGAGTATATTTGTTACTTTACTGGTAATTACCCATCCAGAAACATTGCAAACTTTTTTTTTCAAACATAAACATATCAAACTAAAAATATAGAAATACATATTAGGTGTCCTAGTGTTTACTGTCTTTGGAATCGGCTTGATCTCCTCTATTCAAATATGGTGATATCTAAAAATCCATATTTTGCGACTTTACTTATGACTCAATTTCCTAAAACGCATTTATAGATCGTCAAGTAAACAATGCTAAATCGTCCCCACTAGACCTAACATAGGGGAATTGCCATTTGAGGTAAGTGGGAAACTAAATCCATGCTACAAAAAGTAAAGTACTGTTTCATCTATGAACATAGCTTCAAATTTTAACATGTCAGTTTGAAAGGCGTTTATAGGCTGGAAAGGTTTCCATTGAACCTTGCAGAGATGTTATATAGCCCTTCGGGGTAATATATTAGTTTAACAGTTGTCAAATATCTGTTCCTAAGTATATCATTTATAGATCACTTATACAAGGTCTAAGTTGAAATGCTTTACAAATCAACGCAAAAGGGAATTGTCCACTGTAGGCAGTTTAATTTCCACCATATTATGAAGTAAACAAGCATTAGAGATGTGTAGAATGAAAGAAACCTCGCAAAACTTGAATCAAATGAATCAAATGATCAGGTTTAGCATTATATACGCCAAGAGCGCAGGATATGTAGAATGAAACTTGACAACAAAAGTACTATTTCAAATGCGAAATTGTTTCGAATTCATATCACGACTAGGGTTTGAAAGCTCCAGGTGGGAAAAGACTTAGGGTAGAAAGTTCCAGGTGGGACAAAACTTAGAGTGGACAGTTCCAGGTGGGACAAAACTTAGAGTGGACAGTTCCAGGTGGGACAAGACTTAGGGTGGAAAGTTCCAGGTGGGACAAGACTTAGGGTGAAAAGTTCCAGGTGGGACAAGACTTAGAGTGGAAAGTTCCAGGTGGGACAAGACTTAGGGTGGAAAGTTCCAGGTGGGACAAGACTTAGGGTGGAAAGTTCCAGGTGGGACAAGACTTAGGGTGAAAGTTCCTGGTGGGACAAGACTTAGGGTGGAAAGTTCCTGGTGGGACAAGACTTAGGGTGAAAGTTCCTGGTGGGACAAGACTTAGGGTGGAAAGTTCTAGGTGGGACAAGACTTAGGGTTGAAAGTTCCAGGTGGGACAAGACTTAGGGTGGAAAGTTCCTGGTGGGACAAGACTGAAAGTTCCATAAACCATATTAACGCTCCCTACTACATCTCTAGAATCATTTTGCTTTGGAGTCTGCCTATGAATCGTAAAATGGTCAGATCACCAGATAATGCACAATCAGCAGCTCTACAAATTGAATTTTGCTAAACTAGGCTGTAAAATGGCCAATGCTTGGTATATCAGAGTATATTTTGGTATTGCCTTGATTCAAACAATCTCTTTTATTATGCTGAACTGAGTTTTAAACTTGGTGGATTGTACCTTTTCTGGCGACTTCATCCAACTCTGCCTTTTTTGTTTTGACGCCCATACAAGTGTTACCTGCTGCTTTGGATGCAGACTTAGAGCTGGGTTCCACTGGTCGGCTACCTCTCTTGCTTCTGCTCCCACTTCTTGATTAAAGAAGCGGAAACAGTAGCGGGAGAGTAACAGGGATGGCTACATAGCCACATTACTTCCCGCTTCTTTTGGAGCATTTTCGAAGTGTAGAGTGCTCCCGCTTCTATCAAACGTGTTTGATTTGAAGCAGCGGCTAATTTGTAGCGGGAGCTAGCGGCGGGTAGCGGGAAGTAGCGGGAAGTAGCGGGAGCTGAAGCAGGGCAATGGCACCACTCTATATTACCCCTCATGTTACTTGATGGGTTCATCTCCATGTGAAAAAAAATGTTGTCTGCTCAAACTTCTGACTAGCGGTAGAAGTAGTGGTAAAAGTAACTTTCCAATAGCATCTATTCTGGTTACTTTCAGTTGCTTGCTCCCACTTCTTTAGAAGCAGGAGCAATAGACTGTCAAAGGAGCGGGAGGAGAAGCGGGAGCAATAGCCAGCCATTGGAACCCAGTCCTTATTGCTATATGCTTGCTTGTTTGGTGCTTGTGACAAAAACAAGAGAGCAAACCATCAGCGGACAAGTGGAATCCCAGTTTAAGATATAATGCCACTAGTGGTCGTTCTGAAACAGTATATCAGACACACAAGAAGTGAAAATGTGTTTCAGGAAAATGAGTCACAAGTCGCAAATAATAGATTTTGAGATATGGGTCAGATTTGAAAAGATGAGATCAAACCGATTCTAATGGTGGTAAACATTAGGACTATCCAATAAGTATTTCTATATTTTAAGTTTTATGAGTTTTTTTAAAAAGAATGTTTGCCGAATCTTTAGGTGGTCAATTACTAGTAAAGTAGCTAAATATACTCCATGGGATGACCTTAGAAGTTCATGAATATATTTAACACACTGTCCTGACATTTTGTACATATATTCATGGCACTAGCAGCACTAAGCACCTCAATAATAAGAATATTCCAACAAAGATATCCTATAAATAAACCACTTTCATCATGAATGGTGAAGCCACTAGCGATGTTGCATATATTTTCACTCCAAGTGTGACTTATACACTATGTCTAGACATCCAGAAGTTTGTATTCCATATTTATATAACAGTTACCGTGTTTAAATAATGCAATTACCCTGTGTGATCATTCCCCTGACATTGTTTACATACAAACGCCTTCAGGGTGAAATCAACAGAAAATGTACAATTCGCCTTCACCAATCCTCTCAAATAATCCAAATTTAAGACAAAAATCAGGTTCAAAATTCAGTCCAACATAACCAAACGGATTGTTTAAATCAAGGCAATATAAATATACTCATATATACCTAGTATTGACCATTTCTCAGTCTAATTTAATAAAATTTACTAAATATGTAGATCTGCAAATTGTACATTTTCTGAAGATCTGATCCTTCAAGTTTCCATGAAGCACATCACTTTGCAGGAACACATGCCTACAGTGCAATGTGTGGGTCTATGTGGTTACATGTTGTAATAGGTTTAGTGGTCATATAAATATTTAAAACTTTAAAATTATTCCCATCTTCCTTCCGACATTCTCGTCTCGTGAATGAATAGGTGGGTCTCAATTTAATCATTCAGGAGGGTGAAGTCGCCAGAAAATGTACAATTCACCTTCACTAATCCTCTCAAATAACCCAAATTTCAGACGAAAATAAAGTTCAAATTACAGTTCAACCTAACCAAACAGATTGCTAGAATCAATGCAATGCCGAATACACTCGAATTTACCCAGTATTGACCAAATTGCAGCAGAATTTAGCAGAATCTACTAAATGTCCGTCGATGGTTTTCGTTGTGCCATGAGATTATAAACATGTTTTAAACCATTACAGAAAGGTATGAGAGATATCACTTAAACAACCAGGCTAAGACGTTCAAAAGGGGATTTGCATAGCCGCCATTTTGAATCTTGATTTGCATGGAACTATGGGACTAATGGTACAGTACAAAAAGATACACAAAACATTCAGCGTGGAATATTTATCAATGCTCTAATGTCAATATCCATGTGTTATACATGTTTCGATGACACAAGTCTCCATCTTTCCCTTCATTTAATTGGTTTTCATAGATCATTTATAGATCATTCAAGCTCTGCTATTGGTGAAAAAATTCTTGCAATTTTCGATAAAATATGTTGCAAAGTATTGTCAGATTTCATCAGAATCCATCGCATGATGCAATGTGACAGACATGCGCAGTGGCACATGCAAATCCCCTATTCAATAGGGGAGTTGCATGTCTCACTGCGCATGTCTGTCACAGTGCATGCTGGGACGGATTCAGTTCAAGTCTGACATACAAATATTTGGCAACATTTTTATCAAAAATTGCAAAATTGTTTTCACCAATATCACAGCTTGTATAGATGACAGATGAAAACCAAATGCATGATGGGAAAGATGGAGACTTGTGTTATGGAACCATGTAAAACACATGTATATTGACATTAGAGCATTGATTAATAGTCCATGCTGAACACAGCATGTTTTCTATAGATTTTATACTATACCATTACTCCCATAATTCCATGTGAATCAAGATTCAAAATGGCGGCTATGCAATTCCCCTATTCAATTCAAAATATACTTTATTTGCACCTATAAATATGACGTACAAAATAGTGGCGTTCTGTGGTTAGTAGCAAGAGGCCTTCCCCTAGATTAGGGACACTCTCAACTCTGAACATAGACTGAACTGTATTATCCAACCTTATTTGTGATGTGTCATAGAAAAATGAGTCACAAGCTGACAATTTGATATTATTTGTCAAAGTGTTTTATTCACAAGATGTTTTTGTTTTTGGGTGCTTAACGCTGTTTGTAGCATGAATATATTTACCCAGCTATTAAATTTATTTAATGCTATATGATTATACATGCGGCGGCAGATAATATATGCTTTTCTCAGATAACTATTAGTTAACATAGAATATTACTTTAGAGAAAGGGGAAAAAAAAGAGAAAAAATATTTTGCCCCAGAATATAAAGAATGCATAATTGTGTCCTACAATAATAAAAGCCCCAAAATTAGCTTCTTTACACACCAATAGTACATAAAAGTTCAAGTCAGTTCAGTTACTTTTACAACGATGTGATATTTTCTCATCCAATCTATTTTCTTTTAACAGAGTTGTGTGGTCTTGCTGCTATGAACTGTCACATGCCTATAGCGAAGAACTCTGTGATGAGAAAAAACAAATTCAATGTAGATATATTTTCCTACAATGCTGCAGAACATGTCTAATGTAAAGGTTATATGTGCCGTCACACACAGTCGGACTCTTTCTCTCCCATTAGATCAACTGTGTCTACATACATATATAGCACCCTATTACCAATTACAAACATCTCTGGGTCAGAATTTCAGAAAATATACAATTGGCAGCTGTACACATTTAATAAATCCTGCTAAATTAAGCTGCAATTTGGTCAATACTAGGTAAATTCGAGTATATTTGGCATTGCATTGATTCTAGCAATCTGTTTGGTTAGGTTGAACTGTATTTTGAACTTTATTTCCGTCTGAAATTTGGGTTATTGGAGAAGATTGGTGAAGTTGAATTGTACATTTTCTGAAAATCTGACCCCTATATACTACTTCCCCTTCCTACTCTACATTCTTATCTCAGGCTTCTTGTAATGAACATGGTAATTGAATTTTGGAAAAATATTTCCCCCATTCCAGACATTGAGGCTAGACATAGAGTTATATAATCAACTAAGTAAATATACATTAGTCCACGTTATACATTACAAGCATCTATAGTACATTTCCTTGCTACTTTTGAGTTCTTTTTATACACGCATTGCTGTGAAAACAACGTATCTAGAGTGTGTTATGCACAGTGCGTATTTCACTAGTGAGTTATGTGGGGTTGCCAATGTTTAATTTTACTAAGATTACCGCTGAAATCCAAATTAGAATAGAATAGAATAATTGTTTATTCATCAAGGTGAACATACATGACGAACAGGTCGACAGGCCTCTAAGTACCTTTTAGGACTTACACTTAGGTCTTCCGGCCGTTCCCTTGACAATAGGGACAGACTTTTGCATAGTAGGTTTTTACAGCTTAGAATATAAGTAAGGTATATAAAAGGCATACAAAATAATAGAGTACAGTACAAAATACATGGTACAAGAAATATCAAAATACAAAGTAGATGAGGTACATCATCTTAACATGGAATAGTCGATATAGATTTGAATCAAAATACAAGTTACTCCTAATTCTATGCAACTCGTTTGATATTAGTTAACCTCTATTTATCCCATTGTAAGAATCAATCCCATGATGCAATGTAACTGACATGCGCAGTGACACATGCACAAATTCCCTATTACACACGTTTATGCCTCTTCAGTGATTGTTAAATATCAAGATCTCGTTACCTTATACTTGACATCACAGCCTAGGCCGCAATAAATAACAACGGACAAAGGTGCAACACTTTAGAAAGAAAAGGCAGAGGATATTATTTCATCATTATATGATATATCTTCCTATAACTAACCAGCATTAGCAATATCAATATGAACACTTGCACTACAGAGTAGGTCTGCCTCAGAGAGAATGGTATTAAGACTTGTGACGTGGGTGCAAAAGTATTGCTTCTTACAATCATCAGTGAGATAGTGCACCTAATGAATCAATGAACGTATATTAGAACAGTTTATCCCGGCCAATAGGGGAATTGCATAGCGGCCATTTTGAATCTTGATTCGCATGGAATTATGGGACTATAGTCCATTGTCTGGGGGTTATTCCGTGTGCAAGTCTGAATGTACTATGTTTCTCTCCAGAATCATTTAGAGGGTACCCTGGGATGAAATAAAATCGAGGGTGACAGTCCTGAATCATGGACATAAGTTGGGAAATTGCAATTGAAGTTTGATAGCCTTAGATTAGCCCCAATTATTTGGATCAAGTATTTGAAAATGAAAGATTGAATCTATTCCAATGAAACTTTATGAAATTATAGTCTATAGGAAGGTGGTACAGTGTAAAAGCTATGGAAAACATGCCATGTTCAGCATGGAGTATTTATCAATGCTCTAATGTCAATATCCATGTGTTTAACATATTTCAATAACACAAGCTTCAACTTTTCCCATCATGCATTTGATTTTCATAGATCATTTACACTAGCTATGATATTGGCGAAAAGATTCTTGCAATTTTCAATAAAAGTTTTTTAAATAATTGTATGTCAGATTTTTACTGAATCCATCCCAGCATGCACTTCACTAGACATGCGCAGTGAGACATGCAACTCCCCTATTCTACGTCCAATTTTTGTACAAACATATATAACAGTTGCAGATTATTGATAAAGTCAGTCCTATAACTCATACTATGAGTAGATTTGGCACGATTTTATTTCTCATAATAGCTAAGAATCCTGCTTTAGTTGCTGCTGATTATAATAGGTTCTTGGTACACCCCGTAATAAGAATGGTTTTTCAGTGAATGGATGCCTACTGCACTAACAGCTTTCCAGGCCCAGGAGTAGGGGGCTTAATAGCATTGTGAGTTTTTGAAGCGAGAGGCTTTCTCTCAGTTTGGAGGTACTCTCTCAACTCTAAAACTTAGACACTTCTATATATATAGACTCTTTCGAATAAGAATTGAATCTCTGTATTTTTGCCTTGAGCGCTGTGAGAATATCACTATAGTATTGGAACCATGCAATCTCAATAAAATGTCTTTAAAATAAAGAAAACTCTGAGCCTAGACTGCATGGCTCTGAGCAATGATTATACAAGCTAAGACCCTGCCCACACACAGCCGATTTGTCCCGCGATTACCCCCCGATTTTGGTCTCCCAATGAATCCTATGAGTTCATTTCAAATCCTGGTTTATGTTTTTGAAATGACATAAACCAGGATTGGAAATGAAGTCCTAGGATTCATCAGAAGATCAAATCGGGGGGCAATCGGGAGGCAAATCGGCTGTGTGTGGGCAGGGTTTAACGGACCGTTGCTGAACCTTGTGTACTTGAACAGCAACACACTCCTACCTCCTACCCCCCAAACACATGGGTCAGATGTTCAGAAAATGTACAATTGACAGCCGCACACATTTAGTAAATTCTGCTTAATAAAGCTGACATTGGATCAATACTAGTTAAATTCGAGTACATTTAGCATTGCATTGATTCTAGCAATCTGTTTGGTTAGGTTGAACTGTATTTCGAACTTTATTTTCGTCTGAAATTTGGGTTATTTGGGAGGATTGGTGAAGGTGAATTGTACAGTTTCTGAAGATCTGACCCATATCAGCAATGATCAGAGACAAAGTAAAAACACTTTAGTAAGAAAAGTCAGAGGATATGAGCTGCTCCTTCCTGAAGGACAGATTCAAGGTCATAATGCCAGGGGGGATAAAGAATAAATAGGAAATCCTTCCTGAGATGTCTGAGATGTCTGATAAAAAGTGAAAAACAAAAGTAGATTGATGAAGTCGCTGACAGCAGTGATAAACTATCAGATGGTGACTTTACCTGTCAGGCTGGTAGGGAGGCTGGTGGGGAGGGGAGGGGGAGGGGGAGATGGGGGAGGCTGTGGTGGAGAGGGGGGGGGGAGGGGGAGGAGGCTGTGGTGGAGATGGGGGAGGGGATGGGGAAGGCGGGGGAGGCTGTGGTGGAGATGGGGGAGGGGGTGGGGAAGGCGGGGGAGGCTGTGGTGGAGATGAGAGAGGGGATGGGGAAGGAGGGAAAGGAGGAGGACGAGGAAGGGGAAAGAGAGAGAAAGAGGAGAAGAGGGAGAAAGAGGAGGAGAAAGAGTAAAGGGAGAAAGAGGAGGAGAGAGAGAAAGAGGAGGAGGAGAGGGGGGAAGAGGGAGAAAGAGGAGCTGTGGTGGAGATGGGGGAGGGGATGGGGAAGGCGGGGGAGGCTGTGGTGGAGATGAGAGAGGGGATGGGGAAGGAGGGAAAGGAGGAGGACGAGGAAGGGGAAAGAGAGAGAAAGAGGAGAAGAGGGAGAAAGAGGAGGAGAAAGAGTAAAGGGAGAAAGAGGAGGAGAGAGAGAAAGAGGAGGAGGAGAGGGGGGAAGAGGGAGAAAGAGGAGCTGTGGTGGAGATGGGGGAGAGGTAGGGGGAGGAGGGAAAGGAGGAGGACGAGGAAGGGGAAAGAGGGAGAAAGAGGAGGAGACAGAGAAAGAGGAGGAGGAGAGGGAGAAATGTGTTGAAATGTATTTTGAGCCTGACTTAAATTCGGGTTATTTGAGAGGATTGGTGAAGGTGAATTGTACATTTTCAGGAAACTTCACCCAATAAGAAAATGTACAATTCGCCTTCACCAATCCTCTCAAATAACCCAAATTTGAGACGAAAATCAGGTTCAAAATACAGTTCAACGTAACCAGACAGATTTATTGAATGGATACAATACAGAATACACTCAGATATACCTACTATTTATCGTTTTTCACTCGGATTTAGCAGAATTTGATAGATGTGTAGAACTGTAGATTGTGCATTTTCTGAAAATCTGACCCATATACACATAAACATAGCAAGGAGTAGCTCATATACTGGGGATGTGTATTTCATTAGAGAGAGCTTCCCGCCCAATAGACTGCCTCCAGTAGTGGCTAGCCATGCCCAGATACCATCAAATAAGCTCTATCATTGCCCTGTGTCGCTTTTATATCTCCCTATCCAGCCGCCCTTTATACGGGGGCTAAAGGCATTGACCAGCCTATGGGTCAGATTTTCTGAAAATGTACAATTCGCCTTCACCAATCCTCTCAAATAACCCACATTTAAGACAGAAATGTGCAGTTTAACATAACAGAACTGATTCCTTAAATCAATGTGATACCAAATATACTCAGATATACCCGGTATTCTTCATTTTTCAGTCTAATTTAGGAGAATTTCCTGAATGTGTAGAGCTGCCAATTGTACATTTTCTGAATTTCTGACCCTTTTTACGGGGGCTAAAGGCATTCGCCAGCCTTTACTTGGCTTATTTACTAGTGTAGGTCATTTGTGCCGATTGCCCCTTCAATAATACGTCCGGTTGATACTTTCGGGAGGGCAGAGAGAGCTGCATTAAACACACACTATGTACCCATCAATGGCATCGTTATGTTTTGATATAGTAAAATAGTAAAATATGCTACTGCGGTAATCCCTAGGTTACCATAGTAACTGCTGGGTGAAGTCGCCAGAAAATGTACAATTCACCTTCAGCAATGCTCTTAAAAAACAAAAAGTTCACACGAAAATAAAGTTAAAAATTCAGTTCAACCTAACCAAACAGATTGCTAGAATCAATGCAATGCCAAATATACTCGAATTTTAACTAGTATTGACCAAATTGCGGCCTAATTTAGCAGAATTTACTAAATATATACAGCTGCCAATTGTACATTTTCCGAAAATCTGGCCCACATATATTCATGCTACTACAAGCGCCAAACACCTCAAAGATGGAAACATTCTGACTAAGGCTTCCTCAAAAAAACACATTCGAAAAAATATAATTTTTCGACTTGTGACTCATTTTCCTGCAACTGTCTTTTCCCATGGAATACATTTCTGTTTCAATATATCAATGGAGAAGAAGGAGGGGAGAAGGAGGGGAGAGAAGGTTGATGGTAGAGATGGTGAGATGGTGACGGGATAAAGGATCCGGTCATGCATTTTAACCATCGTTCTCCACCGTTGGGGGGCAGATGGTTAATGTCTAGCAGATTCACAAATGTAATCTTCCCTGTCCTTGTGTATATAGGTCAGATTTTCAGAAAATGTACAACTTGCCTTCACCAATCCTCTCAAATAACTCACATTTAAGACGGAAATGAGCTTGAAAATGCAGTTTAACGTGACAAAAACAGATACTATAAATCAACCTGATACCAAATATACTCAGATATACCCGGTATTCATCAGCCTTTTTTCAGCCTAATTTAGCAAGATTTCCTAAATGTGTAGAGCTGCCAATTGTACATTTTCTGAAAATCTGACCCACATAGGAGAAAGCACTGATATTGTTAACTGACATACTGGGCGCATTTCTCCCCATGAAAAATACATTAAACCGCAGCATATGTGTGTTATATGGGTCAGATCGTCAAAACATGTACAATTCGTTTTCACCAATCTCCTAAAATATCTCAAATCTAAGACAAAAATAACATTCAAAATACAGTTAAACCTAACTGGACAGATTCCTTGTATTAAGGCAATACTAAATACACTCAGATATGCCTTGTATTTATCATTTTTCAGCCTAATTTAGCAGAATTTATTAGATGTGTAGAGCTGCCAATTGTACATTTTTTGCCGACCTGACCCATATCTTCCATTAGGGCCAGGGTGCACTGATTGCCCATCTTGATCCAATGTTCCATTGTATTATGGGGGACTTGGTTTTCTCATTTGGAAAGTAGGTCAGTTAGTAGTGGGTGACGTCGCCTTAAGCCGGGCCCACACATTCAAGAACTCGCAATTCGTACAAATTGAGGACTTACGAAAAGTCCAAAATTTTGCCTATGAATTGTCGTAGGAACCCATGATTTGTCATATGAATTGGAAGTTTCTTCCTAAGAAAGCCCCCACATTACTGAACTCAGGGATGTTTCTTAAGAATGATTTTGAATTCATCCGAATTGTCTTAAGGCCAATTCGGCTCTGAGTTCTTGAATGTGTGGGCCCGGCCTTAAAATGTACAATTGGCCTTCCCAAATTCTCTCTAAAGAAGTATTCAAACAAAAAAGGCTTAAAATATAGTTTCACATAACGGAAAAGATTTCAAGATGTATTTTGTCTTTACACGTTGTAACTTTATCAATTTAGGTTTTGGATAAAGGTGACTCCATGAGCAAATTTAATATAGTGACATTATGTGGTGTTATGCAATGATTATCAGTATTTATAAAGGTTTTATAGCTGCAAATATGGGTCAAGGCGTAACGAAATCCATTTTTCCCAATCCTTTCACATTTGAGACAAACATGAGGTTTAGAATACAGTTGAACATAACCAAACAGATTTTCTACTCAATGCAATACCATATACTATATGAATGGGTCAGATTTTCAGAAAATGCACAATCTACAGTTCTACACATCTATCAAATTCTGCTAAATCCGAGTGAAAAACGATAAATAGTAGGTATATCTGAGTATATATTATGTATTGTATCCATTCAATAAATCTGTCTGGTTATGTTGAACTGTATTTTTAACCTGATTTTCGTCTCAAGTTTGGGTTATTTGAGAGGATTGGTGAAGGCGAATTGTACATTTTCTAAAAAACTGACTAATATACTCAGATATGCCTAGAATTGATCAGTTTCAGCCTAATTTAACAGAATTCGATGAGTGAATAGAGCTGGCGATTATACACTTTCTACCATATACCAGGCTTCACCTATTTTTCTCCTGTATTTAATCATTTTCTCCTGAGATTAATTATACTCATTTGACCTAATTGCTTCCATACATTATTCATTTGCTGCATAAAGCAAATTAAGCAATTAATATGGGTCAGCAAGATATAGAACAGATCGGTAATTAAGGCAAAACCAGAAAAATAGTCTGATGATCAAAATCTGTTTAGGATCTTGTTAGGATCTGGGTCAGATTTTCAGAAAATGTACAATTGGCAGCTCAACACATTTAGTACATTCTGCTAAATTAGGCTACAATTTGGTCAATACTAGGTTAATTCGAGTATATTCGGCATTGCATTGATTCTAGCTATGTGTTTGGTTAGGTTGAATTGCATTTTGAACTTTATTTTCGTCCGAAATGTGGGTTATTTGAGAAGATTGGCGAAGGTGAACTTTCTGAAAACTTGACTCATTTAGATTGACTCTGGGAGCCTGGTAATTGCCATAGCTTTGAATTCCCGATGTGTTGCAATTAACGCATCCTATATTCCAATGCATGTTCTTCAATATTTATGAATTCAAAATAATTTTTTAAAAAAAACATTATGTAAAAGGTAAATCAGGTAATTAAATCATTTTCCACAATGAATTATGGAGAAGGGACGATCGGTATTCCTGAAGGAATGAAACCCACAAAAAGATGTTCGTTAAAAATCAGGGGTTTTTTTTGTAAAAAGCCTGTCACCACTCATCTGAGTGAGTGAGTGAGTTTGGTTGCTTTACGCCCTTATCAACACTTTGAAGTGTTATATCAAGGGCGGGAGAGCTGAGAGGGAGGCAGTTTATGATCTTACCAAGGAAATAGAGATAGAAAAGAAGGGAGAGAGAGACAGAGAAAAGAGACAGAAAGGCACTTTATGGTCATACCCAGGACCAACCTGTCACCACAAGATAGGGACATTCATCCACTAAACGTTTTCAAACGGAGATGGATAAAAACGCACTGAGGGTTTCAAGAGATAATCATACATGAGAATATCCATACAATCGCATCTGGGTCAGATCTTCAGAAAATGTACAATTGGCAGATCAAAACTTTTAGTAAATTCTGTTAAATTAGACTGAAAAATCATCGACACTAGGTATATCTGTATATATTTAGTATTGCCTAGATTCAGGCAGTCTGTTTGGTTATGTTGAACTGTTTTTTTAACCTGATTTCAGACTTTAATTTGGGTTATTTGAGAGGATTAGTAAAGGCGAATTGTACATTTTCTGTCGATTTCACCCATCTACAAATGAACGCAACTAATCGTTAACGAACAGATTCCTGAATGAGTGTATACAATGATTTTAAATACAAAGCGACACCGCTTAAAAACATCAATGATGCGTTTGTTTGTGTCCGTATGAAATATGTGATGTGTTTCAGGAAAATGTATCACAAGTGTAAAAAGCCTGTCACCACAAGATAGGGACATTCACCACTAAAAGCTTTCAAACGGAGATGAATAAAAACTGACTGAGGGTTTCAAGAACTAATTATACAAGAGATTATCCATACAATCTCATCTACCAATGAACGTAACTAATCGTTAACGAAAAAAATCCTGAATGAGTGTATACAATGATTATGAATTCAAAGCGACATGATGGACAATGCATATGGGTCAGACTTTCAGAAAATGTACAATTGGCAGCTCCACACATTTAGCAAATTCTCCTAAATTAAGCTGAAAAATGGTGAATACCGGGTATATCTGAGTATATTTAGTATCGCATTGATTTAAAGTATCAGTTCTGTTATGTTACACTGCATTTTGAAGCTGATTTTTGTCTTAAATGTGGGCTATTTGAGAGGATTGGTGAAGGCGAATTGGACATTTTCTGACAATCTGACCCATATTTTGTTATTTTAAATATTTGTTATTGGCCAGACATTTAAAAACCCACATATTTAAATGAATACGCATAACTCACTATTGTAATTATTTTCATACGTTGCCATTAAACTGTCAAATCACTTCTACCATAAATTCCAAGTTTCTATGAAAAAACTTTACATACTTTACGAACATCCTTACATTATATACCAAGAAAAAAGGTAATCAAGAAAGGCATGTTCGGGAAGACCTCCTCTCGAGAAGAACGTAACCTCTTTGTCAAACATCTTATGGCAAATAAAGAATTATCTTATCTTATCTTATATCCTTACAAAATAGTTCGACCTACACTATCTCTAACACCTTCAATTAACCGTTCTTACACATATACAATCTCATCACAACACAATCAAGTCAATACAAAGTAGCAAATTACTTTGTGCCCGTATGAAATATGTTATAGGCCTCTGATGAAATGTATAAAATTAAACATGTATGTCGTAAACAAATATCAATTTGCGACTTGTGACTTATTTTCCTGAAACACATCACAATATTCTAGCAGGTAATATGGAATGCCATCGACTTGAGCATTTTGCACTAATATGACATACAGCGTACATTCTTTGGCCATGAGCAGTCGGTACAGTATACTAAATACAAAATTAACCCATATCTATCTCATCTATCTATCAAAATTAACCCATATATATGATGTGTTTCAGGAAAATGAGTCATAAGTCGGAAAATATGGATTTTGAGATACCATCATATTTGAAAAGAGGACATCAAGGTGATTCCAATGATAGTAAACACTAGGACACCTAATAAGTATTTCTATATTTTAAGTTTGGAATTTGAAAAAAAAAAGTTTGCAATGTTTCTGGATGGGTAATTGCCAGTGAAGTAACTAAATATATTGATATTGATATTGATTAAATATGATATTTCTTGTCCATGGCTTGTTTACATTGTAATCAGTGATAATCAGTTGGATAAAAAAGATTTTTTAAGATAATCTTCATATTATGTGGCATAATATACTCCGGGAGTAGATATATTATGGCAAGCATTGAACCATTAAATCATTTGTTATGGAATGCAACTATGATCCTCTCCAAGATATCTAAAAGTGATGTCTGATTTTTGTTTTTCTCAGCCTATGGCTGAGAAAAACATATGAGTCAATATGAAAAGTGCCAATCACTGATACTGCATCTACATCTTGATAACTTGTTTAACTGTCTGTGAGGTGTTTAAGCTTAGATGTGACATCAGGCGAGGATGCCATATCTATTCCTTTCAATCAGTCGCACGTCGCACTTCGACGTTAGTGTAGGCTGATTGACACCCGTGAGTTGAGAGACTTGATTACTGCACCTTGTTTACCACTTAGGTCACACCTCAACCGGTGCTGGTAGGCCTCTCTTAAAGGCCTCTCTCTCTTAAAGGTGTTTGGTCATGGGCCACTCGGGGGTGATTGTCTTTGATCAAATGGGGTTTAGAGGCTGAGAAAATCGTTTCCAGTGGAAACGCCAAGTATATGAATTAAGTTGACACTGATTACAAAGTTAAATATGTAAACAGTTGATCAAATCAGTGCATAACTTGATAATTAGTTAACTTAGTACTTGTTGTTAAAGAAATTTTATTTGCGTGACATTTTCGGATGACCCGATAATGTCATGTACACAAAGGAAAAACATATACAAAGTTTAATATATAATAATAATCGCGTGAGAATTTGGGAATATATATCAACTGTTCAACACTAATATATCTAGACAGCAAATTTCAAAAAGGAAGCGACAAGGGGAGAAGAGATAATAGATAATGTTAATTGGAAGGATCTTATGCGGATCCTTCCAAGGTTATACTCGATAAATAAAACAGAATGAAGGACCATGCAATTATAGCAATCTATTTTCAAGGTCGGTGTTAATGGACTAATACACTTGATAAAACCACGTTTTATATCCCTATCCATTAATTACGTGTTAATTGTGAGTGGGGCGTCAGTAATTAGTAAGCTCCCTCACAATCGTTAGCTATAATTCCTAATACCACTGACACCTCTGTAAATCTCAATGGGAGAGAAATAAAACACAGCATGCGAATTATTTCCTTGTAATTCTTAAGTTGTGATAAAAGCTTGAGGTTGATATGGCTCAGATTTTCAGAAAATGTACAATTCACCTTCACCAATTTTCTCAAATAACCCAAATTTCAGACGAAAATAAAGTTCAAAATAGAGTTCAACCTAACCAAACAGTTTGCTAGAATCAATACAATGCCGAATATACTCAGATTTACCTAGTATTGACCAAATTGCAGGCTAATTTAGCAGAAGTTACTAACTGTGTAGAGCTGCCAATTGTACTTTTTCTGAAATTCTGACCCATATAATTCCTAATACCACTGACACCTCTGTAAATCTGAATGTGAGAGAGATAAAACACATCATGCGAATTACAAATTACTTAATTCTTAAGTTGTGACAAACTTTTGAGGTTCATATAAATTTGGGATCATAGGCAAATCTTTTTCGAAATTGAGATCATAGTTTCGAGAATCAGTGTGCCTAGACTGATTATGATAATATTATGATGATAATCCAAAATTATCATATTACTGCATTATGAAATCGTATAAGACCAAAGTTGATCTAATAAATGTGCATACTTAGTAGAATTACTTTATTAAATATTTTATCCGGGGCAGGCTATAATCCTGGAGGTGGGCTTATAATGTATCTTTGATAAAACCTGACATAGAAGAATATTGAAATAGAAACCTTGGTTTGGGTTTTGAATCATCATGAAGTAAAAAAAAAGCTAAAAGAAAAACCAATTGAAATTTGTATCATACAATACAAATATTTATACACACCTCCTTTACCACACCTCTCTTGGAATGCGTATATGGGTCAGATTTTCTGAAAATGTACAATTCACCTTCACCAATCCTCTCAAATAGCCCATATTTAAGACAAAAATGAGCTTCAAAATGCAGTTTAACATAACAGAACTGATACCTTGAATCAATGCGATACCAAATATACTCAGATATACCCGGTATTCATCATTTTTCAGCCTAATTTAGCACAATGTCCTAAATGTGTAGAGCTGCCAATTGTACATTTTCTGAAAATCTGACCCATATATTAAAGTTTATTATATTATCTAAAAGGCTTCAATGCCGGATGAGAATGATTTGTAATATTACTGACTATAGGATACACTGTAATTATCACATTTATCTACTGGTTTATTATAGAATGAGAATTATAGTGTGATTGTAGTAGAGATGACGCATATCTGTGTAATAGGGGAGTTTCATGTGCCACTGCGCATGTCTGTTACAGTGCATCATTGGATGGATTCTGTTGACATTTGACATACAATATTTGGCAATATTTTTATCTAAAATTGCAAGACTATTTTCACCAATATCATAGCTTGTATAAACATGGATATTGACATTAGAACATTGATAAATAGTCCATGCAGAACATGGCATGTCTTCTATGGATTTTAAACTGTACCATTAGTCCCATTATTACATACGTATGTGATTACAAAGGGCATGATTCGGGGGTGCCATTCGAAATCTCGTATCGCATACGTATGTGATTTGGGTTGTCATGGAAGCACGTGACCCAAATAACGTAACATCATTGGTTCATGACGTTGCGCTTCTTAGCGGCAGAAGCGTAGCGCTACCTTGCATGTTTCGTAAGTTTTCGGACATTGTGTTGATAATTCGTCAAGGAAAACGTCATATGAAGGTAAATATAACAAATAAATCGATAAATCAGTATGAAATAAATACCGAATAGCCCTCTGTCGATGTCAAATCGATCTCGACGTCGGGTCAAATCTCACTCCACCCCTTCGGGATGTCATGCGATTTGACCCTCCGTCTCAATCGATTTGACATCAACATCGGGCTATTCGGTATAATAATTCCATGCGAATCTAGATTTGAATCTAGATTCAAAATGGCATCTATGCAAATCCCCTATTTGCTCTCCAATATGACATGTATGAATATAAACTATATAGCTGGAAATTTCCATATTGCTTTGTCAGCACAACCTGGGTGTATATTTTTGAAGATTTTAGTCATGTATACACTATCCCCATATGGTTTTGTGCTGTTGATTTAATTAAATTCAATTCAATATATCATTTATTTACATCTACAAGTGTACAAAAAAGGAAACATACATCTGAAAGATGACTTCCATGTCTTCCAGTACGTTCCTGGACTAAGCTATCCAGCTACATTTAAAAGCGAAATTAAAATGCAAAGTCAACTATCTAACCATTTTAAGAGAGTTTCTCAACTAACTAAACTAAACACAAGTGTAAATTAGCATTAATCAGTACAAATCAACAAGTATAAAGGGGTATAGGTCTATATGGGTCCGATTTTCAGAAATTGTACAATTGGCAGCTGTACACATTTAGCAAATTCTGCTACATTAGGCTGCAATTTGGTCAATACTCGGTAAATTCGAGTATATTCGGCATTGCATTGATTCTAGCAATCTGTTTGGTTAGGTTGAACTGTATTTTGAACTTTATTTTCGTCTGAAATTGGGTTATTTGAGAAGATTGGCGAAGTTGAATTGTACATTTTCTGAAAATCTTACCCATATGGTTCCGGTCTGTAATGATACTATTTGAATAATATTTGAATAAATTACCCGAAATGCACTGTACTTGAGTACTTAAATGAGTAGCCTTCACAACCTTTGAGATAAAGAATTCACAAGGCCAAATAACTGGGGAAATCGATATTGGGTCAGACTTGTCAGAAAATGTACAATTGGCAGCTCTACACATTTAGCAAATCTTGCTAAATTAGGCTGAACAATTATGAGTACCTGGTATATCTGGGTATATTTGGTATCATGTTGATTTAAAGTATTTGTTTTGCTATGTTAAATTATGTTTTGATGCTCCTTTTAATTATAAATGTGGGTTATTTGAGAGGATGGGTAAAGGTAAATTGTACATTTTCTAAAAATCTGACCCATTTATTGACGCTCAAGAAACTGCTGAGTCAGGGTGGAACAGATTGGTCACTAACATGCTATTGTCTAATGGCCTCAAATGTTATTAAAAACTTGTCTTCTTCGGGAAAATATTTGGAACTTTGATAAATTTATGTCTCGGGCCAGTATGCTGTAATTCCAATACATTTACATCAAACTCAAGTGCATTAAATCAGTGTTACAATTAAATCAGTGTTCAATTGTGATGTGTTTCAGAAAAATGAGTCATAAGTCGCAAAAATCGTTTTTGAGATACCATTATATTTGAAAAGATGAGATCAAGCCGATTCCAATGAATGTAAACAGTCTAATAATCTAATAAGTATTTCCAAATTTCAAGTTTGATATTTTCGTTTTTGAACAAAAAGTTTCCAATATTTCTGGGGGTCAATAAACAGTAAAGTAACTAAATATATTCCATATGAGGACCTTTAAAACGAAAGGATATATTACATAGATTGTCCTGAGATTTGATACATCGATTCATATAGCTATAGGTGATAAACTCTCCAAAAATTACAACATTCCAATAATGTGATCCTGTGAAAAAAAAACAATTTGAAAAATATCAATTTTGCAACTTATGACTCATTTTCCTGAAACACATCACAATTGGTCTCTATTAAGACCACCCTTGGGATTGAAAAATGTCTGGTCTCATAGCGAGGTAGTCTCATTAGAGTGGCTAATCTAATGGGAGGAAAGCAATTCGGGACTGAGAGAAACTGGTCTTAATAGAGGGGTGGTCTCTATAGTGAGGTGGTCTTTATGTGAGGTTCCACTGTAGTGGTAAATATAAGTAGTGTGGTGCACCCAATGACGCATTTATTTTTATTATGGCTTTTTATTATAGTCTTGTTAAGAGAAAAGGAACATTGTACTATGTTCTAAGGAATCCGGAATGTATAGTGAATAGAAAACTGTATAGTGAATAGAAAACTAAGAATATAGACGGAAATGTATAACATTAATCAGTAAATTTAAGAAAGCATATAATGCAACATTAAAATTGTAAATACTTCGGGGCAATAGACCCGGATATGTAATACTACGAATTTTCACTCGTAAAACACATGTTATAATCACACAATGTAATTGTTTATCAAATATGTTAATCACAAATGTAAATGTTTATCTGTAAATGTTAATGTACTGTTGAATGAATCTGTTTCAATATGCCTCGGCCTCATGGGAAGAACAAAATTGGTTTACTTGAGGACCATTTTCTCTAAAACCTTCTATTATTGTAACTGTATGAAGAGAAATAAAAATACTTATATATATATATAAAAGCACTTACGCGAAAACAGGAGTATAATGATCAATTATGGGTATGTTATGTAGTATTATTTTGGAAGAATGAAAAACGGGTCTGTTTACATAGAGTGATATGGGTAGACGCGTAGTGACCAGGTGGTCACAATTCTTATGTAAATGGGTCAGATTTTCAGAAATCTGTTTTGGATCTTGTTAGGATTTGGGTCAGATTTTCAGAAATTATACAACTGGTAGCTGTACACATTTAGTACATTCTGCTAAATTAGGCTACAATTTGGCCAGTACTAGGTAAAATAGAGTATAATAAGTATGCATTGCATTGATTCTAGCAATCTGTTTGGTTATGTTCAATTTAGCTCTACATACAACCCATTCAAGTGAACTGTATTTTGAACTTTATTTTTGTCTGAAATTTGGGTCCTTTGAGCAGTCCAGGGTTCATCGCCACAGCAGTGATACCGATCTCCATACTCCCTGCTGCTCTGACCGAACCAATGTATATAAATAAATTTTCACTTCACCACAAATTGCTCAAGTTTCAGAGAATAGGGCTCTAGAAGCTAAACTGTACATGGGGTTTTTGTTATTTTGATGTGTGTGTGTGTGTGTGAGGGCTTAGATTGCCTGGACTATACATCATCAGAGGCCTCACTGATGCCACACATAGTTGTGGTTAGGCCGGTGTCATGACGAAAAGTGACCCCCATCGAAAAGCGACCCATGGGTCTATTTTCGGCAATCGAAAAGTGACCCACCCCATCGAAAATTGACCCCCTCTTCTTTTCTAACTTAATGTTCTGAAATAATATATTACGATCATAAATATATATGATACCATATACATCATGTATTAGTAAAACTGGTATGATTAAATGATACCATACAAGTAGGGAGTCAATTTTCGATGGTATACCATGTATACATGCTATATATATATATGATACCATATGTAGACATCATGTATGACAGGACCATCCAATATTCGGGAGCTAAATCACATTCCATGTTGTTATATTAGCTCCATGTAGCTTCATAATTGCTGATAAATGAACGCTCAATATGGTATAAAAGTTAGGTCTATATATCTCTATATAAATGTGTGGGTCATTTTTCGATGGGGTGGGTCACTTTTCGGCAATCGAAAAGTGACCCATGGGTCGATTTTCGACGTCCAAAATCGACCCATGGGTCACTTTTCGACGGGGTCACTTTTCGATATCACACCTGTCCTTCCACTCGGTCATGTTGATAACCCTTGCTTATCAAAAGCCCCATCCAGGTCCCCACACTGTGAGAGGATTGCTGAAGGTGAATCGTACATTTTCTGAAAATCTTACCCATTTTCTGGCGACTTCACCCAAATGAGAACTAATTTAAGAAGTTTTCACGACAAAAAAAAAATCATTTTCGAAGGAACATATTTTAAGGTTTTCCCCGCATATATGATGAAAGTTGGTTATGGGGGAATTTAGGGGCAGATTTGATCTTTTGGAAGTAATCAAATGTAATAATTTCAGGTCAACTACTGAAGCATCCCTAATCAGGCTTTAGTCAGGTCATGCCCGGCATGCAGCGCCATGCCGGGTCTGTCACACCTACTGCTCATAACTGCTCAGATATGCTCGCCTTTGTCAGGCTAATGCGTGTATAGCCTGATTGCTTATGGCACATGCAGGGGCAGTATTGCAATATACTGTTTCGGGATGGTGTGGGCCGGTGGGTGGGTGGGGCGTGAGTGGCATGGGTCGCCTTACGCCCAAGTTATCAACACATTTAATATGGTTATATCAAGGGCGGGAGAGCTGAGAGTGAGTGAGTGAGTGAGATTGGATGCTTTACACCCTTATCAACACATTTAATATGGTTATATCAAGGGCGGGAGAGCTGAGAGGGAGACAGTTTATGATCATACCCAGGAAATAGAAATACATTCCTGAACAAGCACACTTTCCCCAATGAATTGCTATAACAAGAATTGGATTTCATTGCAAAATACCAAGTTGTGACCTAATGTACTTCTTTTGAGAATGCACATGCCAAGCTCACCACAAACTCGCCTATTGGAGGAAATAACTTTGAGCTTGTATAAATGATCAATGTTAACCAAATACATGATGGGAAAGATGGGGACCTGTTGTATGGAAACATGAATATTGACATTAGAGAATTGATACATAGTCCATGCTGAACATGACATATTTTCTATAGATTTTGGGTCAAGTCTTCAGAAAATGTACAACTGGCCTTTATTACCAATCCCCTGAAATAAGCCAAGTTTAAAGGTAAATGCCAGCGTTCAATAAAAAAATGAATGAATCATGGAATTTTCTTTAAACTTTGGATTTAGAAAGACCATGGTTGGGGGAACCAAAAATGCTCCCCAAAACCATATGTCATTGGATTAGTTTTTATTTCAGGAACCACTGAAATTTACTACTGTTCACTATAGAAGTCTATGGGAAAACGGGTATTTTCTGCATTTTCTGAGTTTCTTTAAAATCTGCATATACATAGCTGACATGTTATTCTACCCTCCCAATTAAAAAGAATAATGGGTCATTGAACTAAAAAAAAGTAATTCAGCTAAACTTGTATCACAATGTGTTTCCCCCATTGAAATTAATAGTGAATGGAAGTAAACTTCACTCATCCCCAAAACACAAAATAATATGATAACATCCTTTTTTTTGGCATTTTGTATTCCCCCAACCATGTTCTTTCTCAAGACAAAATTTGAACAAAATATATTGACTTTTATTGTTTCATGCATTAGTTCCTTGAATTCCCGCCTGCTGCAGTACTGACAACACTGGTATTTACCTTTAAAATGAAAATCAGATTAAAAATACAGTTCAACACAACCAGACTAATACAATACAGAATACATATATACCGAGCCGAGTATTTATCAATGTTCACTCTAATTTAGCAGAATTTGAGAGATGTGCAGAACTGTAGATTGTGCATTTTCTGAAAATCTGACCCTTTTACACTGTACAGTTTAGTCCCATAACTCAATGCGAATCAAGAGTCAAAATGGCGGCTATGCAAACCCCCCTATAGACCCTGGAGTGATGTATTGGAAATTGTCACCTACAACCAGTGAATTATTCAGTAATCAATATGTGTATACAGGCCTTGTACAGTGATTAATGGGATTCTATACCTTTTTCCGCCATTGCGTTTCCCCCGCACTTTTTCGCTCCACATACCTTTCTCTGCTAAAGTGGAGTCAGAAGGAATGTACCTATTTCCGCCACTCTAAGACTGGTTTGTGCCATTTCGCGCCACCCCACTGCACTGTGCCATGTGGTGTGCACCGCTCAATGGAGCCCATCCCTTCAACACCCGTCAGTACCATTGTTTCATGGAAAAACATGATCTAAATGTTTCAGCGTTTATTTCAGAAACTGTTCAAGATTTTTTCAAAATAAAAACTGTTTTACATAGCTACATATCTCCACACTAATCTGTAAAAGTAACATTATTATAGACATATTTCTTCTACCTTTTTTCTTGATCGTCCCACAGACACTATATAACATATTTCTACAGCGCTAAACCCCTTCCGCCAAAATAATTTTTCTAAATCTTCCGACTTGTATCACAAAAACTATCCACGATTTTGTTTTAAAAAAACTGCTGTACATAGCCACATATGTGGACTCAAATGTGTAAAGGTAACGTTATCATAGATATATTTCTTTCACCTTTTTTCTGGATCATCGCACGGACACTATATAACATATTTCTACGGCGCTAAACCCTTCCGCGGTGGGGTCAGGGTGCCCAGGCCCATGGAGTGTGCAGTTGTAAGGGGGTGCAAAGAGCACGTCATGGTATTTATTACCTCCGAGCATTTTAAAACAATGAAATTTTCTCAAAATATATTGCAAGGGTTTGTCAATGCATAGGAACAAATTTATTTTATTATCATCAAATATGACACGTTTTTCCTACATATCTTTTTGGGGTTTGAAGATCAATGAAAAATATTTATCATATATGTTACTAAATGTGTTTCGTAAATTATCCCCAATTTTCATGGTTCTGTAACAATTTTCAACGCTCCTAAAGCGATTAAAGATGCATGAATTGTATTTGTGTTGAATTCCAATGAAGCATGACAAATAGCAACGTTTGCTGAATAAATAATTAAGTATAAGCTCCCATCTTTCGTATATTTCATCATTATGTATCATGTCTTGATAGGTAACATCAACCAAAATACTCAGATATGCTATTATTTCTCTTAAAAAAATATATAAATTCTGCTGTTTTGTTGAAAATATGATGGTTATTCAATGGTCAGCTTGTGATTATGAAATAGGAATAAATAAATGATAACAATAGCAATTGTATGACCTTAGCTATTATGTGATATTAGTAAATAAGCCCAATATGACCAGAAATGGCTATAGCGATAGATTACGTATGCCTATTCAATTATGCATAAATACATTACTATTTGTACTAGGTACAAATCGTTTTCACCGATCTGTAGGCCCAATCATGAACTTTTATGATAGATTTAGACGTTTACTCTTGATGACATATGGGGTATAGTGAAAAAATGAAAAGAAGGTACTAAGGTAAACTCAAGAAATAGTAGGTTGCAACGATCTTCAAATACTCACACAAAATAATAATAAAAAAACAAAAACATTTTTTTTCAACATTATGAACAAAATTAAGCACTTCTAAATGGTTTGGAATAATTAAAAATCAGACTTTTTCAAATTACTATATTTGAATATCCTATATTCAATCTTAAGGGGTGTCATTCGTAATCTATCTCTACATTTCAATGGAAATAATTGTATCACTTCTCGTTCCCAGAATTTTAAGACTTAAGAGCTAATATTTTGGGCTTTACATCCTTCAGCCATCTTCATTCAATGACAGAAAAATGATAACGATTGGATAACATGATGAAAATTTGAAAATGAGTCACAAGTCACAAAATTGATATTTTTCAAAGTGTTGTTATCACAAGACCTCTTTATTAAAATATTCTGATATTTAGGGAGTTTAACACTTATAGACAGATAAATCTGTGTAACGAATTTAAGGACATTGTATTAAATATATCATCGCATTTTGAAGGCCATCGTATGGAGTATATTTAGTTACTTTACTGGTATCCATCCAGAAACATTGCAAACTTTTGTTTCAAGATAAAATTATCAAATTTAAAATATAGAAATACATATTAGGTGTCCTATTGTTTACTATCATTACAATCGGCTTGATCTCTTTTCAAATATGGTGATATCTCAGGAGGAGATTCACAATTGCTTAAATATAGGATTATTTATTTGATATATTTTCAAAAATTAATCAGGGCCTAACTCAGAAATCGTTGTGTCTAACAAGTTAGCTTTTAATGTCACCTACATCATCCACTTGGTTGTTTTAAGGTATTCTAGAAAATGGAATTTATGTGAATTTATGAAGAAAAAAATAGAACATACCGGTGGTCAACCATAATGGCTCATTCTATCAACATGTGGGCACTTCTCATGAAACGTCGACAAGGGCCCTATTTACATGTGGAAACAAATTATCTAAGTCTAAGCGCCATATCTCTATTGATGGATAGAATAGTTGTATAAGCATACAATTTTAGGAATATTTAGATAAGGAACAAATTGCATTTGACCATAAGCATAAATAATTTAGCAAAATATGTAAGGGACATATGTGTTTTGAATATGCTATTAGCTATTATTCTTATGTTGGAAAAAAATATATTGAAGCCTTATTTAATCTCAGGCCGTCATCCCGCCTCACAAGTCATTCCACGTCACGCTGCGTATATTTTCTATGCACATGCACTGGTGCCAAATATAATGGAAATAGGTATAAAAAAGGTATACATTTCCTGTTGTTTGGTAATGAAACAAAAATTAAAGCAATGACATGGTTTGTATCCACAAAACAACGGAATGAATGATTAATGATTTTAGTGAATTGTAAATCACAAGAAAACCAAACCCATACATATTGTATAAGGTCGATTTCAGAAATTGAATTGCAATTTTAATGTTTTTCACATTTTTTGTGTATGTAATATCTTTGTTGATTCTGATCGCATAGACCTACACATGGTATGTATGTATTCGTAAGGACAAGCTCCTTGATGCTAGATGCATTATAAGATTATATGAATATTATTTCAACTGATTTTGTACTGATACCGTATTGTAATTCAATCACACAATTACATAGAAATTAAAGGGAAGAAATAGGATTACTCGCGTTTTATGTGTCTGGTTCTAAGATATTGACTTGTTGAATTGCTGTCATGGGAGGCAGTCAAATGAATGAATATACATGAATATGCATACATACTAAAGTATTATACATGCATAGTGCATATGTTATGTATACATATATGATATATATATACGGAGGAGGAAGAGAAGGAGAAGCAGGGGCAGCGGCGGGACTAGCGGCGTCAATCTTCGCGCAAAACCTGGTTGCGTAATATCGTTTTATCTCTTTTTATCCATTATTCAATAACGTCAAGATATATACCATCAGACAGGTAACTATTCAAGCTTCAACTTGGTATAAATTATATTCATGTGAGACATTTATCAAAAGCGTGAGAGATAAAAGAAAAGCTTGTTTTGTTTTGCGGCCGCTCACAGGTCAATATGGAGCGTGCTAAATGTGGAGCGAATGTGTACAGGGAGAAACATGTAGGTGTGCAAACTGATTGTGGGGCGAAAAGGGAAAGAGGGAAAGTGGAGAATGGGGGAAAAGGTTTTGGAGTGGCAGGGTTCTGGAGGAAAAGGGTTGGTCACCATTAAGATTGGCACAAATATCCCAATCATCCTCATAAACAATACTTTATATAATGTCCACATCAAGGCTGGACCTATGTCAGTGTTGTAACTCAATTAGGCCCTCCGCCTCACTCACCATATTTTTGTTATGTAATAAAAGGTAAACGAAATATATATAGGCCAACGTTGGCCAAAGTGTTTCATTGCCAGGTAGAGGGTGGCAATAAATGTAATTAAATTCCCCATTAACAAATGTGATGTGTTTCAGGAAAATAAGTCATAAGTCGCAAAATTGATATTTTTCAAAGTGTTTTTTTTTCACAAAAACACATTTTTGGAATGTTCTAATTTTCGGAGGGTTTATCACTTATAGTCAATGTATCAATCGATGTATCAAATTTCAGGACAATCTATGTAATATAACCTATCGTTTTCATTGACCAAATTGCAGACTTTAGCGGAACTTACTAAATGTGTAGAGCTGCCAATCATACATTTTCTGAAAAACCTGACCCACATATTATGACGGAAAATGCGATGAAATGTTGACTGGATAAAGGCTAAAGGGACATTTTGTTATTCATCGAATGCAGTCTAAAAATGTGGGAATCTTACTTTTATGTAACTTCCATCTAAATGTAAATTTTAAAGCATTTTTTAGATAGTTTGATTGAATCCCCATGAAAATGGGCAATTTGGAGGAATTATTTTATGGGAATAACCTTTTACAGTAGGGTAGACTTGTTATGATGTTCATATTAAAGCTCTACTCCCAGATAATGTCCATCAAAAAATCTGGTCTATTCAGTCACAACCCATTTTTAATGTAATTTAATGTAATTTGAATGTTATTTAATGTAATTTAATATAATTTTAATGTCATTTAAATGTTATTTAAATGTAATTTAATATAATTTTAATGTCATTTAAATGTAATTTAATATAATTTTAATGTCATTTTAATGTCATTCTAATGAAATTGGAAATTATAGAATAGCACTGCCTAAATACAGACGCTAAAAAATTGCGATTGATACTGATCCTTATGACCCCAAATTGCAATTGTGCTATGTGCCTTTGGGGAGTACTATTAAGGAATGTATGATTGTTGTGTTTTTCATCATGTATTAGCTCCTTACCACACCAATACACCAACAGGCATCTCCAGGAAGCATCAAAATCCTAAATCTATTCTTTTTAGACAATACAACTCCCTTTATTATTTTGTAAATGTCTTATGCTTCCTATCGTCACCATTCACAATGATGGTTAATGTTTTACATTCATTGTATTTTTCTCCAATTTAATTTTCCAAAATTAACACAATCGGGGATCTTCCAAGTCATTATGTGCAACTCAGATTAATATTTAGGCCTACTTGTCCAAATAACTAAAATGACAGTGTCGCACACATGGGTTATGTTGTAAATAGAATTGACTTTCATGCAACATTTTGATGGTAAAGAGATGGCGTCGATGTCATGGCCCTTCAAAGTCACCAAAATGACCTTTAAAGGCAAACGCTACTATCTAGTGGAAAATGAAAATAAATGTCATTTTTCTGAAACTTTGGTATTTGATTCTTAAGGTGTTTCAGGTCATAAGGATTGAAAAAAATCATTGGGTCGCCGTGCTCATTTTTGAATTACAGAGCTTCAAAATTTGGTATCTCAAAAAAACCAATGAGGACCAAAAGGGGGGCCCATTTTGCAGTACCTCGACTTCATAGTTCATATTTGCTATTTATATTCACTCAATTTAAGTAAAATTAACAGTTTCATAGACAGTATTATTTGGCCAATAATTCTATACCTCTTTTCTATAGGGTGCATTGTTATTTTTATTTTGAAAACAACAAATACATAATGTGAATTTTAAATCAAAAACTCGAAAAAACTCAATATTTTTCACCATTTTTATAAAAACAATTTTTTTCCCTCCCCAGTGAAAATAAATGTCATTTTTCTGATTCTTTAGTATATGATTTTTGAAGTATTTGTGTTCTTAAAACTGAAAAAAAATTAATGGGTCACCGTGCTAGTTTCTGAATTATGGGGCTTTGAAACATGGCTGACAGCCCAAAAATCTGCTGCTTTCAAAGTGTTCTATGTTTCCTAAACATGTCTATTTCAGACAGCTACAATTATTTTTTCAACGCGATGACATATATTTTTTTCCCTATATATGTGTAGAATATTACCTGCACTATATGTGTAGAAAATTCTTGGACATTTGGAGTATCCACTTTTGTTTTATTCCCAAAACCGTGAAAGGAAAATGCAGCATTTCCCAATAGACTTGCATGCTAATTGGGTACAACTGAGAGTATCCATAGCTAGCTCTGTTTCCCAAACATGCCTATTTCAGACAGCTATAAAAAAAAATCTAACACGATGACATATATTTTTTTTCCTTATATAACCTGAGCTGTATGTGTAGAAAATTTTGGGACAGTAGGAGTAGCCATTAATTGTTTGTTTTATCCTATAAAATGTGAAAAAATGGGCCGTTTCCTCATAGACTTCAATGCTAAAGGAATAGTGAGTAAAATGCCCGTAGATTTGGTATAGGGAAAAGGGGGGCGTGGCAGTGAATAGTAGCGTTTGCCTTTAACAACGTTCAATTTGCTAAAAAGCAACCCAGGGGAGCATGCCCCCCAGACCCCCCTTCATTAGTGCACGAGACCTTTTGGCACTCACTATATACGTGTCAAATCTTCAGAAGGTGTACAATTGGCCTTCACCAATCCTCTTTAAAAACCCACATTTAAGATGAAAATCAGGTTCAAAATACAATCCAACATAACCAGACAGATTTATTGAATGAATACAATACCGAATACACTCCGATATACTCAGTATTTATCAGTTTTCACTCTAATTTAACAGAATTTGAGAGATGTGTAGAACTGTAAGTCTGACCCATATGTGCACGGGTAGACCTGGTTCTCTCCCTTTTCACAATCCTGGATCCAACCCTATATTGATGAACACTACGCATTTTGTGAAAACAGAACCCTCTTCAGATATTTCATTTAAAAAAAACATGACTTATCTCTTAGTAGCAAAAGCTAAAATGTAGGTTGGCTATCCCAAAAATGTTTATAATTAGCTTAGGACATGAATAAATCCTTCGGGTTTTCCCATCGGATTAGCCATCACCGTTAACCGCAATTCTAGGCTCTTACCAATGTCATAACAATTTAAAGAGACTGCAGCTAGGGTGCATTGGGGCATTGAGAAGGCCGATTGGGAAGGCTTGCCGTTCAATGCTAAATGGATTAAGGCATTAACGGTCCTACCCCGGGTCTATAAGGCAGACACTTTGCCAGCATAAACTATAGGCGACTTGAAACCCTTTAACTGCAGTGAAGTTTCCTGAAAATGTACAATTGGCCTTCACCTATCCCCTCAAATGACCCATATTTCAGACGAAATTCAGGCTTAAATACGTTTCAATGTAACCAGACAGATTCATTGAATGAATACTATACAGAATATACTCAAATATACTCAGTATTTATCATTTTTCACTCTAATTTAGCAGAATTTGATAGATGTGTAGAACTGTAGATTAGCAATTTTCTGAAAATCTGACCCATAGACGGCTTACAAGCCTATAACTGCACGAAACTTGGCCTCAACTGCAAAGGTCACTGTGAAACGTCAACAGGGCCCATATGGGTCAGATCTTCAGAAAATGTACAATTGGCAGCTGTATACATTTAGTAAATTCTGCTCAATTAGGCTGCAATTTGGTCAATACTAGGTATATTCGGCATTGCATTGATTCTAGCAATCTGTATTTTGAACTTTATTTCCATCTAATATTTGGATTATTTGAGAGAATTGGTGAAGATGAAGTTAGCATTTTCTGAAAATCTGACCTATTTATAGTTTGGTCAGAGTTTCAGAAAATGCACAATTTAATATCATCGGGCTGGGTTGCGAAATTGTTATTGTTGAATTTCTATAATGGAGGCATTTCATTATGTATATACAATATCATTATATTACTAGTTGTCCCTCGTCTAAAACGTGTAGTAATTCTCAGCATGTAGTTTCTGATCGTTGCTACCACTGGCTGGGGTGACATTGCATCAGCCCTGTAAAGCCCAGCTGCCGAAGTGGGTCGAAGCAATCTTCCGAATTGAATAGCATTGAAATAGCTTCAAAATCACCTCTTTGAAATTTTTTTTTGGAGAAAACAATACCCAGGTACCATCACTTGAGATCTATGTAAGTCATCTTGAAAGTTAGAGACATGTACACGGAGCCAGTACAAAGCCTTTTATAACTTTGTGGAGAGCCTTGAATGTCATAAATCTGCAGTTAATATAGTGTGGACGTAGGAAATTGTGTAAGCATGAAGGGATATGGGTGAAGTCGCAGGAAAATGCACAATTCACTTTCACCAATCCTCGCAAATAACCCAAATTTCAGACGAAAATAAAGTTCAAAATACAGTTCAACCTAACCAAACAGATTGCTAGAATCAATGCAATGCTGAATATACTCGAATTTACCTAGTATTGACCAAATTGCAGCCTAATTTAACAGAATTTACTAAATGTGTACAGCTGCCAATTGTACATTTTCTGAAAATCTGACCCATATGCGTCCGAAACATTCCGGACATTCAAGTGATGTTTTGTTATCTTAAACATGTTGTGTAATAGACAGCTGCACATTAGTATATGGGTCAGATTTTCAGAAAATGTACAATTGACAGCTTTACACATTTAGTAAATTCTGTTAAATTAGGCTGCAATTTGGACAGCTGCACATTAGTAGGTGAAGGTAAAAGGTATAATCTCTGCAGCACAAATTATAGTTCAACCTGGCAAAATCCCTCCACTATTATAAGGTTAGCACCAGATTCCTGAACATATATATCGCCATTTCGGTTTATAGAATAATTCATTCCCAACTCTAATGAGAAGAATTCCTTTTATATGTGAATGAAGTAAGCAATTGCGTAAAAAGAAAAATTAGGTATTATGATTAAATATTTTTTCAGATGGGTAGAAAGTCTTTAGTTGATATATATATAGTAAATGGACACCAAAACTAAAGTCTTTAGTTTGGGATTAATGGTCACTATAAAATCAGTTTCAACTGAGAATGCAGCTTTGAAATAGGGAGATTTAGCAATAGGGAGATTTAGCAGCCACAACGCATCAACACAACACTAACGCAGCCACTATTTGTACATCATTACCATTGATATCTCGAGAGACCTGCAATGCAGATGCCCTCGGCCTAGCGCCTCTCAAGAAATCCCAACATCGGTAGTAATATACAAATAATTAGCGGATGCGTTAGTGTTGCATTGGTGTGTTGTGGTTGCTAAATCTCTCTATTGTTTTACTACAATCCACCTATTGTGCTGGTGAACTGGGTGTAACCCAGGATGATGGAGCAACATTTTACGACCGTTCCAGGTGCTCTTCAACTGGAATAGGCAATTTACGGAACGGGCTGAATTTACACGAACACACGGCACTTTACCATGGCCAAATACTGAATGCATCATGCACAAAATTGACGGCATATGCATGGTCATAAAAACGTGTTACCAAATATAAGTAGCAAACGTATGAGGTTTTCAAAACAGTTATTTGCCACACATACGAATTACACACTTTAAATATGCAAATCTTTTTTCAGATCCTGTTCAAGTTCTGAATTGATTTACATGATGCCTGATTAATACGTCCGTTTGCCTTATTAATTATATATTTTCCGGAAGACCTATGACGTAGTAAAGCATTAAGGGTGAAGTCGCCAGAAAATTCAGTTCAGTAGATTGCGCTTAATTAAGCTGCAATTTGGTCAATACTAGGTAAATTCGAGTATATTTGGCATTGCATTGATTATAGCAATCTGTTTGGTTAGGTTGAACTGTATTTTGAACTTTATTTCTGTCTTAAATGTGGGTTATTTGAGAGGATTGGTGAAGGTGAATTGTACATTATCTGAAAATCTGACCCACACATATATATGTCAGATTTGAGCTGAATCCATCCCTTGATGCACTGGGTGATGCAAATCCCCAATAGACTGGCTTTGTTATTAATCCCCTTGAATCTCCATAGTTTGCTGTAGTTACTAAATCGCCATTTCAACACAGATATAATCTTTCTAAAAGGCGACAAGTTACATCACTGCAACAACCAAAGCATTCGCGTGCAAATTCAGCCAAACATACTTTTCCTCCATTCTTCACACAATTTACTATTTTTAGCCAACCCACTTCTGCTGGTAGCACTTGATCCTTATCAGAAATAAAAGTCGATTGACAGTAATTCGCCCTGTATGGCCAATATTACCCAAATATTTGCCGGTTGGAAACATTTTATGGCACTTGATAACCTGATAACACAGCAGCGAACCATTACCGTCCCATTATCACAACTACGTAAACAAACTTTAAGTAGCTGTCCAATTCCACTAATATTGGGGGAGATAAGGGTTTGTAGTTAATGATATCTGGTGATAAGAGAGAAGTGAAAGGGTTAGTGGGTGCATATGTGATCCGTTTTAGGAAAATGAGTCATAAGTCGCAAAACATAGATTTTGAGATATCATGATATTTGAAAAGAGGACATCAAGCTGATTTGAATGATAGTAAACACTAGGATACCTAATAAATATTCCTATATTTTAATTTTATTTCTAAAAAAAAACGTTTGCAATGTTGCTGGGTGGGTAATAACCAATAAAGTAACTAAATATACTCCATACAAAGGCAAGGATATATCCAACTCAATGTCCTGAAATTTGGTACATACATTCAAATGACCATAAGTGCTACGCCCTCCAAAAATCAGAACATTCCAACAAAGATATCTTATAATTAAAACAATTTGAAAAATATCAATTTTGCGACTTGTGACTCATTTTCCTAGAACACATCACATATGGGCGAAATCGCCAGAAAATGTACAATTCGCCTTCACTATTCCTCTCAAATAACCTCAATTTAAGACAAAGATGAAGTTCAAAATACAGTTCAACATAACAGAACTGATATTATGAATCAACTTAATATCAAATATAATCAAATATACCTAATATTTACCATTTTCTGGCCTAATTTTGCCTAAGTTGCTCAATGTGTAGAGCTGTCAATTGTACATTTTCTGACGATCTGACAGAAAATGTTCAATCGGCAGGTCCACAAATTTAATATAATCAGTTAAATTAGACAGACAAATTATGAAAAAGATATAATGATTATCTGAGTATATTTGGTATTGAGTTGCTTTCATAAATCTGCTTGGTTGTGCTAAACTGTACTTTGAACCTTATTTTCGTCATTAATTTGTGTAAAGTGAAAGCATTGGTGAAGCCGAATTGTACATTTTCTCACAATCCGACCGATATACATATTTGCATTTGGGATGGCTCTATTAGAAATTGACTTCGTTTGTCTTGGTATACAGAGCTCAGAGCCTATGATATAAGATATTTTTATTTTTATTAGAAACGTTTATTAATCGATACACAAAATAATATGACAATCTATTCTTGCAGAGTACAGTGACATGTGTATAATTGGTAGGAAATGAGCCTCAGTTTTAACCATTTGAACGGTTAAATCTGGTTGAGTGGCTATTACCTAGATATTACTTAGATAAGATAAGATAATTCTTTATTTGCCATAAAAGGTGTAAAGTTGACAAAAAGGTTGTGAACTTCTCAAATTAGAGTTCTTCCAGTTCATGCCTTGGTTTGTTACCTAGAGTTATTTCTCTCTAACTCTAATTTTACTACCTAACTACTTTGAACAAGGAAGTTTGACCACCAAGGCATGTAGCACAAAAGGGGTATTGTTTTGTGGATAAATATTCTTCATCAGAAGTGATCGAGTGGATGTTAGTAATGAGATTTAGAATGATCCTTCATAGTTCATATTTATGTAACTTTATGTTACAGAGTCCCTTCAAACTGAGGGAAAACATTACGGTCCACAAAAAATAAAATATCATTATAATTCCATTAGGTAACCTACTCCAGGCCGGTGTAAGCGATAATATGTAAAACCACGGCAGGAAAGGATTTTGGCGGGCCGCCGAAATATGAATTATATGAAGCCCTGTAGCAAAAACTTGTGGACAAAATCCTCCAAAACTTTGGTCAAATGACTTAAAGATGGGTTGGAAAAGAATGTAACAAAAACGAGAAAATCTTTAGTTTTAGCCCGATGTTAGCTGAGAGTCAAGCTTTAACAATTTTAACCAAAAGCAAACATTCATTTGTTAACTCCATGAACTAGAATACAGAATGTTAAACCAGCAAAAACATTAAAGGAAAAACATGGCAATCGCATTTAGGTGAGAGAGAAAATGACAGGGAAGCAGACATGTAAACATTACCCAAGTGCTCGCAGGTACGCACACGCCAAAACAGGAAGCTAATATTTGTAATTTTACCATTTTCCCTACCGCTGACGCAGCAACCAGTTACAACATTAGCGTCTGTGGCGACTGAGGCAACTTAGGCGGGTGGTAGTCGGAGTTGGAAATGCGAGAAATAGCTACTTTGGACTAAGAAAGTTTTTCCCTTGTCCCTCCTTTTGCTCCTTCATATTGAGGCCAGAAAATGTACAATTCCCCTTCACCAATTCTCTCAAATAAGCCAAATTTCAAACAAAAATAAAGTTCAAAATACAGTTCAACCCAACCAAACAGATTGCTAGAATCAGTGCAATGCCAAATATACTCAAATTTACCTGGCTCATGGCCCGCTCTTTTTATTTCCATGAGCACCTAACAAGCACAGATAGAGCGCAGCCAGAGCGGTGCAATAGAATCGGTTACTGCGCTTTCTATGCGCTCTTAAAAACTGACGTTGGCGCTTCTTTTTGACACTGCGCTAATATTTGATGTGTTTGATATGAGCGCAATGATGGCCCATACATTCCACGTCTTTTAGAAGCGGACCAAGAGCGCTGTGAGAGCGCACAAACCCATTTGCTATTGAGTTCATATAGGAAACAAGCGCACCAGTAGAATCGCTCTGCGCTTGTAGGATGAAGAGCGAATGACAAGCGCCCTATAAACAAGGGCAGCAAGAGTGAGCCATGAGTACAGATACAGGCAATCCAGTGGAATCACACCTTAACCAAACAGATAGCTAGAATCAATACAATGCCGAATATACTCGAATTTACCTAGTATTGACCAAATTGCGGCCTAATTTAACAGAATTTACTAAATATATACAGCTGCCAATTGTACATTTTCCGAAAATCTGACCCACATATATTCATGCTACTACAAGCGCCAAACACCTCAAAGATGGAAAAAATCTGACCCACATTTATTCATGCTACTACAAGCGCCAAACACCTCAAAGATGGAAACATTCTGACTAAGGCTTCCTCAAAAAAACACATTCGACTTGTGACTCATAATTTTTCGACTTGTGACTCATTCCTGCAACTGTCTTTTCCCATGGAATACATAAATAATTTCTGTTTTAATATATCAATGGAGAAGAAGGAGGGGAGAGAAGGTTGATGGTAGAGATGGTGACAGGATAAAGGATCCGGTCATGCATTTTAACCATCGCTCTCCACCGTTGGGGGGCAGATGGTTAATGTCTAGCAGATTCACAAATGTAATCATCCCTGTCCTTGTGTATATAGGTCAGATTTTCAGAAAATGTACAATTTGCCTTCACTAATCCTCGCAAATAGCTCACATTTAAGACGGAAATGAGCTTGAAAATGCAGTTTAACGTGACAAAAACAAACCCTATAAATCAAACTGATACCAAATATACTCAGATATACCCGGTATTCATCATTTTTCAGCCTAATTTAGCAGAATTGACTAAATGTGTACAGCTGCCAATTGTACAATTTCTGAAAATCTGACCCACGTTGCATAACTATGGTGAGATGATAGCGCTACTTGATAGCAAGGCAAGAAATGTCCCAAACTGTCGCCAAGAGCCAACAGAGAAACAACCAACAGAAGTTAAATAGCAGTTAATGGTTGTGTTAATGGCAATCTAGAGTTGAGAGAGTCTCCAAAGTGAGGGAAAGCATCGCCGCTAAATGCCATTAGAATCCCAACTCCAACTCCAGGGACGGGAAAGTCATTAACGCAGTAGGCGTCCAATCACTGACATGCCATTCTTAGCTTCTCTGAGAGGCTAGAGGCTAGAGTCTAGACTGGTAAATGCTTCCCTGTTTAACGTTACATAACTAGAAAAAAAAATCAAAAAAAAAATGAGACGAAAAGCACTTGCAAGAAGCGCATATGGGTGAAGTCGCTAGATAATGTACAATTGACCCTCAGCAATCCTCTTAAAACCCAAATTTCTGACGAAAATAAAGTTCAAAATACAGTTCAACCCAACCAAACAGATTGCTAGAATCCATGCAATGCCGAATATACTCGAATTTACCTAGTATTGACCAAATTGCAGCCTAATTTAGCAGAATTTACTAAATGTGTACAGCTGCCAATTGTACATTTTCTGAAAATCTGACCCACAAAAGCTGATGCGTTATAAGCAATACAATGTAGCCTTGATTGCCTTACGGCTTTCCCCGCCCCACCCCTGTCCACTAAACACATGGGTCAGATTTTCTGAAAATGTACAATTCGCCTTCACCAATCCTCTCAAATAACCCATATTTAAGACAAAAATGAGCTTCAAAATGGAGTTTAATTATTTATTATTATAATATTTTTATTCAAATCAATAAAGTACAGTTACATGGTTTTAACATAACAGAACTGATACCTTGAATCAATGCGATACCAAATAAACTCAGATATACCCGGTATTCTTAATTTTACAGCCTAATTTATAGTCCGGCAGCCAGCCACATGAACCTTGCAAAAATAACCTCTTCGGGGGGTATTTTTGCAAGGTTGCCATAAAAAAAAAACCCTTGGCAACCGGACTATTAGCACAATTTCCTAAATGTGTACAGCTGCCAATTGTACATTTTCTGAAAATCTGACCCACATGGTGGGAGGAGACAGTGTGGGAGAATGCTATAACATTTCAGCCATCATCCACTTTAGCAGAGCAAGTGGTAGCTTACATAGATTAGGCTGAGTAGCTCGATGGTCTGGGGGAGATACTTGTATTGCTCACATGAGAGGGGAAGCAAGGTTGTTCACCTCCTGTAGATGTAGTACCACACTTGGGAGGTTTTCTTACATGTATCAGAGATGTGGTAGCATTAGTGCAAATACTGGAATATTATTTTTTTGTTCAAGAATTGTTTTTATTATTCTTTTATTGCAGGAGAAAAATTGTATGTTTACGTTAGGGAGGTTTTATTCCATCATTCAACAAGGCGATAATATGTTGAATTAACAACTTCTCTATCAGCAATTACAGTAATGTCTAAAACAAGTTGTCTAAAACAATTCGTCTAAAACCAATGGTATGAAAGATAAGATAATACATGTGTAAGAAAACACCGCTAATTATTTGAGACGAGAATCCGGTAATTTACAGGTGGCGCTACGATTGGCGGCAAAAACTCGGGTGAATACAACAGCTGAGTCCCATAGGCGCTAACGCTAAAATACCTGTTTTCAACCCCTTTGAAACCATACATAAACGGATCAAAATGCTATGATCTTACATGGATATATCAAGTATTGTTCATACATTGCAGTCGCTTGTTCCATTTTGCCGACAATTGTATATACTTTAAGACATCGAGGGGGAAAGTTGGAGATTTTAACCTGGGTTGCTATGGTTGTCAAGGGCCGGATTCCCCCATGGCCCGGCCCACTGCACGCCAAGATGCACTGTCATGTGACCAGATGAGCGGAGGCCGTCTCAAAGAATTGGATGAGATTTTGAAGGGTATATATATGTCTAAATAAATCCAAGAGGCCCTGTCCATATGCACATATATGTACTACTCTGGAAATTTTGGCGACATGAATTATTAAAATCAAGCATTTTTCTTTTTTTATATACGGGTCAGAATTTCAGAAAATGTACAATTCACTTTCACCAACCCTCTCAAATAACCTAAATTTAAGACAAAAATCGGGTTCAAAATACAATTCAACATAACCTAAGAGATTGTTTTGAATCACGGCAATACTAAATGGGGTGGGGGATGTGGACCCATTATATGAGATGGGAGTAAGCATGCTGTGGCAGGCAAATATCAGTTATAAATTGTGCAATACAAAATTGTGCTTGATATGTTATGTTACGTTTTCCCCGCCCTGTTTTGTGAACCTCTTTCTTTGTTTTAACATATAAGGGTCAGATCTTCAGAAAATGTACAATTCACCTGCACCAATCCTCTCAAATAACCAACATTTAGGACAACAATTAGCTTCAAAATGCTGTTTAACGTAACAGAAAAGATACTTTAAATTAATGTGATCCCAAATATACTTAGATATACCCGGTATTCATCATTTTTCAGCCTAATTTAGCAAAATTTCCTAAATGTGTGGAGCTGCCAATTGTATGGTACATTTTCAGAAAATCTGACCCGTATGTTAGACTTGCTGAACCTGCCTATTTTGTGTACAATCAATGCGCATGTAACACTGATACCTGCACCCAAAGCCTGTATTGACAAGCTGTCAACATAAATTAGCTTCTAAGGACACCCAGTTGAATTAGGTGCTGTATGTAATGTTAGTTCTGGATTAAAGAAGAGGTAATAAAGGCCTGGTAGGACATTGAACCATGGCTTATGGGTAGGTTCACCCATGTACGTACAATTGGTATTGAAAATCTTTACTGAGCTCAGTACTCAGCTGCACTCACAGTTAACGGTGGTGAAAATATAAAGATTTTCTCATACATACCCCTTTTTTTCTTTCCCCCCCTGATCCGCTTCTCCCCCCCCCCCCCCTCCCCCGGGAAAATCTAATTCAGTTAATCCTCATCGAGCAAATGTTGTTGTCATTGTTACCTTTTCAAATGCTAAGGCACCCATATTGCTGTTATCCTGTATTTTGAAAACTATGACTGTACAAAGGTAGAGAACCATTGTCAGTCTATGACTGAGATGGTATTGTTACTCTACTCACATGCATTGTAAGCACCACTAGGGGGGCTGGAATCCTCCCAATTGCTGGAGCGCTCCTCTGATTGGCTAATATATTAGCAATAAAAGTTTTCTAAATCTAAATCTAATACATGTACTAAATTTCAATATATCCATGCACTTCTACAATAATCTTATAGAGTATATCTAGTTACTTTACTAGTAAATGACTACCCAGACATATTGCAATTTTTTTTTCAAAGTAAGAATTATCAACCTTAAAATATAGATACTTATATAATACTTATTATAAATGTCCTACTATTTACTATCATTGGAATCCGCTTGATACCATGTTTTCAAATAATGATCATATTTCCTTTTCTCCTCAATCCCCCTTTAATAAATAATCCTAGAACGCGCTTATGCTACACATATTTAACACATTATGTGCAACACTCTTACATATTTGTTACACATTTCCAGTGTATAAAAACCCTCCAAAACCTACAAATTTTCATTGTCCCTTAAGAAGCCCACCATGAGGCGAAATAATGGACCAGTTAAAATAAATATAATGAAAAAAACAAAGATGAAGACTTGAGTGATCTACCAAATCAATTTACCAAACTACTTTATTTTGTGTACAATCAATGCGCATGTAACACTGATACCTGCACCTAATTCCACCCAATGGAGCCTTTAAAGCTGCATTGACAAGCTGTCAACATAAAGTAGCTTCAAGGACACCCAGGTGAATTAGGTGCTGTATGTAATGTTAGTTCTGGATTAAAGAAGAGGTAATACCTGCCCTGTAGGACATTGAACCATGGCTCATGGGTAGGTTCACCCGTGTACGTACCGTTGGTATTGACAATCTTTACTGAGCTGCACTCCCAGTTAACGGTGGTGAAAATATAAAAATTTTCTCATACATGTACTAAATTTCAATATATTCATGCACTTCTACATTGATATTTAGAGTATATTTAGTTACTTTACTAGTAAATGACTACCCAGACATATTGCAATTTTTTTTTCAAAAGTAAGAATTATCAATCTTAAAATATAGATACTTATATATAAATGTCCTACTGTTTACTATCATATTGGAATCCGCTTGATACCATGTTTTCAAATATGATCATATTTCCTTTCCTCCTCAATCCCACTTTAATAAATAATTGTAGAACGCACTTACGCTACACATATTTAACACATTATGTGCAACACTCTTACATATTTGTTACACATTTCCAGTGTATAAAAACCCTTCAAAACCTACAAATTTTCATTGTCCCTTAAGAAGCCCACCGCGAGGTGAAATAATGGACCAGTTAAAATAAATACAATGAAAAAACCAAAGATGAAGACTTGAGTGATTAATTCAATCTACCAAACTACTTTATTTTGTGTACAATCAATGTGCATGTAACACTAATACCTGCACCTAATTGCACCCAATCCAGGCTTTAAAGCGGTCAACAAAAAGTAGCTTCAAGGACACCCAGTTTTGGAGTTTTTTTTTAAAACATAGCAACTTTATTTCATCAAACCTGCCATCTAGGTATCTACATTTCTAATGCTCTTGCACAACAACCTTCTGTACTTAATTAACTTTTGTTTTTATTCTACGAGGACCTTGTTAACTCGCATTTTATAATTCTTTTGTATTTTCGTATTTTCAATACCACTGCCTCCGAGGACCGAGGCCTTCTTTCTATATGTTTCAACTTCTAAGGACACCCAGTTGAATTAGGCGCTGTATGTAATGTTAGTTCTGGATTAAAGAAGAGGTAATAAAGGCTGGTAGGACATTGAACCATGGCTCATGGGTAGGTCCACCCGTGTACGTACAATTGGTATTGAAAATCTTTACTGAGCTGCACTCACAGTTAACGGTGGTGAAAATATAAAGATTTTCTCATACATGTACTAAATTTCAATATATCCATGCACTTCTGCAATAATCTTATAGAGTATATTTAGTTACTTTACTAGTAAATGACTACCCAGACATATTGCAATTTTTTTTTTCGTGTACGTACAATTGGTATTGACAATCTTTACTCAGCTGCACTCACAGTTAACGGTGGTGAAAATATAAAGAATTTTTGTTCTGTTCTTTAACAACTCAAGAGGATTTGCTTTGGTTGATTTTGCTACATGGCAAAAACAAGTAAAAGGCCATATTTAGATTCCAGGAACCCGCCGATCTCCTTTTCTGCAAAGTTGTGTATATATATACACATATAACCGCAGCAAAATATTGATGAATGCAGTCAAATTTGGCAATGTTTTGTTGCAGCTTGAAAGGAAGCTATAAGTTTGTTATTCAACAAAAGTAAATTCCAGGATCTTAAAAATAAATTGCTTGTAGTTCTACAAAGTCGGAGCATGAGCACATATACTGAGGCTAATAATTATAAATAAAGAAATAAATGAAAAAAGACAATTTTAGCAATGGTTTGAACGGTGTAGTGTTATTTCCCTTTAAAAGACTGAGTAAATTGAAAAAAGAATCTTATATTGCTTAGATTATTTGCCTTAACCCTACTCAGTATATTTTATGTTTAATATCTTCCTCTTGGTCTGTTTCCCCCATTGCATGCCATACGTGTTTGCTATTGGTTGAAGTCGCCAGAAAATGTGCAAGTCACCTTCACCATTCCTCTTAAAAATCGAAAATTTCAGACAAAAATAAAGTTCAAAATTCAGTTCAACTTAACCAAACTGATTTCTAGAATCAATTCAATGCCAAATATACTCGAATTTACCTAGTTTTGACCAAAATAGCAGAATTTCCTAAATGTGTACAGCTGCCAACTGCACATTTTCTGAAAATCTGACCCTATTTTCTGAAAATCTGACCCTACTATACATGATGGTTTATGCGTCACCATTCACTTCTCTCTTGCCCTAACACCTAAGGCTATAATAAGCTGCCTCCCTCATAATCAGGATGTTTTAATAGCATAATTACAATAATTAATAACGGTAGGATTCCCTCAATAAATCAACTGTGTTATGTTTATGGGTCGATTTTCAGAAAATGTACAATTCACCTTCACCAATCCTCTCAAATAACCCAAATATAAGACAAAAATAAGGTTCAAAATGTGGTTTAACATAACAGAACACATATAATAAACAAAAAAAACAAATATACTCAGATATACTCGGTATTCGTCATTTTACAGTCTGATTTGGTAGAATTTATTAAATGTATAGAGCTGCCGATTGTACATTTTCTGACAATCTGCACCTAGGTTGTTTTTAGGGTTTACGCCGAGGTTGCTTTAGGCTGATGATATTACACCCAAGATGCCAATTAGAGTTACTCAAATTGCTCTTTATGACGTCACTGCAGACTTAGCGTCTTATTACTATAATTACTATAATTAATGACATGTCTCTATTGATGAGTTACTGACTGCATGCATCTCTATCCTACAGGTATTTGGGTCAGATTTTCAGAAAATATACAATCGTCAGCTTTACAAATTTGCTAACTTCTGCTAAATAAGACTGGAATATTTTAAATGCTATGCATATACAAGTATCTTTGGCATTGTGTTGATGAAAAATATCTCTTTCTTTGTGTTAAACTGTATTTTGAACGTAATTTATCTCTTAGATTTGGATAATTTGAGAGGATTGGGGAAGGTGAATTGTACATTTTCTGAAAATCTGACTCATCTTCATAGAGTTAAGAACCTGGTCTAGTTCATTTGCAATATACAAAATTTTGTTTTTTACTTGAAAAAACTTCAAAGTCTAAAACCCTGCCCACACACAGCCGATTTGTTCCCCGATTGCCCCCCGATTTTGGTCTTCTTATGAATCCTAGGATTTCATTTCCAATCCTGGTTGATCAATGTTATTTCAAAAACATAAACCAGGACTTGAAATGACATCATAGGATTTATCAAAAATATTTTGTTATCAGTGTTGTAGAACAAGGCAGAACGATATATACAGAGGTGGTCTTTATGTGAGGTTCCACTGTAATTTGATACATCCAGCCACCAATCCATCTCCCGAGCTAAACAAATATAATAAACATAACAAAACAAATATAATTCGAATAAATATTAAAAGAACATAATAATGAACTATTAGTGGAGTCAGCTTTGTGAAGCTTAATCTGCAGGTCTGGCATAACAGTGCTATTACAAGGGCGCCACTATTGGGTCAGATTCTCAGAAAATGTACAATTGGCAGCTATACACATTTAATCAATTCTTCTAAATTAGGCTGCAATTTGGTCAATACTAGGTAAATTTGAGTACATTTGGCATTGCATTGATTCTAGCAATGTGTTTGGTTAGGTTGAACTGTATTTTCAACTTTATTTTCTTCTGAAATTTGGGTTATTTGAGAAGATTGATGAAGTTGAATTGTACATTTTCTGAAAATCTGACCCACTTACAAGGGCGTCACAATTAACCAATCACCTTGACTCATTAAAAGGATGAGGATGAAATAGGAGCAATCGATGTGAAAAACTAGGACTCCGAATCGGCTGCAGACTATCAATAGTTATTAGAAGGCAGCCTCAGACAGTGTCAGATCTGTTATGAATAATGCAGTTTGCTTTTATCATTTGTTTTAATATTTCCCCCTTTTGCCGACGTCCATATGAGATTATCTGTGACATTGATAGATTTATCAAAATGTTTTATTCATTTTTTGTGTGTGATTTTTTTCGGTTGAACGATTTACTTGTCTGATCGTCAACAAGGTAGACGTGGTTGGATTGGACAGAAAGAAGGATGGTTTGGGTGTAACAATGGTTCCTATGCAGGCATGAAATATGTGATGTGTTTCAGGAAAATGAGTCGCAAGTCGCAAAATTGGTGTTTTTCAAGGTCGATTACTTACCAGATCTCTTTGTTGGAATATTTTCATTTTTGGAGTGTCTAGTCCTTGTGGTTGTATGAAAACATCTACTAAATTTCATAACTGTTTATTAAATATATCAGTGCGTTTCGTAGATCATCCCTTTGAGTGTATTTAGCTACTTTATTGGTAATTATCCACCCAGAAATAATGCAACCGTTTTTTTCAAAAATAAAAATATGTAAATAAAAATATAGAAATACTTATTAGGTGTCCTTAATGTTTAATAGCTTTTTTCAAAAATAAAGATATCAAGAAGGATGGCTTAGGCGTGACAATGGTAGTAGATAGAAGGCTCCTATGGGTCCGGTTTTCAGAAAATGTACAATTCAACTTCGCCAATCTTCTCAAATAACCTAAATTTCAGACAAAAGTAGAGTTCAAAATACTGTTCAACCTAACCAAACAGATCAGAGACAGATAATACTGTAAGTTGAGTAAACAGGTTTTATCATCCAAATTATTATTATAACAAGGTATATTGGGTTAATGCCTTTTTTTTAAAGTAAAGATATCAAACTTAAAACAATAGAAACCCTACGTTAGACCCCTAAACCCTACTGTTTACTACCATTAGAATCGGCTTGATCTCATCTTTTCAAATATGATAATATCTCAAAATCCATTTTTGCGACTTTGCGACAACGTCTGAGCACGCTTTATTATAGTCCAGTGTTCCCTTTTAAAATAGACCTGCCTTTAAATAAATACCGTAATTTTATTTCACTTCAAATCCTGTATGTCTTAAGGTAAGGTACTCAATTTTTTAAAAAATAATATTAAAAATAATTACTACTGTAATGTATCTGATATATCGGTGAGAAAGCACATCCATTTCTACACAACTTTCACACTTAGTACCCAGGTACTAAGGTCAGATTTTCAGGAAATGTACAATTTGCAGCTCTACACATTCAGTAAATTCTGCTAAATGCGGCTGCAATTTGGTCAATACTAGGTAAATTCGAGTATATTTGGCATTGCATTGATTCTAGCAATCTGTTTGGTTAAGTTGAACTATATTTTGAACTTTATTTTCGTCTGAAATTTGGGTTATTTGAGAGGATTGGTGAAGGTGAATTGTATATTTTCTGAAAGTCCAACCCACTTAGTATCCAGGTACTTAGGTCAGATTTTCAGAAAATGTACAATTGGCAGCTGTACACATTTAGTAAATTCTGCTAAATTAGGCTGCAATTTGGCCAATACTAGGTAAATTCAAGTATATTCGGCATTGCATTGATTCTAGCAATCAGTTTGGTAAGGTTGAACTGTATTTTGAACTATATTTTCGTCTGAAATTTGGGTTATTTGAGAGAACTGCTGAAGGCCAGTTGTACATTTTCTGAAAACCCGACCCACTTAGTATCCAGGTACTTAGGTCGGGGAACAAATAGTTGAGGACAGGAATAAGATGAATAACCATCACTTAGCTTGTCCCCGGCTGGTACACGCAGTAATCACAGGTTAGATGACATTTACAGGCAATACATCCACTAATAAACAGTTCCCATACAATTGTATCGCCCTCCTTCTTCTCCTCCTCAGACAGCTGTAATGACAATGCAATATAATTGTCATTCCCTTAATTGCCACTTCGTGCCAGAGTGAAAAATACCTTTTGCATCTGACTACTGTGAGCGGTATGGCAGGAGCGACAGGGTGGGGAATCTATTATATTTGTGATCTGTTTCAGGAAAATGAGTCATAAGTCGCAAAAAATTGATTTTGAGATACTATTATATTTGAAAAGATGAGATCAAGCCGATTCCAATGATAGTAAACAGTCTAATAATCCAATAAGTATTTCTAGATTTTAAGTTTGATATTTTCGTTTTTGAAAAAAAAAAGTTTCCAATATTTCTGGGAGTCACTAAACAGTAAAGTAATATAACTAAATGTAGTCCATATGAGGACCTTTAAAACCAATAGATATATTGCATAGATTGTCCTGAAATTTGAGACATCGATTGATATATCCATACGTGACACACTCCCCAAAAATCAGAACATTCCAATAATGTGATCTTGTGAAAAAAACACGTTGAAAAATACCAATTTTGCGACTTATGACTCATTTTCCTGAAACACATCACATTTCTAATCAAGCCCTACAATGTCCGAGCTATCATTTAGATTAGTCGAGAGCTGCTCTCTACGCGATGGCAATTCCGCTCGTTATGTATAATGGGTCAGATTTTCAGAAAATGTATAATTTAACTTAGGCAATCTTCTCAAATAACTTAAATTTCAGACGAAAATAAAGTTTAAAATTCAGTTCAACCTAACCAAACAGATTGCTAGAATCAATGCAATGCCAAATATACATGAATTTACCTAGTATTGACCAAATTGTAGCCTGTTTTAGCAGAATTTACTAAATGTGTACAGCTGCCAATTGTACATTTTTTGAAAATCTGACCCATGTATGTAGAATTGAGACTGTTAGATAGGGGGGAGGGGGTGGGGAAAGTTTTATCGAGGATGATGTGGAAGTACGATTGTCTTATGGATTAATGTCTAGGTAAATGACATTTAATTACTTGGTTATTAATCCTTAATTTTCTTGAATCTTTTAGATAGAGGGGAGGAAGTGTGAAAAGTGTTATCGAGGATGATGGGAAGGGATGATTGTCTTATGGTTTAATTTCTAGGTTAATCACATTTGGTTATTATCCTCCTTAATTTTCTTGTTAATTTTATTCCACGGTTTGGCGCCGTGTGAGTGAAGTATAAGGGTCAGATTATCAGAAATTGTACAATTGGCAGCTCTACACATTTAGGAAATTCTGCTAAATTAAGCTGAAAAATGATGTGTACGGGGAATAAGTATATTTGGTATCACATTGATTTAAAGTATAAGTTCTGATATGTTAAACTGCATTTTGAAGCTTATTTGTGTCTTAAATGTGGGTTATTTGAGAGGATTGGTGAAGGCAAATTGTACATTTTCTGAAAATCTGACCCATATAGCGAATACTTCACTTTCATGACCAGTGAATTAGTTTTGGCTCATACACGCCTAGTATCGAAAGTAGTCCCGTTTCCCGAGACAGTGCACTGAACGTTTGACGTGATATTTTTACGTGATCAGAGGGCCTGATCATGACACCAACTTTAGATGGCATGATTTGAAACAGATTTTTGGGCTTTATCATAGAACCTTTTCATTATATTTTCACTACTAACAATAAATACACTTTGATTAGGAATACATATAAATATGTCACTGGTAGTCAAGCCAGCCAGATCCAGTCTAGGCTCAGAGACAGCCTTTTATTTTCTTGTTCAAGTTCTTTATTCAGGCCAGGTCATGATATTACATTTACATAATTACAATCACAGTTTATTCTACAACCATGGCTTACTACACTGTGATCTTCCGCCTTCGCCTGAGCTAGGCCGACCTGACTAAACACAAAACCAAAGACGTTAAGTTACCATAGATTCAATATGAGTAAATATTTATATACCAAAGAAATATTAATATGATCATACAACATTGAAGTGAGCTCTATATGAGCAATTCCACCAAAAATGCCACATTTGGCCATCCAGGGCTGAAAATTCTCAATTTTTTAAAATTGCTTCCATTGATTTAATTTTTTTCGTACATAAACTAGATATATTGCTGCTAATATAAACGAAATTGGGAACGTCAATAATAAATATTGTGGTCAGGGCAGCTTGGGAGACACACTGACCACTATTCTAACGGTAAGGGGAAAGGGGAAAGGCCCAGATTTCTACATGAATGAGGAATTAAATTTGAAATAAGTAATAACAATGTAAGCATAATGTCTTAACTTAGTTTATACAGGTAGGTCTTGATATAAGGATCATAATGGTCTTTAGTTTGTGAAAATATTCAAACTAGAAGGAAAGTTACAGCAAAATAACCATTCAGTAATGGTAATAGTAATGGAAGCGGCACAGGTCCCAGTTTATTGACACTCTGTCCCATTATACATATATAACCCATTATATTCAGAATATATACAAAAATATACATAACACTGTTTTTACCCTGTGATCCTGTTAAATTGGCCCGAATACTTGTTTTGGTTGTTTATGAAGGTGAATATAAGTTCTGTCTAAGTATTTAGAGGCAAAATTAATAGGAGAAAAAGTAGAAAAAATAGTTTTCACCCCCCTCTAGACCCCTGACCCCTCTAGACCCCCGTTACGGTGACATGGGGACCCTTTAGACCCCCGTTATGGCGACATGCTGTTTTTGCTACCATCTCAGGTATGATAGAATTTTTTGTTGTACTTATTTATTTTCCCTTGTGTTTCTTACACATTATAATGCTAATAGAAAATAATTTATGCTAATATTAATTTATTTATTGCTGAAACCTAGACCCCCGTTACGGCGACATTAATATACCCCTAAACTTTTTTCAGAATTCTAATCCCATTATTTAGTAGGAAAGAATTAGCTGGAGATTTTTCAATGAATATAATGGATGTACTTATCATAAACAATGATATAAGTAATGGTGATAAGGGGGTATCATTTTTAGTTCTTCTAGGTCTATATATTAAAAAAAAAGATTTAGACCCCCGTTACGGCGACATAATCTACCCCATAATCAACTTTAAATAATATCATCAAGAAATTAGTTGAAAAGTTGAAAATATTGATTTTTTTATCCATAAAAACATATTATTTCAGAGTAATCATTGACCCTCTGGCCCATTATGCCATGAAACCCATTATATCGAGATTATTTATAAGCTTTTTTCCCCCAAAAATACTGGCTGCATTTTGTAAACAGTGATTATGATAGGAAAACCTGCGTTTTTATGTGTGATTTTGGCAGAAAAATAAGCATTTTCTTGGCCTCACGATTAAAAAACAACAAAAAATATTGTAGCATAGTTCCCCCTGGGCGACTTTTTTCCCCTGGATCCGAAAATACCAACAAAAATAATCTCAGATAAATATTTTAGCCTCTGGAGGAGCTGTTGTATTTTAACCCAAATGATGCACTTTTGGTGGAATTGCTCATATATAATATACATATGAGCCTCACACTCCAAAATGCATTTATAATCCCATTAGGACACCTATACACCAGGGCCAGAAAAGCCATTAGCGCAGTAGGCGTCCAATCACTGACATATCATTCTTATCTGATCTGAGAGGCTGTGAGCCTAGACATTAGATCTATGTAAAAAGCCCAAGAAATACATTAGCAATATCCCGAGCCCCCACCACAGTCTCGCAAACTAAAAATGTGCCTTATGGGTCAGATTTTCAGAAAATGTACAATTCAACTTCGCCAATCTTCTCAAATAACCCAAATTTCAGACGAAAATAAAGTTCAAAATACAGTTCAACCTAACCAAACAGATTGCTAGAATCAATGCAATGCCGAATATACACGAATTTACCTAGTATTGACCAAATTGCAGCCTAATTTAGCAGAATTTATTAAATGTGTACAGCTGCCAATTGTACATTTTCAGAAAATCTGACCCTTATGTGTTCTTATAAAGGAATGATACATCACAAGGTACAATTTGCCAAGCAGAGGTAAGAAATCAAATGCTGGCAATACAAGTGAGAGGGGATGAGGAGGGATCGGTACCATACATCAGGTCTTATATCAAAGAATAGAATAATGAGAGCCTACTTCAGACACATAGCATACACAATCAGACCACTCCCTTCTACACATAGATCTTCCTAATGAAAAAGCGAAATAATTGATTTTACAAATAAACTTCTGTGACAATTTATTCGAGTTGCCCCTATTGTATGGTTCTTGGTGTTCATAATGCTTATATATAATATAATATATATATAATATGGGATCTGTTACAGGAAAATGAGTCAAAAGTCGTACTAAAAAGGATTTGGGGATATTTGGGGATATTATCATTATCTGAAAAGATGAGCTCATGTGGATCCAATGATGGTAAAACATTAGGATATCTCAAACATACTTCTATATTTTAAGTTTGATGTTTTTAGTTTTTGAAGAATAGACTAAGAAATGGTCAATACTAGGTCTATTTGAGTATATTTTGATATTGCCTTAATTCAAAGAATCAAAGAAAAAATTGGATTATTTGAGAGGATTAATGAAGGGGAATTGTACATTTACTATATTGGTGATTCCGCCAATAATTGTCTACAATGATATTGATTATCACAAAATTATGTCTATGATAACTTTACTAGGATATGAGCTTTCAGGTGAGCTTGAAAACCTCCCCCTGTTGGAGAATCGCTCCCGGGTATATAAACAGTCATCCGATAATAAAGAACAGTAATAATGCCAATTGTGTTGCGTTACAGGAAAATGAGTCACAAGTCGCAAAAATGGATTTTGAGATATTGTCATATTTGAAAAGATGATATCAAGCTGATTCCAATGATAGTAAACACTAGGACACTTAATAAGTATTTCTGTATTTAAAGTTTGATATTTTTATTTCTAATGGTAGTGATCAATGGTTTAGTTCTCATGGTAGTGAACAGTAGAACATCTAAAGTAGGGTTTCTATTATTCTAAGTTTGTTATCTTTACTTTTGAAAGTTATTAATATTTTTGGGTGGATAATTACTAATAAAGTACCTAAATATACATCATAAAATTATTTGTTCAAACAATCTGTTTCGTTACGTGAAACTATATTTTGAACCCCATGTTTGCCTTCATTTTTTTTTATTCATTTCTAAACACATCCAAAAGTCTTGGTGTCTAAAAAAAAGAGAACAATCAAACAAGTTTTAACAATTTATTTTTTAAATGCCTTTCTCAGCTCATTTTAAGCAGCATTTGTTAAATTGTCTTTAAATCATTTAACAATCAATCAATCAAGGTTCTGGCCCTGATAATGGAACAGCTTCTTTGCTTTCCCTAATCAAATAAACATTTTCCTTGGAAAACTTTAAAAAGGTTAAATAAATGTGACTAGAATTAAGAAAGTTAAAGACCAGCGTTTCAGGCTTGGAGGGAGTCATCAATTGGGGTCACCTAACTACACGATGGGATGGGAATATGGGGAAGGAACAACTAGGGCAACAAGAATGTGGGTCGGATTTTTAGAAAATGTACAATTCAACTTCGCCAATCTTCTCAAATAACCCAAATTTCAGACGGAAATAAAGTTCAAAATACAGTTCAACCTAACGAAACAGATTGCTAGAATCAATGCAATGCCAAATATTCTCGAATTTACCTAATATTGACCAAATTGCAGGCTAATTTAGCGGAATATACTAAATGTGTACAGCTGCAAATTGTACATTTTCTAAAAACCTTACCCATGTACGATGCAAGCGTATTTGTGATGTGTTTAAGAAAAATCACAAGTCGCAAATTGATATTTTTCAAAGGGTTTTTTCACAAGATCTCTTAATTGAAATGTGCTGAATTTTATAGGGTTTAGCACTTATAGTCATATAAATCCATGTAAGAAATTTCGGGACATTGAATTAAAGATATCCTTGCGTTTTGAAGGCCTTTGTATGGAGTATATTTAGTTACTTTACTGGTAATTACCCATTCAGAAACATTGCAAACTTAAAATATCAAACTTAAAATATAGAAATACTTATTAGGTGTCCTAGTGGTTACTATCGTTGGAGTCAACTTGATCTCCTTTTTTCAGATATGGTGATATCTCAAATTCCATATTTTAATTAATAACAAATATGAAAAATAAAATATTACTCTTATTTCTAGGTGTGAGAGATGACGGAAGCAAGCCTTCATGAAAGAAGCCATTGAGGTAGGAATATTTTCACTTTTCCATTATATTATGCATCAATTCACAACTTTCAACCCATTGTGAAAATAGAATTGAAATGAAATAGGAGCAGGCCTTGGGCCTTACAGGGCGACTATTTCCACTCATAGAGCATCAACTTGAAGATGTGACATTGAGTCAGAACGTGTATTAAGTGATATTCTTTTTTTCAGAATGTGTATTACCTAATGTAGAACACATAATAATTGAATAAGAAAAAGAAAACTAAAGCGGCGATTCCACTGGAACGCTAGTATCTACGCCCATGGCTTTGCTTATTTATAGTGTGCTTTTCATGTGCTCTTCATCCGCTTTTATATTTAGTGCAATAGAAGCACAGAGCGATTCTCACTTGTTTCCTTATGAAATCAATGGCAAAATTATTAGTCCTCTCTCATTGTCCTGTTGGACTGCTACTTAAACAGGCAGAAAGAGCATTGTGTAGTTGCGCTCAAATCAAACAATACAAATTAGTGTAACGTCGAAAAGAAGCGCCAACGTACAATTTTAAGAGCACTGCGCTGGTTTGGCTCTGTCTTCACTTGTTCGGCGCTCAGGAAATGAAAAGAGTGGACCATGAGCGGACCAAAAGAGCGATCCAGTGGAATCACAGCATAAGAATTCAAATTCAAATATTAACCAAAGTATACTACACATAAATGTGGTGTAGAAAGAAACACTTGAAGATAAATAATAGCTCCACCTTGTACTAATAAGTTCATTTAAACAATATACATTGATAATAACTATAACCAGTAGACCTGCATATACACTATATATATGTAGAGTTGATAGGTGCACATGCACCCATATAAAATATCGTGAGTAGTATAGGAAAATATACATATTCCACAGCACTACAGGTATATTTAATTGCTGACAATTAACACAAACGCAAGCTGGGAATATTTTCCAAAGTAGATCTACTGTTTGCATGACCAACTTGTGTTCTATCATATCAGATAACACACACCATTCTTGCAGTACTAGTGTCAGATTTTCAGAAAACGTACAATTCGCCTTCACCAATTCTCTCAAATAACTCACATTTAAGACAGAAATGAGCTTCAAAATACTGTTTAACATGGCAAAACAGATACTATAAATCAACGCGATACCAAATATACTCAGATATACCCGGTATTCATCATTTTTTCAGCCTAATTTAGCAAGATTTCCTAAATGTGTAGAGCTGCCAATTGTAGATTTTCTGAAAATCCGACCCACTAGCTTGTGTGGGTGTATGTTGGGAGAGGGTCTCATGAAGTGTGTGGGCCGTGTCAAAGAGGACACACGCTAAGAATTATACCAAGAAACAGAAAGAAATTGTGTAGCAATACTTCGTAATATTGATTCTATACGTCCAACAACTCATGGGAGTAACCAAGTATGTGGATTAGGAAATCAGTCAAGCGCACCCAAATGTGATCCGTTTTAGGAAAATGAGTCATAAGTTGCAAAATATGGATTTTGAGATATCATCATATTTGAACAGAGGAGATCGAGCCGATTCCAATGATAGTAAACACTAGGACATCTAATAAATATTCCTAAATTCTAAGTTTGATATTTTTATTTTTGAAGAAAAAAAGTTTGCAATTATTGTGGGTGGGTAATAACCAATAAAGTAACTAAATACACTCCATACGAAGGCCTTCAAAACGCAAGAATATATTTAATTTAATGTCCTGAAATTTGGTACATGGATTCAGAAGACTATAAGTGCCCAACCTTTAAAATCAGAACATTCAAATAAAGGTTGGTGTGCTAAAATAGTGGAAATAAATACTGCGCAAAGATTAATACTTTTACAGTATTCTGTCTATTCATGCAGCGCAACCCCACACACAACCTCAAGGCAAAAGTTGCCAGAAAATGTACAATTCCCCTTCCCCAATCCTCTTAAAAAACCCAAATTTCAGATGAGAATAAAGTTCAAAATTCAGTTCAACCTAACCAAACAGATTGCTAGAATCAATGCAATGCCGAATATACTCAAATTCACCTATAGCCCGAGCCACTAAATAAGGCCATAAACATTATATTTCCAGACATCCCTTCAATTGAACCCGGATATTTTTTTAGTTTTTATACGAGTTCTGAAAAAGTATACATATTATCAGAGCTTACAATGTGGGGAACAGTTTGGCACAACTGTCACTTCTTAGAAATTATGTTCGATTGTCAAGTTGCCATAGCAACCGTTTCTGACAAATTTTGAAATTGTAAAAAAATAAGGACCTTGCGGCAATCAAATCTCTCCCATTTCATGAAAAATTAATGAAAACTATTTTGTATCTCAGCAAGTTGTGGTAAACAGATTTCCGCATCTGTTGATATATCACATGTGTGATTCCAATATTGTCACAAGGAATAAAAAGAGTATGAGTTGAGAGTCAAAATGGTAAAAAAGGACCAATTTCGGCATGGTTTTGGGAGACATCGAGGATGAGCAAACATCTTGTGTGTAATCACAATGATAGACCACCCAAACTATTTTCTAAGGCTGATGTCCAAATTTGATTGATGACATGACGTATTGTAGATATTGAATTCTCAAATAATTGCCTCTAGGGAGAAATTAAACTAATGTAAATGCAATTTGAATACTAGTTAAATGGGTAATATAGCCCAAAATATGGTCAGTGATGGCATAAACAAATAATGATGAATAGTTATGCTTAGTTGGTTGCCATGGTTACAACAGTGATTTCAATTTTCTGAAAAACAAATTAAATTCTTAGTTTGGCTCTAAGATTATAAGTATACCAAATTATAACTAACACATTCCGGATAAACTGGTAGAATTTTATATTTCTATAAGTGTACACCTCATGGGCCTTATTAAGTGCAATTACCTAAATTGCAGCAGAATTTAGCAGAATTTACTAAATATGTACAGTTGCCAATAGGGGAGTTGCATGTCTCACCGCGCATGTCTGTCTGTCACAGTGCATGCTGGGACGGATTCAGTTCAAGTCTGACAATATTTGGCAACATTTTTATAAAAAATTGTTTTCACCAATATCATAGCTTGTATTGATGATTTATGAAAACCAAATGCATGATGGGAAAGATGAATTCAAGGGTTATGGAAACATGCATAACACATGGATATTGACATCACAGCATTGATAAATAGTCGATGCTGAACATAACATGTTTTCTTTAGAATGTATACTGTACCATTACTCCCATAATTCCATGCGAATCAAGATTCAAAATGGCGGCTATGCAACTCCCCAATTGTACATTTTCTGAAAGTCTAACACTCAACTTTAGTTCAGACAATTCAGACTTCTCCATCTGTGGCTACTGCCAAACAGTATTGGCCAAATTGCAGCCTAATTTAGCAGAATTTACTAAATGTGTACAGCTGCCAATTATACATGTTCTGTAAATCAAAATGGCGGCTATGCAACTCCCCAATTGTACATTTTCTGAAAGTCTAACTCTCAACTTTAGTTCAGACACTTCAGACTCCTCCATCCCTGGCTACCACCAGACAGTGGGAGACCATCCTCAGGGCATTGCCACTCGAATACATCCGCTAAACATCACTTAGTTCACTTAGAACTATCTGTATGCTAATCAGATATGTACCCATTTGTATCACTGTACTACTACTAGAAGTAACAGTAAACTCGAATAGTTTGATCAGTCGCTAAGTAGGTATAATGATTAATTTAAAAAATTTAGTGTTGTAAAATTAGTTTAGACTCAGTTTTTCTCTTTTATTTCTTATTTCTTACTCTTTTTTTGTGTACTAAAGTTAGGAGTTAACATAGAAATATCTTGATGTAATTTAAAATTAAATTTAAAAATCAGGCTATTCTGGGAATATTCGTACTGTCGTATGGAAATGTCTGTGTCCTGAATAAAAAAAAATTCAAAATCAAATTATATATATTAAATTTATACTGTACCATTACTTCCATTATTACATACGTACATGATTTAGAGCGCCTGATTCGGGGGTGTCATTAGAAATCTCGTATCACATACGTATGTGATTCGGGTTGTCATGGAAGCACGTGACCCAAATAACATAAGATCATTGGTTCATGACGTCGAGCTTCTTAGCGGCAGAAGCGTAGCGCTGTTTTGCACGTTTCGAAAGTTTTCCGATAATTTGTCAAGAAAAACACTGCTAAGAAGGTAATCATAAGAAATAAATCAATGAATATGTATGAAATAAATATGTAATAGCCCTCTGTTCGGTTTCAAATCGATCTCGACGTTGGGTCAAATCGTGCTCCAGCCCTTCGGGGTGTCGTACGATTTGACCCTCCGTCTCGATCGATTTGAAACCTCCATCAGGCTATTACATATAATAATTCCGTGCGAATCAAGATTCAAAATGGCGGCTATGCAACTCCCCAATTGTACATTTTCTGAAAGTCTAACTCTCAACTTCAGTTCAGACACTTCAGACTCCATCCCTGGCTACCACCAGACAGTGGGAGACCATCCTCAGGGCATTGCCACTCGAATACATCCGCTAAACATCACTCAGATCTACTTCTACTGCAATAAAAGGGACATAAAATTAATGAAATCCTGGACTGAAGGGAACTTCCAGTCTGGGCCCGCACCATCACAATCATAATCATTCACTAGAAACAATTCAGATTCAAATACTGCAGTCCATTGGGTTCTACTGGAACTCCATTAGAGTTTTGTAGTATCAGAAAATGATTAAAACATTGATTTGCAAGGCTTGATAGATGTTCATCACTGTCTTAAACATGTTGAAATTGTACCTGAGAAACGGGCTTTTATTGTGTAAGGTTGCATGGATGGGTGAGATTGTTATATAACGTACAATTGGCACAGTTACACTTTTAGTAAATTCTCCTACATTAGACTGAATATGATACATACTGAATATATTCAGTTCAGATATGTGATGTGTTTCAGGAAAATGAGTCATAAGTAGCAAAAATGATATTTTACAGAGTGAAATATTAACCAGATATCTTCATTGGAATGTTCTCATTTTTAGTGGGTCTAGCACTTTTAGTCATGTGAATCTATGTATTAAATTTCAGCACAGTGCATTTAATATATGCTTGTGTATCGAAGGTGATCATAGAGAGTATATTTTAATTACTTTACTGGTAAGTGTCCACTCGAGTGTAAATCTAGTATGATTTGATTTGATTTGAAAAAATATTTTTATTCAGGACTACAGACGTTACATTGTAATAATGCTATTCTCAGAATTGCCTGATGTTACAAAAAGTTATTACAGTACTTTAGAACTTATTCCAAGAGGTGACAATGTGGAAGTTATTGTTTATATAAGAGACAATCAAAGTATTATAAATGATACGCCACATAGAGAAGCATAGTTAATTAAGTTAATTAAATAACAAGGATCTACATAGACAAGATAAGACAAGCCTTCAAATTTTCATTTGAGCATACATTGAATATCATACGAACAAAAGTGCTGCAGGTTTAAACCTAGACATACACATATAACAGCAGCAGAATATCAGTAAATTCAGTCCTATAAGACATATTATGAGTTACACTAGTATAGACATATAACAGCAGCAGAATATTGATGAATTCAGTCCTATAAGTCATAATATGAATATTTGGTAAGAGTCTCTTAGTCATAAAAGCTTAGGAAGCAGCTTTAAATGTGTGTTATTTGAGAGAATAGGTGAAGGCGAATTGTACATTTTCTGACGGTCTGACCCGCATGGCCTAATAATAATCCCTTCTATATCCATCCCTGCCTCTATAAGCTTGTCTTTATACAAAATCTGATTACAACCTCAGTATAATTTGATTCTAGTATGGAATTTTTCTACTAAAAGTAACGATATTGGTCAAGCTCATCTTTATGAACTAAGACATACCATTTATTTTGCTCTTATCTATTGCTTTCCTAGTTTGATAGCATCAAAGTCAAGAATACTTTTCCTAATTTGGACTTACATCGAAGTCAAGGATCTTCTTTCCCAATATTGCTTAATTCCTGATACTAGACATTCTGCCTATAGGAAACATATAAGCATGATATAGATATACTCTGTTTAGCATAAACCGTTATTTATCCTTAGTTAAAGGTAGACTTAGAAAATGGCACACCATAGTTGTAGCTCTCACCTCAGCAGCAAGTCGAAAACCTTGTTTTCATGTACAAGAAATTTGTTCTCATGTTATATCATTGGAGAAGCTGTCAAAATAAAGTCTTAAAAAAAAAGTTTAATCACTTGAATTTAATTTATAGGCTCCTGAAGGACCAAGTTCAATGAACTATTCGTAACTCAAAACTAAATTGATTTAAACTATGGAAAGAATGGACAATGTTTTGAAGAGAACAAAAACAGATAGAGCTTTAATCCTTTTGTCTAATAGGGGATTTGCATATCTCACTGCGCATGTCTACTGCAGTGCATGCTGGGATGGATTGTGTTGAAATCTCACATACAAATATTTGGTAAAAATTTTTCCTAAAATTGCAAGAATGTTTCACCAATATCACAACTTGAATAAATGATCTATGAAAACCAAATGCATGATGGGAAAGATAAGGACTAATGTTATGGAAACATGTATAACACATGGATATTGACATTAGAGCATTGATAAATAGTTCATGCTGAACATGGCATGTTTTCTATAGACTTTAGGCTGTATGTACCATTAGTCCCATAATTCCATGCAAACCAAGATTCAAAATGGCGGCTATACAATTCCCCTATTGCTTGATCAGGTGAAATTAAATGTAACAAATACGAGCCAGTTTGACGTAATAATATCAGTATAGAATCGTCTACCAAGCTGGTCATTTCGTCTCGCAAGAACACAACTATTTCAGTGCGTCCTTCCCCCTTCATATCTAGAGAGAAAAAGAAGCCTCATAAGTCTAACTTAAGAATAACATTCCACTTGGCAGAATGAGAGCTATCACAAACTGTGAATGTTTTGTCAATAAAATTTATTAAAAAAAATGATTAAAAAAAAATATCAGTTCATTGTATGATTCTTGAAACTATTTAGGGTCTGCTTATTCCAATGCTACAAATTATATCATTATATCGCTGAGTCGTATTTACATTGAAATTGAATAAGAAAAAGACAATTGTACACAAAATAAAACATTTATAGACAATAAAATGCAAATTACTTGAATGGCATTAAGTAATTACTACCTAATTATCGCCCTTAGAAACACAAAACAGTTCAAGACACATCAGCTTGACGAATAAATAAACCTTTACCGGCATGAATTCAGGTTTGTTTGTTTGAAAATGGTTATTCAGGTGAATCTGATACAAAATTCACATTTTGTTTTTCTCAATATAACCTGATCTAATTTCAATGATTTCATAACTAAAGCCCTAATATTCAATTCAATTCACAGATTCTTTTATTGAAGTTGGTATTACAATATTAGGTGATTCGACGTCTGGTTAAATAGAAACTATTCAGCCAGTTCTTCCGGCGAGTGCCTAGAACCTTGATTGCTTTTGTTACAATACAACATGAACTATTAATAATTGAGAATTAAATAATAAGTTTACAACATTAGAATGAAGTTATGAGATGAGATGTAATGAATACTTAACAGATTATGAATATTGGGATGGGTGCAATGATATGCTTTGGATGCCCTAAAAGTAAACCTCCATCAGACCAAGTGAAACATTGTATTAAGCTGCCCTCTCAGTTAACGGCCAAGAATTAAACATTTCTACTTGTTGTCCCATTCGTGTCCAGCCGATCTAAGGATCATGTGAGGATTTGTTGTGTTTGTTTTGGGGCTTCAGCAGCGTTCTCATTTGTATTTGGACGACCTGCGGAGGATCCTTTCCTACGATGATTTTCCTTATCATCGCTCACCTGTGGCAGTTTTCTCTCGGTGATTAGGCTTCAAATTCTTGTATATATGGGTCAGATTTTCAGAAAATGTACAATTGGCAGCTCTACACATTTAGGGAATGCTGCTAATTTAGGCTGAAAAATGATGAATACCGGGTATATCTGAGTATATTTGGTATCGCATTGATTTAAAGTATCAGTTCTGTCATGTTTAACTGCATTTTGAAGCTCATTTTTGTCTTAAATGTGGGTTATTTGAGAGGATTGGTGAAGGCGTACATTTTCTGAAAATGTGTCCCATATATACCCATATAACAGCAGCAGAATATGGATAAATCCCAGCCTATAAGTCATAACCTGTGGTGTAACATGACAACTATTGGTGCCTCTCATATGTTTATAACTCTTATGAATATTGATATGATTATTGAATATGGTTATGACATGTTATGCAATGTTATGTAATGTTACGTAAGAGATGTGAATTAATTGATAGGCAAAAAAGCGCGTATAACATCAACATGAGTAACTTGGGTAAGATTGCCTTTGTCATAATAGCTGAATGTACAACAAACAATCACTTGGGGACAACACAGAGAAGACACCAAAGATGAGAGCAGCTCTGAGCAGCACCTGATCCCCACAGCACTGGGGATATACCTCTGACTAATACACATGGAGTCAAAGAGCTCTATCTCCTTAACACAATCCGATCATGCCACCCCCGTGTCACCAACTGTCTTAGACTTGTGCTTGACACAGCAGGGTGACCTAAGTCCTCACCCCATGGTGCAGGGAAGCTTCCGCAGCCCTGGCAGTTCCTATGGTGGCTTCTATTTGCTTTATACATGGGTCAGGTTTTCAGCAAATGTACAATTCAAATTGGCCAATCTTCTCAAATAACCCGAATTTTAGATGAAAATAAAGTTCAAAATCCAGTCCAACCTAAACAGATTGCTAAAATCAATGCAATGCTGAATATATTAGAATTTACCTAGTATTGACCAAATTTCAGCTTAATTAAGCAGAATTTACTAAATGTGTACAGCTGCCGATTGTACATTTTCTGAAACTCTGACCCACTTGTCTCTTGAGCTTTGTGCTGCGGTATGGTGGCTCTAAACATCATTTAGGTGTATGATTAAATCATTTACTCAGGATTGGGGGAAAATAAATGGCTTATGGCTTTTTTATTTCTATTAGAAATGGATATTTTATCAGAATTTGGTGACCTTGCTGGTGGTTGAGGTGAAAATGCACTGGCGCAGGGTTATAGAAGCCACAGCATGCCAGCAGCGACCAAACACTTTTGACTGCTTGGTCACCCCATTTATAAGAATGCTGCTAAATATATGGGTCAGATTTTCAGAAAATGTACAATTCGCCTTCACCAATCTTCTCAAATAACCAAAATTTCAGACAAAAATAAAGTTAAAAAAATAGTTTGACCTAACCAAACAGATTGCTAGAATCAAGGCAATGTCAAATATACTCGAATTTACCTTAGTATTGACCAAATTGCCGGCTATTTTAGCAGAATTTACTCAATGTGTACAGCTGCCAATTGTACATTTTCTGAAAATCTGACCCATATATGGAATGTGTTCCAGGAAAATGAGTCACAAGTCACAAAATTGATATTTTTCAAAGCGTTTGGACAATGTATGTAATATATCCTTTCTTATTAAAGGTCCTCATATGGATTATATTTAGTTACCTAACAGATCACCTATATGGTGATGTATGTGCGAACAATGTACTAATATGTTTAGAATACGCTGTGTACAATGTATTATTGTCAAACAACACTAATCGCATCATACAATAATCAGCTTGTATTAATACCTCATTTCATCTCATTCCAGCAAATCTTGTTTATGTGTTATAATTATTGTACAATCCTACAGGCATTTAACATAAAAAATTAACCAGGGTGGAGTTGAAAACCAGGCATGATGCCTTATCCTTGATAAACAACACTAATCGCATGATACAAACTATTAATTATCTTTTATTAATACCTCATCTCATTCCACCAAATCTTGTTTATGTATTATTATACAATCCTAAAAACATCTAAAATAAGTAATAAGCCAGCGTCGAATTGAAAACCCGGCATGATGCCTGATCCTTGATTAATACAGGGATGGCAAAGGCCACAACCTTATGTAATCACCTGGATAAATAAAGATAACAAAATAGGGGACTTGCATGTGCCACTGCGCATGTCTGGTACAGTGCATCATGGGATGGGTTTTCATGAAATCTGACATACGAATATTTGGGAGCATTTTTATGAAATATTGCAAGAATATTTTCATGAATATCACAGCTTTTATAGACTTTCTATGTTAACCAAATGCACGATGGGAGTGATGGAGGTTTGTGTTATGGAAACATGTATAACACATGGATATTGACATAAGAACATTGATAGATAGTCCATGCTGAACATAATTTCTATAGATTTTATACTGTACCATTAGTCCCATAATGCCATGCGAATTAGGATTCAAAATGGCGGCTTTGCAATTCCCCAATTTGATGTGTCACAGAAAAATGTCAAAAGTCGCAAACATTACATTTTTCTAATGTGATTTCCATCACAATCAAGAATCAAATATATCTAAGAAATACGTTTTAGATTTCTTAACTGTTAACATCGTCTAAATCTTTTACTCCACGATGAAGGGAGGATTAACCGCAGTTTCCATGCGTGGGAGTGTAATCCTACTGTGTAATCATGTGTGTGGGATTGCACGCTAGTCAGCGGGATGTATCTGGTTTGCTACCATGCAAACTCCCTCCCTCCTTTTGCCAAGTTGTTACATAGCATCTCACTGATACCCCAGTAGGAGGGGGCAAGCTTTTAGGAACAGCCATTTGTTCAACTTCCGGTGAACTGAAGTTTTAAACTTTGGCCATCGTTTCCACTATTTCTTTAGCTCCTAGGTACATCATTTATTAAATGAAACTAGATTCTTAAAGAGGATAGTTTAGTCTACCATAATTATAAATCCCATTGTTCTGTAACGATAATTGTTTACAAAGAAAATCAATCAAAACAGACCAAAAGTTACAACCGGTCTACCTGTCTCCCGGCCTGTCTCCAAGCTAACTATTCAAGTTAGGACTGTCATATATCCGATCAGTCAACCTGATTTTCTTTGTAAATAATATGTTTTGACTTGTATTCCTATATCATCGTGGAGTAAAAATAGAACCCCAACTTGTAGGTATTAATAGCAATAGGATTGCATGGGTCCTCGTCAAATCTTTTCACATAACAGCACTCACCCTATCTGGCTCATGCTGCCATGGACAAGATTTGACTCTGACCCATGCAATCCTATTGGAATCTATTCCAGCACGCACTATAGCATTGCACTATATACAAATTTGTGTTAAACCACTCTTAGGGGCCTCTTAACTCCTTCTTAGCAAAAGTTGCATTGCACTACATACGATTAATTTCTGAGACTAGTCTGAGAGAACTCTGAGAGACCTCTTACCTCGCTCAAATATATGGGTTTCAATGCAATAATGCTTGTGTCATAAAGCCCTCATAGTCGTAAATTTAAGAGGGTGTTACGAGGCCTTTAAGACAAGCTCGTATTTCGTATAGTGCAATGCACCCTTAGACAAGTATATCTAATGGCCCAAATCGATCAAGACGGAGGGTCAAATCGCATGACACCCCAAAGGAGTGGAGTGGGATTTGACCCAACGTCGAGATCGATTTGAAACTAGATATTTAATACATACTGATTTACCAATTTATTTGTTATATTTACCTTCATAGGACTGTTTTTCTTGACGAATTATCAATACAATGTCTGAAAACTTTCGAAACATGCAAGGCAGCGCTACGCTTCTGCCGCTAAGAAGTTCAACATCATGGACCAATGAAGTTACGTTATTTGGGTCACATGCTTCCAAGACAACTAGTATGGCATTGGTATGCCATAGAGTTATTAGATGGCACCCCTGTATCACATCGTTGAAATCATATGTGACGTGTTTCAGGACAATGAGTCACAAGTCGCAAAATATGGATTTTGAGATATCACCATATTTGAAAAGATGAGATCAAGCGGATTCTAATGGTTGTAAACAGTCTAATAATCTAATAAGTATTTCTAGATTTTAAATTTGATATTTTCATTTTTGACAAAAAAACCCTTTCCAATATTTCTTTGCAATAAACTAAAAAAGTAACTAAATGCAGTCCATATGAGGACCTTTAAAACGAAAGGATATATTACATAGACTGTCCTGAAAGTTGATACATCGATTGATATAACTATAGGTGATAAACTCTCCAAAAATCAGAACATTCCAATATAGTTATCTTGTACAATAAACGCTTTGAAAAATACCATTTTTGCGACTTATGACTCATTTTCCTGAAACCGGTCACATATAATTATGTATGTAATAATGGCACATGCAAGTCCCCTATTAGTCCCATACCAGTCAAAACTTGCTCTAGTGACTATATACGCTGGGTGGTGATATATGACAAATATACTTCATTCAACCCCGAGGGACTCACTTGCCTGTCTCTATTCTATGCAGAGTGTAAGAATCCTTGATGAACCCTTCGCATAAAGAATGCTCCCTCTGGCTGCTGGGTTAGTATAACAAACAATGAACCCTCCCAATGGGACTGTCTAGACGTATCAACCACTAGCACCCATCAATACAATACACAGTTAGACTCGTTACATTCTTTAAGGGAAAAAGATATATTTTATGATTTTCATTATTATAAACTTTTATTCAATAAACATGTACATTTGTGATTTGTCTTGAGTCATAAGTCGCAAAATTAATTTTTTTTTAAATGAGGTATTCACAGGATGCCTTTCTGGGAATGTGTTCATTTTTCGTGTGCTCAATGCTGCTTGTAGCATGAATACATTTACCAACTTTCAAGAAAGTTTAATAAATGTATCTGTGTATTTCTAAGGTCATCTTATAGACCAGATTAAGCCACTTTACTAGGAAATGTCCATCCAGAAATATTGCAAACTATTTTTTTTTTCAAAAATAAAAATATCAAACTTAAAATATTGAAATACTTATTAGGTGTCCTAGTGTTTACTATCATTGGAATCACCTTGATCTCCCCTTTTCAAATATGGTGATATCTCAAAATCCATATTTTGCGACTTATGACCCATTTTCCTAAAACGGATCACATTTCGGTTTAATGTAATACTGAAGAGGTATGGTCCCTCTCAGTGTAATGTTACGCCGAGATCTTCCCTGTATCCCTTTCAAAATCATACAGTAAATGGGTCAGATTTTCAGAAAATGTACAATTGGCAGCTCAACACATTTAGGAAATCTTTCTAAATTAGGCTGAAAAATTATGAATATCGGGTATATCTGAGTATATTTGGTATCGCATTGATTTAAAGTACCAGTTCTGTTATGTTAAATTGCATTTTGAAGCTAATTTTTGTCTTAAATGTGGACTATTTGAGAGGATTGGTGAAGGCGAATTGTACATTTTCCGAAAATCTGACCCAAATAAGTAGTTACATATTCAAAGTTCATACGGCTCGACTTAGATATGAGATTGATAGTGGACGGTGGCAAAAGTGTCTATAGAGTTTGTCAGTCCGTTTTGATGTTGTTTTAAGATAAGATAAGATAAGAGGTTTTTTATTTGTCTTAAAGATGTACAAAAATATCTTGCTTATGAGGAAGACAAATGAAGGGTGTTACGAGGCCTTTAAGACAAGATCGTATTGTGTATAGTGCAATGCACCCTTAGACAATTATATCTAATGGCCCGATAGAGGTTTCAAATCGATCGAGAGGGAGGGTCAAATCGCATGACACCCCGAAGGAGTGGAGTGGGATTTTGATGCCATTAATTGGAAATATTATTTTTAAGGCCTTATTCCCAATAAATGTACTTATCAATATATTTACTTCAATGATGGAGGTTGATTTTTATTCGTATTAGTTGTGATGTGTTTCAGGAAAATGAATCACAGGTCCAAAAATTATATTTTACAGAGTTAGTTATTCACCAGATATCTTTATTGGAATGTGCTAATTTTTTAGTGGATTTAGCACTTTTTTTTTAGATTTTATTTTCACTGGGTTGGCATTATCTCAGTTGGGTTCTTCTAATGCGCCCAGTATCAGTATTTAGTGGTTAGTCATATGAATGTATGTATTAAAATTCAGGACAGTGCATTTAATATAACCTTGTGTTTCGAAGGTCATGCTATGGAGTATATTTTAGTTGATTTACTAGTAATTGCCCACCTAGAAATATTGCAAACATTTTTTTCAAAAGTAAAAATATCTAACCCAAAATATGGAAATATCTAATAGCTGTCCTAATGTTTACCATCCAATTTTAAGACACTTCATTAGATATGTTCTTGTGTTTCTAAAATTATCCTATATGGAGTACATTTAGTTACTTTCCTAGGAATTGTCCGCCCATGCAGAAATATTGCAAACTCTTTGTTCAAAAATAAAAATGTCAAACTGAAAATATAGAAATACTTTTTAGATGTCCTAATGTTTACTATCATTAGAATCGGCTTGATCTCATCTTTTCAAACATGATGATATCTCGAAACCCGTTTTATGGGATTCATTTTCCTAAAATACATCACAATTGTTACGTAATCACGTGAACCACCTGGTAAGCCCAGCTGGTAGAACACCACGATAGCAGGTGTTGATTAATTGATACATGGAACCATGTGGATATTCAGAAATAAATCACTTCCAATCAACATTCTGACAAAAACATACAAACTATTTCCACCATCTACAATAAGAAGCTGATAGAAACAGGAATTTGAAAGAAATTTGGAAGGCATATTGCAGCCTTATTGTAAATTAGTATTTGTATTCCACCAATGTAGTTTACAACTTTTAGAATGACAATAACTTTATATCTATTTCTATTCTTTCTCCTAGTTTACATTACAACTTTCTAAATAAGACCAACGCTAGATGAAAACCATTCATGTAGTGATGTGGGATGTTAATTAATATATAAACTAGATGCCATCCGTTTAAAACGGGCAGTAATTCTGTTTGAATATAGTTTCTATTCAATTCCTCCATCCTCCCACTCTTTTTCAGTGGACATTGCATCAGCCCGCTATGTCGTAAAACTCAGCTGCAGTAAGTAGGCTGCAGGAAGTGGGTTGAAGCATGTCCAATGTTCCCAATAGAATAGCATTGAAATAGCTTCAAAATCACTTCCATAAAAACAATATTTTTGGGAAATCAATACCCAGGTAACATCGGAGCCCTGTACATCGTAAATCCACAATTAAAGAATTTCTTAAACTATGAATTGATGATTATGTTTAGATTGTATCAGTATACTATCTTAAGTCAAGATAATTTATATATATATAAATTATCTTGAACATGTATACATGTTCATGAAATGAAAGAAACGGGCAGAAACATTAACGTTTTTAAAAGACATAAATATATTTTTATTTATTGCAAACTCCTCATTTATCAACTAGTGCATTTCGAGACCCAGTCACATGAAAAGAAAACAAATATTAAAGGAACATAGGAGTTATGATTTTAAAAATTGAATCCTTAAGCCTTGGTTCCACTGCCCTGCTACTTCTCCTGCTACTACCCCCGTTTCTTTGGTCACGCTACTTTAGAAGTAACAGGAAGTAGCCGTTTCAAATTAAACATGTTTGAATTGAAGCTACTTGACTCCCGCTTCTTAAAGTAATGCTCCTAATCCACTAAGCCGATTCTCAGGCGATTTTGCATCGCAGAGGAATCTTTTCCACTAGATTCTGTGAGAATTGCGTGAGAATCGGCTCAGTGGACAAGGCCCTTAATGGGGCCAAAGAAACAGGAGGAGTAGCGGGAGAAGTAGGGTGGCATCCACTGCCACCCTACTTCTCCCGCTACCCAGGCTTTAGAGGATTTATTAGGAAAACAAACATTTTAACACAATAGTTAATCTCTTCATTGCTGTATCCATTAATCTCACATTGGCTTTGAATCATCCGCGACTGATCTAACAATGCCATAGACAATGAATCCATAATCACACTAGCAATAGATAAGAAACACGGCCAGTATATCTATCATCCAGGAAATGGTATAATTTATGTAGGTTCATAAGATGAAAGAAACTAGCAGAGTAACATTAACGTTTTTAAAAGGCATAAACATATATTTTCATTTATTGCAAACTCCTCATTCATCCACTAGTGTAATGCGAGACCCTGTCACATGAAAAGAAAACATCAATATTAAAGGAAAATAGGAGTTATGATAATAAAAATTGAATCCTTAGATGATATTTTAGCATCCGCAATTGATGTAACAATGCCATAGACAATGAATGCCCTAATCACACCAGCAATAGATAAGAAACACGGCCAGTATATCCATCATCCAGGAACTGGTAGCATATCATCTCTACAGTGGTAGATAACAAATGATCCACTCTATACTTTACAATGTCATCAATCCTAACCGCAGCTGACTCCATTTGGTCATGGTTGGCTTGGGGAACTGTATAAATCACATAGGATTCAGCATTCAACATCTTCTCTTTGTTATTCATCAAATTCTTGAACGCATCTTGGTCAGATTGTCAGAAAATGTACAATTGGCAGCTGTATATATTTAGAAAATTCTGCTAAATTAGGCTGCAATTTGGCCAATACTAGGTAAATTTGAGTATATTCGGCATTGCATTGATTCTAGCAATCTGTTTGATTAGGTTGAACTCTATTTTGAACTTTATTTTCGTCTGAAATTTGGGTTATTTGAGAAGATTGGTGAAGATGAATTGTACATTTTCTGGCGACTTCCCCCAGATAACAAATGATCCACTCCAAACTTTTCAATGTCATCAATCCTATCCACAGCTCACTCCATTTAGTCATGGTTGGCTTAAGGCACAAATCCACTGTCGCCCCAAAACGATGAGCGATTTTACAAAATTCTACCAATTGTCTAATATCTTTTTAATTGTGAGACATGCCTTAATATGCAGCGACTTACTGAAGGACTCGGGATGAGCGACAACCTGCAAGACTCTGGTTCAAATCTGAATCCACTACACTCTAAACGTGGACCTCTTTTAATTACGGGATTATATTGGAAATTTCCCTTCACTTTTTGGCCTAAGCCAAATCTGGCGTAATTTGAATCTCCGTAATTCTGCTACTGATAAAGCTAAAGGATTAGGAGAAATATTTCCTGAGAGTTAAGAGGCCGCCGCCGTCGCCAGTCCCAGACAAGCTGGGGCGACCAATAGTGCATGACGGCCACTAGTGCAGAACCACTGATGCCAAAGCAGAGAAAAAAAAATTGCCCATGCTTGGGTTCGATCTAAGAACCTTGGGGTTTACAAGTGAGCATCCTAACCACTACACCACAGAACCAGCTGTGAGTAAGACCTCAAGGAATCAGTCTGGATGATAATAGTGTGTGTGAGAGAGAGGGAGAGAGAGAGAGAAACAGAAAGAGAAAGAGGGGGAGAGGCAGACAGGAAGATTGCAATTGAAAGAAAGTAAGAAAGAGATGGGTGAGAAAGGAGAGGAAGAGCAGGGAATATTTTTTCTCAGGAATATATATTGAGTATATACAGGTATATGTGTGATGTGTTACAGGAAAATGTGTAACAAGTCTAAAAAACTAAAAAATATTGCTTTCCGCTTTAGATAACTCCCTCAAAATGCTTCTGATCTGAATATAAAAATTATCCCAGAACCCCATGAATGTCAGGAAGACAGCCATGCTTTCAGATTTATAATCAGATAGTTAGTTCGTTCGTAACAACTTATTTCCGTCGGCCGCATCAAGTCGTTCGAAACTATATAAATAATATAATAACTTGTGTTATTCAACCTCAATGTCGCACACACCTCATGGGACACTTCACTTTCACACCTCATTTCGCTCACCCACACAATGACAGTGTGGGCTCAGTTTTAAAGCTAAATGCAAACCCTGAACAGTGGTTAGTGAGTTCAGAACAAAGCACAGATGTTAGGAGGTGAGTGTCATTTATAACTGAAATAATTAAGAATATCTCTTATTGAAATGCTGAAAATATCAAAGTGATTTATTCACAAGATCTCTTCGTTGAAATGTTCCTATTTTTGGAGGGTTTATTCCTCCTAGTCATATAAATAAGTGTACCAAATCTCAGGACATTGCATTGAATATATCCTTGTGTTTTTAAGGTTACCGTATAGAGTAGTTTTATTAGTAATTGTCCAACATAAATATATCGATCATGGAATATAGAACAATAAAATGATTCGATTTAATTTCTGGTTAGATATTCTCCGATTTTAATAATCAATTCACTACTTATTAGTTAGGTCAGGTTAGGGTTATTGGATGGATATGTATTCATATTCGCACCTAGTTATACAGAGAAAGCCTTATGGGAGGTGTTACTCAAGACAATGGCTAGGCAAGCCTTCTCATTTGGGCGCGCTTGAGTGATTGCCTAATACCCGCATTGCGTTATCCCAATGCATGATACCTCGTAGAATTATATTCTATTATAATTACGCAATGCACATGACACACTACGCAATTGCTTACTAGTTCTAGGGACTTTTCTTAGCGTGTAGTGATTTATGTATGGCTACTTGGTAATGTTGCCAAGCTTTCAGAGCCAAAATCAAATATTTCAGTCGCTCTAACAATTACAGCTACACGGCGGTTGAGCGACATCACAACTTTCCACGCTTTTCCAAGAGACCCAATTACAGTACTAGGTGTTATTTCACTTGCCAAAATCCACACACATGTGTGGCCATATAAAACCTACTTGGGTGCCCTCCCAATGGGTGACTTGTGTTTATGACCCTTGTGTCATTTGTGATGTGTTTCAGGATAATGAGTCACAAGTCGCAAAATTGATATTTTTCAAAGTGTTTTTTCCACAAGATCTCTTCATTGAAATGTTTTGATTTTTAGGGGCTTTAGCACTTATAGTAATATGAATCCATGTAACAAATTTCGGAACATTGTATTAAATATATCCTTGCGTTTTGAAGGCCTTGGTATGGAGCATATTTAGATACTTTACTGGTAATAACCCATCCAGAAACATTGCAAACTTTCGTTTTCAAAAATAAAAATATCAAACTTAAGATATAGAAATCCTTATTAGGTGACCCAGTGTTCACTATCATTGAAATCGGCTTGATCTCACCTTTTCAAATATGGTGATATCTCAGAATCTATATTTTGCGACTTATGACTCATTTTCCTAAAACGGATCACATTTATGAGCGACTAGAATGAAAATGTTTAATCTAGTCACTCATGTTGTGTCACCTGTGCAAGTCGCTGAGGTAATTAGAGCTGTCGCTAGAAGATGTTCTTATTTTGGGAATCCACACAGCAGCCAAAGTGAGCGACATGATGGGCGACATAGAGCAACTGAAAACTTGGGCGACTTGAGTAGAAAACATGAGTGACTGATGAGCGACTTGGCCCTGAAGTCACTCTGTGGATTCCTGACTTTGGGCAGTTTGTAATAATGGCGGGAATGAATACAAGCCTCTTTTGCCAGGTCAAGAGCATTTGAATTGCAATGGATGTGTTTGAGTTTGAGGATTTGAGGAATAATATGTAGACAAGATGATGAATGATGAATCCCGATGATATATATAGTGATTTATAGAGTTCCCTAAAACCGGGAATCCACACAGCGATACACCCATACACTAACATATGGGTGAAATCGCCGGACAACGTACAATTCCCCTTCACCAATCCTCTGAAATAATCCAAATTTCAGACAAAAATAAGGTTCAAAATTCAGTCCAATATAACCAAACAGATTGTTTGAATTAACGCAATATCAAATATACTCAAATAGACCATTTCTCAGTCTAATTTAACAAAATGTACCACCAAATTTAATGAAGATCTGCCAATTGTACATTCTCTGAAGATCTGACCCATATTCATTCATACCTTCATAAAGCCAATAGCCCAGGAAGAACCCACACTATAAGCATGTATAGTACACATTGGTGCTCACAAGCACTGTTTATCCAGCCCACTAAGGGGAGAGACAAACCCCTAATGGGGTTCATTAGATAAGTGCGTACCTCCAACCAGGCGAATGGAATCGGTGAGAGGTGCAGGGGCTAGTGTCCTCGCCTCGCCTATAGCCTACTCGAGCCAATTACTGGCCCCTAATAAGCTAGGGGCACAGGAGGGGGTGCTTCCGGGAGATGTTATGCTTTCAGGGGGTCGGAAAGGGGTTCAGTGGGGTCAAGACCGAGCCTATAGTTAGATCTAAGAGGGTGAGGCATGTAGCTGAAATCTGTACATAGGTCAGATTTTCAGAAAATGTACAATTTACCTTCACCAATTCTCTCAAATAACCCACATTTAAGACAGAAATAAAGTTCAAAATATAGTTCAACCTAACCAAGCAGATAGCTAGAATCAATGCAATGAAGAATATACTCGAATTTACCTAGTATTGACTAAATTGAAGCCTAATTTAGTAGAATTTACTAAATGTGTAGATCTGCCAATTGTACATTTTCTAAAAATCTGACTCACAATTGGTTTATACATCATCTTTTACTGTAGATTTTCTGAATACTTTTGCTTTAAGTTCATGCAAATTAAAAATATTTCAATAGGGGATTTGCATGTGCCACTGCGCATGTCTATCACAGTGCGTTCTGGGATGGATTCTGATGACATCTGACATACAAATATTTGGCAACATTTTCCATCGAAAATTCCATGAAAGAAAGAAAGTTTTCACCAATATCACAGCTTTTATCTATGGGAAAGATGGAGGCTTGTGTTATGTCAACATATATTATTCCTTCCCAGGGATCTCACTCCAAGATGGTGGCTTCTCCCTGCAGCCTTGTTGCTTCACTTATTATCGCTCACCGGCAGCTGATTCTACTTCAACTTCTGTATAAGGTGCAGATTTTCAGAAAATGTACAATTCGCCTTCACCAATCCTCTCAAATAATCCAAATCTAAGAGAAAAATTACTTTCAAAATACAGTTTAACACAAAGAAAAGAGATATTTTTAATCAACACAATGCCGAAGATACTTGGATATGAATAGCCTTTAAAATATTCCAGTCTAATTCAGAAGAAGTTACCAAATTTATAGAGCTGATGATTGTACATTTTCCGAAAGTCTGACCCATAAACACATATATATATAACACCAGCAGGCTATTGATAAATACAGTCCTGGAGGTCATAATATGAGTACATTTTTTGAGACTTTTTTTGTGGCTGTAGTATCTGAGAATGCAGTTTAACTCCACGCTGCCCCTTACCTACCTATTATCGTGTTTGCTTTCACACTGGGGTGGCTAAGATGCAATGTAATGCTGGACAACTTAGTAGCACTAGGAGAGACTAGCCTGCCCTGTGCTAACCCTACCATGGGATATATGGGGCAGATTTTCAGAAATTGTACAATTGGCAGCTCTTCACATTATGAAAATTCTTCTGAATTAGGCTGAAAAATGAAGAATACCAGGTATACATTTGGTATCGCATTGATTTAAAGTATCAGTTCTGTTATGTTAAACTGCACTTTGAAGGTCATTTTTGTCTTAAATGTGGGCTATTTGAGAAGATTGATAAAGGCGAATTGTACATTTTCTGAAAATCTGACCCCAGTAGTACTGTAGAGACTAGCCTGCCCTGTGCTAACCCTACCACAGGATAGGCTGCCTCTTACCCAGGGAGTCCTGCACAGAACCCAATGGTGGCGGGCAATCCTGATAATGGGTCAGATTTTCAGAAAATGTACACCTCAACTTCACTATTTCTCTCAAGATTACCCAGATTTCAGACGAAAATAAAGTTCAAAATACAGTTCAACCTAACCGAACAGATAGCTAGACTCAATGCAATGCCAAATATACTCGGATTTACCTTGTATTGACCCAATTGCAGCCTAATTTAGCAGAATTTACTAAATGTGTACAGCTGCCAATTGTATATTTTCTGAAAATCTGACGCTAATATTTACCATTCCACAGGGTCAACCTTAGTGGAGGAAATATTCCTGGACTCCTGAAAGTTTGTATTATTGTTACTATAGATCTATATTGCAGAATACTAGCTGCTTTCCAAGAATTAATTCTGACCATATAATAGGCCCAATGGTAACAATGATAGACACTTTCTATAGTTGACTTTGGATAGTTACTATAGGTTGATATGACAAAATGGGAACCTATTGATAAAGGCATACAATGTCCCATATTCAGCTTATTTTCAATAACAGAACCTTTGTTTTATGTCAATAAAAATAACTGGAAATCATTGACTGCAATTTTCTCTAAAAGTACAAAAAAAAACAATGAGGAAATCACGTCATAAAATTAATGGTAATACATTTATTTTTTCCTTATATTGACAAAAAGGAGATGTTGTTCTATAGTCGACTCCAGGTGTTCCAGGCGACAATGAGGAAGGAGGGCTTAATAGATTACATCGGGAGTAAATTCCTGCAATATTTGTCATTCCACAGTGCCACAGTGTTAACATTGGCTGTATAGGAAGCTATAAGGCTATTTATCTGGACTGCACAGTATGTGTACTTTAGTGTCACTATAACGTAACCGCTCTTAACTTCCCCCTCGGTGGGGACCACACACACATTATTTTCTTTGAACAGCAGTTTAATGCGGGTCTCGAACGAAACCTACCAACATAACTTGCCCATTGGGCAAGTAGCAGCCAAGACTTACTTCCCCAACATTAAGTTTCACTTGCCCAAATTTATTTGTAGAATTATAACTGAAATCACACCAATCTGTATGTAAAGTTCTAATTCCAACAAAAAACACGTATTAGCCCTGGCGACTAAATATGGGTTTTTTTCAAGCCGGAACGTGAATGCCTTTTCTTTAAAACCCCGACTATTAAACAGGTTATTTTCAGGTTAAAATAAATGAACAAATACATAAATTCTATTATAGTGCATGTTGTAATTGAGTTCAACTCTGACATAGGCCTACAAATATCTTATCGAAAATTGCAGGAAAGTTTCCACCAATGTCATAATAGCTGATATAAATGATGGACGAAATGCATGATGGGAAAGATGAAGTCTTGTGTTATGGAAACGTCTATAATACCTGGATATTGATATAAGAGCACAGATACATAATCCATGCTGAACATGGCATGTTTTCTATAGGTTTTACACTGACAGAAACGAGAATTTTGTGCGCGCTTTAGTTGATGAATTTAGAGAATTTATGATTTTACAAGTCATTACTGTATTAAATGTATCTGCTGTAAATGGTATTAATCATCATATTAACCATTCATTTTATCTCTAACTGATTATAGATGATTGTAATTATTCTTTCAAAACTTGTTTTTTTTTATATTTTTATTGCCCGATTACATTAAGAATGTTAACCACATAATCACAATCAAATACGCATAGCAGTCCACGCATGCTATGGTTGAAGGTCGAACTGGAGGAATTGCACTGCAGAAGCTTTTGACCATTTCCTGTACTTTTTACAGGAATTAAAATACTTATATATATGTATATACTCATCCCAATAAATAAATAAACAAATAAATAAATAAATAAATAAATAAATAAATAAATAAATAAATAAATAAATAAATAATGTTATCTAGATCAAGTCCTGCATGTGATTGCACACACTGCGCTGAGATGAACAACCGACAAAAACCCTAGTGTATTGTGCACTGTGTGTAGTAATATACCTGAACATCAGCTGGTTCGAAAGATGTTAATCATACCCAAATCTTGAATATAATTTAAATTAATTTAAATTGTCTAAGAACTCACTCAAACCACTTTAACTTTGCTTGAATTTTGGAATGGGTTCTATGAGGTTGGCATGAAATTGTAATTAGACCCAATAAGATTTAATAAAAAAAATGTATATAGAGAGACGCATCCCAATAAATTAATGAATAAATAAATCTCAAGGTATGGATTTAGCCCAGAACAGAAGAAGGACAGGGACGGAGGAGTAAGTTGTAGGTTTGTTTATTGAGGGGTCCGACGTTTAAGGCTCATTAGCCCTTTATCAAGGCACCCGTAATAAATAAATAAATAAATAAATAAATAAATAAATAAATAAATAAATAAATAAATAAACAAATAAATAAATAATGTTACCTAGATCAAGGCCTGCATGATGTGATAGCGCTGCTAGGCTGGTGGTGGGAAAGTGAGCGTGGCTCGCGGGCTGACCACCCACCCAGTCGTCTTGTAGCCATCGGTGTCTATATTGAATAATCGACCTCAGGTATTGACCCTTACTGGACACCCGGGCCTGAACATGCCCTACCCAGCCTGTTGCACCAGCGGCACCCAATTACTTACACCAGCATATAATAGATATATCCCTGCCAACGTCCATGCACTTTCTCTCTTTATATGGAATGTGTTATAGGAAAATGAGTTAAATAGAATGATATTTTCCAAAGTGATTTATTCACAGGATCGCTTTTGTGAATGGAATGCTCCATCTCCCCTCTCTCTCCATCTCCCCTTTCTCTCTCCCCTCTGTCTCCATCTCCCCTTTCTCTCTCCCCTTTCTCTCTCCCCTCTGTCTCCATCTCCCCTTTCTCTCTCCCCTCTCTCTCCATCTCCCCTTTCTCTCTCCCATCTCTCTCCATCTCCCCTCTATCTCTCCTCTCTCTCTCCCCTCTCCCTCCTCTATGTCTCTCTCCCTGTCTCCCCCTCTCCCTCCATCTTCCCTCTCTCCCCCTCCCCTCTCTCTCTTCCCTCTCCCTCTCTCCCCCCTCTATGTCTCTCTCCCTCTCTTTCTTCTCTCTCTTCCCCCCTATACATATCTCTCCCGTCACCTTTACCTCTCCACTTGGAATAAGCCAGGTAGGAATCGACCAGAAGGAATCTATTTCTCCCTTCAATCATTCTCAGATAAAACTTTCCGCTATTAGTTTGCCTGATCACCTCCATCCCTCCCCAACTAAAGTATGGTGATCCGCCCGTGAGAAATCGAAAGGCCAAAAGGCGCTATGTCAGATAGGGCAGTTGCATGTGTCTTGGATGGGGCTACATATGTGATGTGTTACAGGAAAATAAGTCAAAGTGTCAATTTTCAAAGTGTTTTATTCACAAGATGTATTTGTTAGAATGTTTATGCTTAAGCTTATCGTAGCATGAATACATGTATCAAATTTCAGGCCAGTGTATTAAATATATTCATGCATTTCGAAGGGTAATATCCACCCAGATCGATTGCAAACTCTTTTTTCTTTTCAAAACTAGATATATATCAAACATTAAATATAGAAACACTTTTTAGATGTCCTTCACATTTACCATCATTAGAATCGGCTTGATCTCATCTTTTCAAATATGATGAAATCTCAAAATCGATTTTTTTGCGACTTGTGATTCATTTCCCAATATCACATCCAAAAGGCGCAGAAAGCGTTCTACCAATGCAGAAGGTTGAGGGTTCGAAACCCTGCTTGGACAAGTAACTATAATTATCCATTTTTTTCATTTATTTAAGGCCAATAATCCACACTTTAAATGTGATGCCCTAGACACGATAGAATTTAATGCCGCACTCATATTAGTTAACATTGTTCAGAAACTAAAAATATTTTTTGTTTGTTCTGCTCTAAAAGTTAGTTGCCAAGATTTTCGAGGTTGCTTTTACTACAGGTTTTAGAAAGCCCACATTTATAGTCATATGTAATATCAATTTATATGGTAAGGAAACATGACATGTCATCTTCCAGATTTTGAATTTTGAAATGTTGTATGTCAGATAAGAACTTAATCCATCGTATTATGCTCTGTAAAAGACACACTCAGTCGCACAGTCTAGGCCCAAACCTGAGTGAGTCCCTTCAAACCGAGGGAAAGCCTCTCGCCTCAAACCGAAAAGTGCCGTTATAATTCCATTAAGACCACAAAATGTCATATTTCCATTAAAACACCAAGTCACAGGCCAGGAAACAGATTAGCGAAGTAGGTGTCCAATCACTGATATACCATTCTCATCTGATCTGAGGGTTTGGACCTAGAGTGTGCACTACAAACCCCCTATTGTCTGGTTTCTTAGCAATAATTTAACCAGGAAAGAAAACAGATTTATCCTTTTTCGCCAGACAGTCTGATTGATTGCTTTTTCCACATGGATGAATATATTTATTTTCGTCTATTTTTTTCTCAATTTTGGGTCGTTTTTTTGGAGGAGGGTTTTGTTGCTGGATTAAATGGGTGCCAGACCACGTGACTGATCTCTTGCGTATCCGTCACCCTCGGTTAGGAGCGCCCCCTACCGTGAATAAGTTGAATGAATTCTACCATCTTTTGCACTGTCCAAGAACTGCCGATCTTGAAGGAAGAAATTCACTTTTTGAATTGAATTGAAAATACTTTATTTGTCTGAAGTTATACAGGTACAAGTATGAAAGTTAGACAAATAGGTGACCAGGCTTCTGGATATATTTTTAGTTGAACGACAATTGTTTTTTGTAACTATTAACTTTGTAATTTAACGACTTGGCCTGTAAATGGAATGATAATAAAAAATAAATCCAGGTCTTCCAGCCGTCACCTCATAATAGAAAGGACATCTATATTAACAGAGAGACTGGCTAAAGACACATATTAATAGGGCAAGAACAAGCTAAAGTTATCAAACAAATTTTGCCGTGAATAATTTGAATGAATTCTACCATCTTTTACACTGTCCAAGAACAGCGGGTCTTGAAGGAAGAAATTTACTTTTTGAATTGAATTGTGATGTGTTTTTAGGAAAATGAGTCATAAATCACAAAACATGGACTTTGAGATATTATCATATTTGAAGTGATGAGATCAAGCCGATTCTAATGATAGTAAACAGTAGGACATCTTATAAATATTTCTATATTTTAAGTTTGACAATTATTTTAAGTTGGGCAAGAACAAGCTAAAGTTATAAAACAAATGTTTACGTTATAAAGCAAGTTATAAAACAGATAATAATATCAAAACTGACTAATATCACTTCTCATGATACAAAGCACCGTCAGTTAATTATAGACTCTCATTATATTTACGTACACACAATTAATTCCATCAATTTCTATCTTTTTCTAATATTTTTAATCATCACTGTTTTCTAAATAATTCCTTTCTAGATTCAATTTCATGTGCTTCCGTGGGGTATGAATTTAGTAAGGCATATTTCAATTTTAACATTATGTTTGTTTTATTTGTTTATCTTTTATTTCAATAAGCTCACAATTTACATAGTTATTCACAGCTTATGATTCGAAGTATGCATAAATATTGGTCTCTCCGACTCAGACGGATTCGAAACTTAAAGGTTTAAAGATATAAATGTTATATTTCAATAGATATTCCATTTTAAAATTGATTATTGGTAGAACTACCAATCCTTCCAGTGAAAGAAATTGACAGCTTATATATGCTCATGTATGCACTCGAGTTATTCCCTCCACCCCACCCCCACCCTCTCTCTGTCCGACTGTCTGTCTCTCCCTATCTCTGTCTAGCTGTCTCTGTATCTCTCTCAGACTGTCTCTCTGTCTGTCTGTCTCCCCCTCTCTGACTGTCTCTCCCTCTCTCTCTCTCTCTGACTGTCTCTCCCTCTCTCTCTCTCTGTCTCTTGCTCTCTCTCTGTCTGTCTCTCCCTCTCTCTGTCTCTGTGTCTCCCTCTCTCGTACTGTCCCTCCCTCTCTCTGTGTCTGTCTCTCCCTCTCTCTGACTGCCTCTCTATCTGACTGTCTCTCTCTCTCTCTCTGACTGTCTCTTTCTTTCCCTTCTTTCCCACCATCTTTCTCTTCCTCTCTCTCTCTCTCTGTTTCCCTCCCCACTCTCTCTCTTTCTCTCTCTCTGTCGTTTATCTCTGTCTCCCTCAGTCTTTGTTCCTCGCTATCAATCTTTCTTTCTCTCCCTCTCCCTTCTATATCAAACTATTTATTCATCCTACTCCCTCCATATGCTTGCTCTTTCAGGATAATGAAATAAATATTTGGTTTACAAGTCATACTAAAGATTTATTCACTTTTCTCCGTAGTAATAAAAGATTAGTAGGGACCGCACACCACAGCCACTGGAATAAGCTTTAAGATAAATCATTTATACGATACATAAAAGCGTCCGGAGAGAGAGAGAAACAGATCTATTTAATACAATTCTATAAAGCAGTGTAATACCAGCAACACGACACAAGATAAGGCCAAAGAAAATAGAAGTGTTTCCGATTTACCCACCTACATGGGTCAGACTTTCAGAAAATGCACAATTCAACTTCGCTAATCTTCTCAAATAACCCACATTTTAGACGAAAATAAAGTTCAAAATACAGTTCAACCTACCCAAACAGATTGCTAGAATCAATGCAATGACGAATATTCTCGGATTTACCTAGTATTGACCAAATTGCAGCCTAATTTAGCAGAATTTACTAAATGTGTAGAGCTGCCAATTTTCTGAAAATCTGACCCATATGTACTTATCATGTTTATTTCTGTACCGCTGGTACAAGTGACATTGTCACAAAATCTTCATCTTCAGACACATAAAGCCGAAGCCATGATTTATCATGTTAAAACTTAATAAAGTAATTTCAAACTGAATAGTGTACCTCAAAGTCAATTATTCCAACGATTATGTAATGTCAATTCTTCCGATGACTCTTATTGTAACATAATGTTTTTCGGGCTCATCTGGAAGATCTGGATTCCAGACGGTGCTTGCCTTATTTCTGTTTACTTTTTATGGAAATAAAAATTAATACATATAAACGCTTTTTTGACCTTCCCTAATTTTTGTTAATTATCTTTTGAAAAAAGAAAGCTAATAAAAGCAAAAAAACAAATCTACTTAACCAGAAAAATCTTAAAATGTACATTTCTCAAGTTTAAAAACTCAACTGTTATGAAATTGACAGACAGAAAATAGATTTTCTTTCAGTTCCTGGAAGGTGGTTTCCTGAAAAAAATAAAAATAATGAGTGAGTGAGTGAGTGAGTGAGATTGGTTGCTTTACGCCCTTATCAACGCATTTAATATGGTTATATCAAGGGTGGGAGAGCTGAGAGGGAGTGAGTGAGTGAGATTGGTTGCTTTACGCCCTTATCAACACATTTAATATGGTTATATCAAGGGCGGGAGAGCTGAGAGGGAGGCAGTTTATAATCTTACCCAGGAAATAGCGATAGAGAAGAAGGGAGAGAGAGACAGAGAAAAGAGACAGAAAGGCACTTTATGGTCTTACCCAGGGAGAGCTGAGAGGGAGGCAGTTTATGATCATACCCAGGAAATAGAGATAGAGAAGAAGGGAGAGAGAGACAGAGAAAAGAGACAAAAAGGCACTTTATGGTCATACCAAGGACCAAGCTAATCAAAAGAAGAAAGCAAGTCTTCATAACCAGAAAAATCTTAAAATGTACATTTCTCATGTTTAAAAACTCAACTGTTATGAAATTGACAGACAGAAAATAGATTTTCTTTCAGTTCCTGGAAGGTGGTTTCCTAAAAAAAATAAAATAATGATAATTATAAAAAGAAATTACCCCCGACCTAGTTTACAGCTAGATAACCCGGAAACTCACCTATTTTTGTTTTGGCCTAAGACAACACACAATCTACAACATAATCCACCAATATATCCCATAATGCATAGCGTATACTCGTCCCATAATCCATCGGGAGCCCGGATAGACACTGGCGCCACCATAAGTGGCCTACAAGTACTAATTAGAAGTGAGTAACTACCCTAGTTACCCCTTAGTTACCACATAGGGCATCGGGAGTGATCCCGGGCTTAGAGCCCTAATACCTATTACTGCACGTGGGTCGGTTTCCAGAAAATGTACTATTCGCTTTCACCAATCCTCTCAAATAACCCACATTTTAGACAGAAATAAGGTTTAAAATGCAGTTTAACATAACAGAACTGATACTTTAAATCAATGCGATACTAAATATACTCAGATATACCAGAAAATTATCATTTTTTTAGCAGAACTTCTGCATTAGATATGTAGAGCTGCCAATTGTACATTTTCTGAAATTCTGACCCACGTATGTGTGGCCTTGGGTCACAGCTGGGAAATATATGTATACGGGTCAGATTTTTAGGAAATGCACAATCTACAGTACTACACATCTCCCAAACTCTGCTAAATTAGCGTGAAAAATTATAAATACTGAGTATATGTGAGTGTATTCTGTATTGTATTCATTCAATGAAACTGTCTGGTTATGTTGAACTGTATTTTGAACCTGATTTCCGTTTTAAATGTGTGTTATTTGAGGGGATTGGTGAAGGTCAAATCTGACCCGTATACGGGTCAGATTTTCAGAAAATGTACAATCGTCAGCTCTACAAATTTGGTAGGTTCTGCTTAATTAGACCGGAATATTTGAAATGCTATGCATATATCTTTGGCTTTGCTTTGATAAAAAAATATCTCTTTCTTTGTGTTAAACTGCATCTTGAACGTAATTTCTCTCTTAGATTTGGATTATTTGAGAGGATTGGGGAAGGTGAATTGTACATTTTCTGAAGATCTGACCCATACAGGTTAGCTGATGTGGGAACATCAGTGCAAAAGAACCAAACACAATCAAACCAAGGGCTTGCTGTACCTTCACGTTGCCTCCAAGCTGCCAACAACTATCTAACTGGAACAAACACAAATACGCACTCACTATCCACCTAATTTCATTATGATATGGGTCAGATTTTCAGAAAATGTACAACTGGCAGCTCTACACATTTAGGAAATTCTCCTAAATTAGGCTGAAAAATGAAGAATACCTGAGGATATTTCGTATCGCATTGATTTAAGGTATCAGTTCTGTTATGTTAAACTGCATTTTGAAGCTCATTTTCGTCTTAAATGTTAGCTATTTGAGAGGATTGGTGAAGGCGAATTGTACATTTTCTGAAAATCTGACCCATATATCCGTACAAACTGGACTGGCTTGCATAAATAGACTTGCACAGTACTGGTACTTGGGTGAAGTCGCCAGAAAATGTACAATTCACCTTCACCAATCCTCTCAAATAACCCAACTTTCAGACAGAAATAAAGTTCAAAATACAGTTCAACATAACCAAACAGATTGCTAGAATCAATGCAATGCCAAATACACTTGGATTTGGCTAGTTTTGGACAAATTGCAGCCCAACTTAGCAGAATTTGCTAAAAGTGTACAGCTGCCAATTGTACATTTTTTGAAAATCTGACCCATTTATCGATTTTATAACCCTAATAAAGAGGTGATAATTAATAATTAATATAAATATGATGAGATTATGCAATGTTACGTAACAACCCTAGCCATGTAATTAAAATTATCTTTCAGAATTAGATAGGATTTATATGGTAAGAGTGTAATATCCTACCCTTAGATGTTTAGTCCTGTCAACATTGGTTGAGGAAAAAGGGAGATATGTGAGGCAATGTATACTGATCAAAGTTGATGCATGCCGGAAAGTTGATAGTGCATGCATTGGCGAAAAATAAGGCAGAAACGCCAGTTACTTTCAGAATACATCAAAATAGAGTAGAAAATCGACAAAAGGACAACTTTGTCCTGCTAGTTCCATAATTGGATCAATGTCGGTTGTAGAATAAGGGAGATATGAATAACAAGCAGTGATGGATTGCCCACCAAGCTCGCATATATGCAATAATGCATGTGCATGTGCATTTGCATGAGCATTATTAACGTTTTCTAACTTACGCCACATTAGTAATGTGCATTGCACTGCTGGGTTCTTCACAACGCTATTTCGGGGGGCGGGGGCAGGATGTATGTTTGGGTTTGGAGTGAGGTGAGTGAGTGAGTGAGTGAGATTGGTTGCTTTACGCCCTTTTCAACACATTGAATATTATATCAAGGGCTGGAGAGCTGAGAGGGAGGGAGTTTATGATCTTACCCAGGAAATAGAGAGAGAAGTAGGGAGAGAGAGACAGAGAAAAAGAGACAGAAAGGCACTTTATGGTCTTACCCAGGGAGAGCTGAGAGGGAGACAGTTTATGATCATACCCAGGAAATAGAGATAGAGAAGAAGGGAGAGAGACAGAGAAAAAGAGACAGAAAGGCACTTTATGGTCTTACCCAGGGAGAGCTGAGAGGGAGGCAGTTTATGATCATACCCAGGAAATAGAGATAGAGAAGAAGGGAGAGAGAGACAGAGACAGACACAGACAGAAAGGCACTTTATGGTCTTACCCAGGGAGAGCTGAGAGGGAGGTAGTTTATGATCTTACCCAGGACCAGTTTGGGTTTGAATAACAAGCAGTGATGAATTGCCCGCCAAGCAATATTGTGCAATATTAACGTTCTCTAATTTACACAACATTGGTATTGGCAATGCATTGAGTCCTCCACAATGCTTTTCTCCATGCTATGTCAGGGAAATCATGCCGGGAAATCAAAAGTTTAAATTTTGCAGACTGCGTTACAGCATGTATCCAATTGAAACAGTGGAATCGATGGGAAACCGTTTTTGTCCTTGATCAAAAACCGAAATTCCTTCTTTTAAAAGTTGTTTAACCATGACTAGTTGAGGTCATGAGTTGAGGTCATAGAGCTGGCCATCCACTACATGGGTCAGAGTTTCAAAAAATGTACAATTCGCCTTCACCAATTCTCTCAAATAGTCCACATTTAAGACAGGAATGAGTTTTTGAGAACTGATACTTTAAATCAATGCGATACCAAATATACTCAGATATACCCAGTATTCTTCATTTTTCAGCCTAATTTAGGAGAATTTCCTAAATGTGTAGAGCTGCCAATTGTACATTTTCTGAAAATCTGACCCACATTGTGTACTCAGATGGAGGTAACGTTGGAAGGTGTTACCTCCGTCTGGCTATTTCAACGATCAATATCTCAAGAGATAATGAAGGTAGATGAAAAATTTTAACATTAATGGGAAGGACATGGCCCTAGCTTTATGGAAAAATTTATAAAGAATTGCCAATTGGTAACTTTTGCTAAAGGAGACTGGAATATTTTAAATGCTATGCATATCCAAGTATCTGTGGCTTTGTTTTGATTAAAAAATATCTCTTTCTTTGTGTTAAACTGCATTTTGAAGCTCATTTTTGTCTTAAATGTTGCAAAATCTTCCTTTCCTTTCATGCTGTGAATAATGAAAGAACGTCCAGTCAGGCTGCAGGGAGGTGGAACAAAATTAATTTAAATTTCCAGGCCCCATATTCTTGGGGAAAATCACTGACAGTTCTGTTTCTGCTTCGGAATATATCCCTATTTGGTCAACAACCAGGACAATTATAGCTGAAATAATAATAATATTAAATAAAAAAAAACCTCATACAGTGAATCACAGCAGTGCAGACGGAGGTAACATAATGGGTCAGATTTTCAGAAAATGTACAATTCACCTTCACCAATGATCTCAAATAAAACAAATTTAAGACAAAAATTAGGTTCAAAATACAGTTTAACCTAACCAAACAGATTGCTAGAATCAATGCAATGCCAAATATACTCGAATTTACCTAGTATTGGCCAAATTGCAGCCTAATTTAGCATAAATTTACTAAATGTGTACAGCTGCCAATTGTACATTTTCTGAAAATCTGACCCATATAAAAATCAAGCATGAACTTTGATTTACTGTCCTGAATCAGGGCGTTATCTGATCATGTATTGACCGACCAATTGTAAAAAAGATCAGCAATAAAGGATTTTTGAATTTGAATTTGAATTTGAATGTAGCAGACTTTGCCACTTAACCTTTAGATACTTGCCTTTAAGATGGACCAATCAGAAATTTGATATGCAGTGGTAAAAAAAAATCCCATAACTGTCATTCGTGAGAATTGCTCAGCTACTTTGCTAATAATGGTCCACCCAGAAATATTGCAAACCTTTTTTTTTTCAAAAATAAAAATATCAAATTTAAGATAAAGAATTACTTATTAAATATCCTAATGCTTACTATCTATGGAATCGGCTTGATCTCATCTTTTCAAATATTGTAACATCTCAAAATCGAATTTCTGTGACTTGTGACTCATTTTCCTTCAATACATCACATATGGGTAAGATTTTCAGAAAATGTACAATCGACAGATCTACATATTAAGTAAGTTCTGCTAAATTAAGACTGACAAAACTAGGTATATCTGAGTACATTTGACATTGAGTTGATTCAAAGGATGTGTTTTGTTGTGTTAAACTGAATTTTGAACATCATTACTGCAGGCGGGTCACAGACTGGCCCAAAATCCAGGTAACATGGACATACGTGACATAAGGGTCAGATTTTCAGAAAATGTACAATTGGCAGCTCTACCCATAAGTAAATTCTGCTCAATTAGGCTGCAATTTGGCCAATACTAGGTAAATTCGAGTATATTCGGCATTGCATTTATTCTAGCAATCTCTTTGGTTAGGTTGAACTGGATTTTGAACTTTATTTTCGTCAGAAATTTGGGTTATTTGAGAAGATTGGCAAAGTTGTATTGTACATTTTCTGAAAATCCATAAACACAAGAAATTTTGAGCTAGGAAGGAAGCTATTAAAGCACAGTACACCAAAATCTGAACAAATTAGACGCTCTACCGTAAACCGAATACCATATTCCTGGAACAAATTACCAACGGTGGCCCACCTGCAGTTAGATAATAAGGCATTTAAGAATCTTGCCAGAGCCGCTTATATATATATATATATATATCGTATTTTTATTCTGAATCGAATTCTACATCGTATTCTCCAGAAGTGGACACCATCCTCTCAAATTGAGATCTTCCTGGAGGGTCCAAGATTACAATACTATAAATACCAGTTTTTAGTTGAACATGATATCTAGATGCACCTTATAAATCCGATTCGGAGATCAAATAACAATCTAATAAAATATATGGAATGATAACTTTTTTTTATATAAATCTGAGTTTGTGAACGAACCTGAAACTGTAATATTGATCTATCCCAGTACCAGTATGACAACAAGTACACCTGATTCATCAGAGAGCTATGAACAAACCAACTTCTGTACATTATTATGCCATATGTGATGTGTTTCAGAAAAATGAGACATAAGTCGCAAAATTGATATTTTTCAAAGTGTTTTTTTCACAAGATCACATTAATGGAATGATCTGATTTTTAGAGAGTTTATTACTTAGACTTATATCAATCGGTTTATCAAATTTCAGGACAATCTATATGATATATCCTTTAGTTTTAAAGGTCCTGATATGGACTACATTTAGTTACTTTACTGTTTATTGACCCCCCAGAAATATTGGAAACTTTTTTCAAAAACGAAAATATCAAACTTAAAATCTATAAATACTTATAAGATTATTAGACTGTTTACTATCATTGGAATCAGCTTGATTCCATCTTTTCAAATCTAATGGTATCTCAAAATCTATTTTTCGCGACTTATGAGTCATTTTCCTGAAACACATCACATAATTATTGTAAACAGCATAATAACTTACCACTGTACACCTTGTAGAGAATCGTCTTCGGTCATTGATAGAAGCGATATTGTTACTCTACAACAGACGCTTGTAAGTCAACAAAAGGGGCGGAAAACCTCCCACCAAACCGGAGAGTTCTCCCCTTTGTTAAAGCATTATAGTAATGCCAATAACAGTTTTCTAATCTAATCTAATCTAATTATTGTCTTTAATTTGTGTTACTTGAAAGGATTGCTGAAGACAGATTGTACATTTTCCTGTAACACATCACATATGGGTCAGATTTTCAGAAAATGTACAATTGGCAGCTCCACACATTTCTGAAATTCCGCTAAATTAGGCTGACAAATGAAGAATACCAGGTATATCCGAGTATATTGGTAACACCATGATTTAAAGTATCAGTTCTGTTATGTTAAACTGCATTTTGAACCTGATTTCTGTTCTCAAAATCTGACCAATATAGGAAAAGCGCATGTGAAACGGTTGGAGAGCCATGTCAGGTTGCGGAGGCACCATGGAGGGAGAGGAGGGAGACATCTTTAGCATGCCATACAGGCCTGCCAGAAATCCATACATAAAAACTCTATACCTTGCTTAATATGTCATTCAGTATATCCCAGTCTTGGCATGGGTATATGTAATACTAAACCTGCCTCTATTAAGTCCGTATTAAACATTTACCGCTTATATTAACTCAAAGCCTTGAGACTTTGCAGTGTATATTGCCATTTATTATATGCACATTCCATATAAGGGTCAGATTTTCAGAAAATGTACAATTCGCCTTCACCAATCCTTTCAAATAACCCACATTTAAGACAAAAATGAGCTTCGAAATGCAGTTTAACATAACAGAACTGATACTTTAAATCAATACGATCCCAAATATACTCGGATATATCGGGTATTCACCATTTTTCAGCCAAATTTAGCAGAATTTCCTAAATCTGTAGAGCTGACAATTGTACATTTTCTGAAAATCTGACCCATAAGCGGTGCAATAAGTGGTGTGCTATAAAAATATTCATTTAGTATGTGTACTATATGAACTACTTCGTCACCAAGTCAGCTAATTTTCTCAGATTTTACACATCAAGTTTTATGTCCATATGATAAATATAGAATGGAACTCAATAATAAAAAATGTATTGGATTGTCAAAATGTATAGGACTTGATTCATCGGCATCGTGCTTATGCAGAGGAATCTCATCCAATACATTTTTTATTATGACAGGTGTGATATCGAAAAGTGACCCCGTCGAAAAGTGACCCATGGGTCGATTTTGGACGTCGAAAAACCGACCCATGGGTCACTTTTCGGCAATCGAAAAGTGACCCACCCCATCGAAAAATGACCCACCTATTTATGCAGAGATATATATAGACATAACTTTTATACCATATTGAGCGTTCATTTGTCAGCAATCATGAAGCTACATGGAGCTAATGTAACAACATGGAATGTGTTTTAGCTCCCGAATATTGTCGCGCTAAATGTTACACCTATTCAATCACCCTAGGTGTGGTTATAGGCTGGCTTATTGTAATAATGCCCTCACCGTGTAGAAAGTGAGGGAGGATAATTGTTACTATTAATAGGTATTATGTATCCAGATTATTTTATTAGATTTTAAAACTAGGAAGCGTCTATAGATGTTATGGTAGAAATTACAGTTACTACGGATATTTATTTCTCATTACATTATTATGTATACGTTATAAGTTATTATACTCACTAGAAACTTTATGTTAAACTATCTATCAAACAACTGAATTAATATACAATATCAGGCATCGTAATATATCATTTCAGAACATTAAGTTAGAAAAGAAGAGGGGGTCGATTTTCGATGGGGTGGGTCACTTTTCGATTGCTGAAAATCGACCCATGGGTCACTTTTCGATGGGGGTCACTTTTCGTCATGACACCGGCTCATGTGAGGTGTTTCAGGAAAATGAGACACATTACTAGTAATGGTCTACCCAGAAATATTGAAAACTTTCTTTTTCAAAAATCAAAATATCAAACTTAAAATATAGACATAGTTTACTTGTTTACTATCATTGGAATCTGCTTGGTCTCATCATTTCAAATATGATAATATCTCAAAATCTCATTTTTGCGACTTTTGCGATTAAATATTTGCATGTCAGATTTGAACCAGATCTGAACTGAATCCATCCCGGCATGCATTGTAATAAACATGCTAAGCTAATAGGCAAATCCCCTATTGCTTCTTAGATCCCGCTTACCAGTTTCAAATTTCGAATTTGTTAATTGAATTAAATTAACTTAAAAATATGCTTCTTAAAAATTAATTCATTTCAAGTCCTGGTTTATGTTTTTGAAATAACATCAACCAGGATTTGAAATGAAATTCTAGGATTGATCGGGAGATCCAAATCGTGGGGCAATCGGGAGGCAAATCGGTTGTGTGTGGGCAGGGTCTTAATAACCTGAATGCACTGTTCTCTTCTACCTAACGTTGAACGGGTATAAATCTACTTACAACACCAACCCAAACCCTTTTAGGATACTAGAAACGCGAGGAGAATACTAATATGTCCATGAGAAATTAGCATTGGAAAGAGCAGATGGGGCCTCCCCCACCACTCCTCACTAATTATCGCATTATGTGGGGGTACTGAATGCTTTAGAGATATTCATTTAATGTCTCCCATTACCTCCACTGCATACCAAGTATGAGGCTATTGCACAACAAACCTAACTCACGCTTTGCTTAAGCAAATACATGGGCGGTTCTGGTGGCTCAAGCCCCCCCCCCCAGCCACACACACACATACCTATAGAAACAACTTTAGCCTAAGGAAAGACTTTTGGACGCACACTTTTACAAGGAGACGATTCGATCTCTCTCTCTCTCTATCTATCTATCTATCTATCTATCTATCTATCTATAGGTTATTCCCTGCGAATGGGACGAATACGCGCATCTAATAGTTTGTTGGGTTAATAGTTTGTTGTTTGCATGGCCGGCAATGTAAGCATGTCTGTGATTGGTCAATATTGCCCTCATTGATGACGTCAGACCAATCAGGGACAAGCATACTAGCTGTACTAGCTAGCTGTATTTAACTATGTAAGAAAGAGATTAACATAATTCTGTTATTACATGGGATGAATTTTGAACGTCAACAAAAGAACATATGGGTCAGATTTTCAGAAAATTTACAATTTACCTTCCCCAATCCTCTCAAATAATCCAAATCTAAGAGAATAATTACGTTCAAAATGCAGTTTAACACATACGCAATGCCAAAGATACTTGGATATGCATAGCATTTAAAATATTCCAGTCTAATTTAGCAGACGTTACCAAATGTGTAGAGCTGTTGATTGTACATTTCCTGAAAATCTGACCCATATAGCTAGGACTTATTCCAACCAAGGGCGGTATAGGAGAAGTTCCACACAAGACATAAGACAGAAGTCTTATTTAGGCGGACCTTTAACGCTCCAATGACAAGGAATAAAAATGAAAATGAATGTCATTAGCAGCAGAGCTCAGTATGTCTCAAGGCTAAGTTTTTATCATTTTGCCTCTAATTAAGCGCCTTATTAGCACTAATTATACATATATGGATCAGATTTTCAGAAAATGCACAATTGGCAGGTGTACACATTCACTAAATTCTGCTAAATTAGGCTGTAATTTGGTCAATACTAGGTAAATTCGAGTATATTCGGCATTGCATTGATTATAGCAATCTGTTTGGTTAGATTTTGAACTTTATTTTCGTCTGAAGTTTGGGTTATTTCAGAGAATTTGTGAAAGTGAATTGTACATTTTCTGAAAATCTGACCCATGCATATGTCTCCAGCAGGCAGCTCTCACCTTGTTATACATGGGTCAGATTGTCAGAAAATGTACAATTGGCAGCTGTATATGTTTAGTAAATTCTGCTAAATTAGGCTGAAATTTGGTCAATACTAGGTAAATTCGAGTATATTTAGCATGGCATTGATTCTAGTAATCTGTTTGGTTAGGTTGAACTGTATTTTAAATTTTATTTTCGTCTGAAGTTTGGGTTATTTGAGAAGATTGGTGATGTGGAATTGTACATTTTCTGAAAATCTGACCCATGCATGTGCCTCCAGCAGGCAGCTCTCACCTTGTTATACATGCGCGGGTCAAGGCATTGCTTTATGTACAATCTCAGTGCATCAACCAACACTTCCTTTATACTTGGCCTTCACCTATCCCCTCGAATAACCCAAATTTAAGACGAAAATCAAATTTAAAATACAGTTCAACATAGCAGATTTATTAGTGAGATATAGTTTTTCCAGACCAGAGCTGTGGGTAGCAGTACTAAGCTTGTGTTTATTTTTAGCACAAAAATTGTTTTCGCACAGGGCCATGACTCGTCTAGGCTCACCACAGTCTAGGCTCACAGCCTCTCAGATTAGTCACTGGACGCCTAATGGCTTTTATTTCACCTCTGAAAGCGTGGAGAACGGAATGCCCATAGGATTAACGTAGGCAGTTCATTCTCCATGCATAGGCGCGTCTGGTTATCCGTTCTCACGTCCTCAAAGCTGCGTTTTGATTGGATAAGACGTCGTGGATTGATAGTTACGTAAACGATGCACACCTTGACGCAAAACAAAGTAGTTCTTATTTGAGGCATTCAAAATTTACATTTTAATAATTTTTCAACCATATAAATGGTAGGAAACATTAGGAATTTAATATATCTAGTGGCCAGAAGTGAAATTAATCTCGAACCAACCACGTTTCTCCCGTTTTGCATGTTCTCCACTTGTCTCCAGTGTCCGCAATCTAAGCCTACGCCTTCTGACGCGTGGAGAACAAGCAATACAGGAGAAACTAGGTTAGTTCTACCTATATAATTCATGCAAATTAGTCCTATACAATGGGCGCAGTCAATTATTCTTATAGCAAATGGCACAATGGAGGGTTCAAACTGATCGAGTCCCGTCAGAAAACGGGACGAACCCCAAAGGGGTGAGTTCCCGTTTTCTGACGGGACTCGATCAGTTTGAACCCGAACAGAGTGCCATTTGCTATTTATTACACACTCTATTGGGATGTCAAAAAGTAAATTTAACTTGTATAGCCTATAGTTTAGCTCGAGGAGGCTTGATTCACCGCAATTTGTAGGCCTAAGTTACGCGGTCGGGAAGACGTCATCTGGCCTACGCTAGTACGCTTTCTAACTGCTCACGTGTGAAATAATACTTTAAACTGAATGATCATCTAGGCACCCACTGTTCTTTATCAACCTTGTGGGAGACGTCACAAGGCCAAACAACCACCTTTCTCCATGTTATCACTTTATCTGTTTCCAGGCAACGTGTGAAAACATCCAGGTAGGACACTGCCTTTGTTTCTGAATAATCATGTAATTTAAATCAATGTCAATGCACTCTAGGTCCAAACCCTCAGATCAGATAAGAATGGTATGCCAACTTACTTCGCCAAACGGTTTTCTCACCTAAGACTCGGCGTTTTTGTTTTTTTTCACGTTTTGGAAAGTAAATTTGTGATCCGTTTCAGGAAAATGAGTCATAAGTCGCAAAATATGGATTTTGAGATGTCACCATATTTGAAAAGAGGAGATAAAGGTGATTCCAATGAGAGTAAACACTGGGACACCTAATAAGTATTTCTATATTTTTAAGTTTGATATTTTTATTTTTGACAAAAATGTTTGCAATGTTTCTGGATGGGTATTTACCAGTAAAGTGACTAAATATACTCGATACAAAGGCCTTCAAAACGCAAGGACATGGATTCATATGACTACATGTGTTACTTCCTTTAAAAATCAGAACATTTCAATAAAGAAATCTTGTAAAAAATAAACACTTGGAAAAATATCAATTTTGCGACTTATGACTCATTTTCCGGAAACACATCACATTTATTTACAAGACATCAGACCCGGTCTCACAAATTCAGGCGATTTTCGTACGCCCTGACGTCCATTTCCTTTACAAATTACAGTGCAGAGAGAACGTAAATATTTATAATTATGATAATAGAACATTTCAGTATGAAAATGTAAATACAGTTTTGACATAAGAAATTAATATTTTACTACTGATGATAACCTTGGCGAGGTTTGATGATGTTGAAAATTATGAGATGGGATGGGGTGATGGTTACAGTCTATTTAATTTTGCTATCTTTTTTTTTTGTTTTTACATCAACTTTTATTCAATCTGTCAACAAAACTTTCTCAATTTTGCTATCTTTTTTGTGCAGTGGGAGTATTGTGGGATTGGATTTTGGTTTTAATGGGAATATAATGACATTTTGCGGTATTAATGGAATTATAATGGCACTTTGTGGTTTGAGGCGAGAGGCTTTCCCTTCGTTTGAAGGGACTCTCTCATCTGTGGGCCTAGACTGAACGGACTAAAATGAAATTTAATGGCCTAAAATTTAATTTGTTATACAGAGAATGCTAAATATTATTCCCAAAGTAGGAATTTCCTACCAATGCGAGTAAAGGCGAAATAACATAACAATATTTATTTTCAGTAATAATTTCCAATAATCTAAATTTAAGACAAAAGTCAGTATTCAAATGTTAATGAATATATTAACAGAAATGTTTTTTTATGAATTGATCAAGGTAATACCAAGTGTGATGTATTCAAGGAAAATGAGACACAAGTCCCCAAAAATGTATTATGAGTTATCATCATATTTGAAGAGATAAGATGATATCAAGCCGATTCCAATGGTGGTAAATATTAGGAGATCAAAAATATTTTAAGTTTGAAATTTGTGAAAAGAAAGGGTTTCCAATATTTCTGTGTCGGACACTACTAGTAGACTCTATATAGGATGACCGTCGAAATGCAACGATATATTAAGTACACTGTTCTGACATTTGGTACATGTATTCATACGACTTGAAATAGTAGATATACTAAAAATGAGAACATTCCCACAAATACAACTTGTAAATAAACCACATTGAAAAATATCAATTGTGCGACTTGTGACTCATTTTCCTGCAGCACATCACAAATATACTCATGTATGTATGTATAATGATTTATTTCCGGAAGCGTACACTAAATAAAATAAAATAAAATATCAATCAATTTCTACACCGAAAAAGTGGTGCCTCTCTTCTGTGAAACCATAGATCTTCCAGTTGGCCCTCATGTGTATTTATTCAACCTAATTAGCAGGATTTGCTAAATGGGTCAGATTTTCAGAAAATTTCCAATTCGCCTTCACCATTCCTCTCAAATACCCCACATTTAAGACAAAAATGAGCTTCAAAATGTAGTTTAACATAACAGAACTGATACTTTAAATCAATGTGATACCAAATATACTCAGATATACCCCAAATTTATCATTTTTTAAGCAGAAATTACTTAATATGTAGAGCTGCCAATTGTACATTTTCTGAAAATCTGACCTAAGTACGTAGAGCTGCCATATGTACATTTGTCCACACCTTGACCCACTTCCATTAACACCATACCTGGAGGGCTGCTGATTAGATCTCTACTTGTTATCATTGCATTCACCCAGAATGCTAATTATGCGGCTAATTGGTACCCAGTATTTTGCTTCCCTTGCACTCCAATGCCTAACAACATTCCATACCTTCACTTGCGCTACTTCATATATGGGTCAGATTTTCAGAAAATGTACAATTGGCAGCTCTACACATAAGTAAATTCTGCTCAATTAGGCTGCAATTTGGCCAATACTAGGTAAATTCGAGTATATTCGGCATTGCATTTATTCTAGCAATCTGTTTGGTTAGGTTGAACTGGTTTTTTGAACTTTATTTTCGTCAGAAATTTGGGTTATTTGAGAAGATTGGCGAAGTTGAATTGTACATTTTCTGAAAATCTTACCCATGTACCTACAAGCTCTTCATCAAACACCTTGTAGATATAGGGCCAAGTCACTACTTAAAGTTACACACTCAGTTAACGTCAGTCAAAAAGTAACTATTTTCTCACAGTTGGAGAGAAGGAGAGACAGGGAGAGAAGATGGAGAGAAGGAGGGACAGGGAGAGAAGATGGAGAGAAGGAGAGACAGGGAGAGAAGATGGAGAGAAGGAGGGACAGGGAGAGAAGATGGAGAGAAGGAGGGACAGGGAGAGAAGATGGAGAGAAGGAGGGACAGGGAGAGAAGATGGAGAGAAGGAGGGACAGGGAGAGAAGATGGAGAGAAGGAGAGACAGGGAGAGAAGATGGAGAGAAGGAGGGACAGGGAGAGAAGGAGGGACAGGGAGAGAAGGAGAGGCAGGGAGAGAAGATGGAGAGAAGGAGAGGCAGGGAGAGAAGATGGAGAGAAGATGGAGAGAAGGAGGGACAGGGAGAGAAGATGGAGAGAAGGAGAGGCAGGGAGAGAAGATGGAGAGAAGATGGAGAGAAGGAGGGACAGGGAGAGAAGGAGGGACAGGGAGAGAAGGAGAGGCAGGGAGAGAAGATGGAGAGAAGGAGAGGCAGGGAGAGAAGATGGAGAGAAGGAGAGGCAGGGAGAGAAGATGGAGAGAAGGAGGGACAGGGAGAGAAGATGGAGAGAAGGAGAGGCAGGGAGAGAAGATGGAGAGAAGGAGAGACAGGGAGAGAAGATGGAGAGAAGGAGAGGCAGGGAGAGAAGATGGAGAGAAGGAGGGACAGGGAGAGAAGGAGGGACAGGGAGAGAAGATGGAGAGAAGGAGGGACAGGGAGAGAGGATGGAGAGAAGGAGGGACAGGGAGAGAAGGAGGGACAGGGAGAGAAGATGGAGAGAAGGAGGGACAGGGAGAGAAGATGGAGAGAAGGAGGGACAGGGAGAGAAGATGGAGAGAAGGAGGGACAGGGAGAGAAGATGGAGAGAAGGAGAGACAGGGAGAGAAGATGGAGAGAAGGAGAGACAGGGAGAGAAGAGTTGGAGAGAAGGAGAGACAGGAAGAGAAGATGAAGAGAAGGAGAGACAGGGAGAGAAGATGGAGAGAAGGAGGGACAGGGAGAGAAGATGGAGAGAAGGAGAGACAGAGAGAGAAGATGGAGAGAAGGAGAGACAGGGAGAGAAGGAGGGACAGGGAGAGAAGATGGAGAGAAGGAGGGACAGGGAGAGAAGATGGAGAGAAGGAGAGACAGGGAGAGAAGATGGAGAGAAGGAGAGGCAGGGAGAGAAGATGGAGAGTAGGAGAGACAGGGAGAGAAGGAGGGACAGGGAGAGAAGATGGAGAGAAGGAGAGACAGAGAGAGACAGGGAGAGAAGGAGGGACAGGGAGAGAAGGAGAGACAGGAAGAGAAGATGGAGAGAAGGAGAGACAGAGAGAGACAGGGAGAGAAGGAGGGACAGGGAGAGAAGGAGAGACAGGGAGAGAAGATGGAGAGAAGGAGGGACAGGGAGAGAAGGAGGGACAGGGAGAGAAGATGGAGAGAAGGAGGGACAGGGAGAGAAGGAGGGACAGGGAGAGAAGGAGGGACAGGAAGAGAAGATGGAGAGACGGAGAGACAGGGAGAGAAGGAGGGACAGGGAGAGAAGATGGAGAGAAGGAGAGACAGGGAGAGAAGATGGAGAGAAGGAGAGACAGAGAGAGAAGGAGGGACAGGGAGAGAAGATGGAGAGAAGGAGGGACAGGGAGAGAAGGAGGGACAGGGAGAGAAGATGGAGAGAAGGAGGGACAGGGAGAGAAGATGGAGAGAAGGAGAGACAGAGAGAGACAGGGAGAGAAGGAGGGACAGGGAGAGAAGGAGAGACAGGGAGAGAAGATGGAGAGAAGGAGGGACAGGGAGAGAAGGAGGGACAGGGAGAGAAGATGGAGAGAAGGAGGGACAGGGAGAGAAGGAGGGACAGGGAGAGAAGGAGGGACAGGAAGACAAGATGGAGAGACGGAGAGACAGGGAGAGAAGGAGGGACAGGGAGAGAAGATGGAGAGAAGGAGAGACAGGGAGAGAAGATGGAGAGAAGGAGAGACAGAGAGAGAAGATGGAGAGAAGGAGAGACAGAGAGAGACAGGGAGAGAAGGAGGGACAGGGAGAGAAGGAGAGACAGGAAGAGAAGAGTTGGAGAGAGAAGGATAGAAGAGTAGTGAGAGGTGCAAGTAACCACTCAAATCACGTCCAAGGACGAGTCAGCTTTTTATAGAGGCACTTATACAAATAGCCACCATAATTCATGAGTATAGATTACATTTATATATATAATATACAAGTATTCATACATTATATACATAAACACTTATAGATGGATAGATAGATTGATAGATAGGTAGATATCACATAATAAGAAATAATTATGAGCCATTTATTATTTGCTATAATTGAGCTATTGGCGGAGATGAGTGGACACCTACTGTATATGAACTACTACTAGAGCTAGAGGCAGGCTGTGTGACTAATGATGGGAGCATCAATATAACCACACATTAGTATCCATACATTAGCCTACAGCTATCTACATACAGACGAACATATATTACATATGTGATGTGTTTCAAGGCATAAGTCATAAGTCGCGAAAATTGGATTTTGAGATATCATCATATTTGAATAGATGAGACCAAGCGGATTCCAATGAATGTAAACATTAAGGACATTTAACAAGTACTTTCATCTCTTTAGTTAGATATTTCTATCTTTGAAAAAAAAAAGTTTGCAATATTTCTGGGGCAAAAATTAACAGTGAAGTAGCTAAATATGCTCAATAGAATGATCTAAGAAACGCACTGATATAATCAATAAACAGTCCTGGATTTTGATAATTTTTTTCATACAACCACAAGGACAATACACCCCAAAAATGAAAATATTCCAACAAAGAGATCTTGTAAGTAAACGACTTTGAAAAACACAAATTTGGCGACTTGTGACTCATGTATACAGACATATATACTAGATACCTCTACACATACATTTGTTGGTTTATTAATTCATTAATTGGGCCATATTTTCAGAAAATGTACAATTCACCTTCACCAGTCCTTTCAAATGACCCTAATTTAAAAGAAAAGTGACGTTCAAAATACAGTTTAACGCAATGAAAGACACAATTTTTATCAACACAACGCCAGAGGTACTCTGATATACCCATGATTCATAATTTTCTAATTAAGCATAAGTTACCAAATTTGTAGAGCTGCTGATTGTACATTTTTTTGAAAATCTGACCGAATTCGTCATACGCTGTATAGACTAGGCCCATTTTCAGAAAATCAAACTAGTTGAGGCGTTTTATAGTAGAAGCATTACAACACTTGTTTTTATACAATTAATATGTGCTAAATCCAAATCTGGCGGATGACAGAGTGAATTTTCAATATTTTCAAGATGGCGGCCATTTTAAAAAATGGCGGCTACTTTTAAGATATGTTATCTGTTTCTTCTTTATAACTTAAACAATATTTAAGCTAGGCCCTTTAAATTTTGTGTAGTGGTGGAGGCCATATTTATTTATTATCTAGTTAAAAATTGGTGACCTTTGTCAAGGTCAAGGTCATTTGTAATCAAGTCAAATGTCAGATATCATCATTTCTACTGTACAATCAAACAAACAGAGAAGAAACCCTGGCAAAGAGATCACTAATGATGCTATTGGTGATTCTTTTCAAGGAAGTTGTCCAAATAATGTTAACCTGACATCTTACAACATTTGAGAATTCCAAGATGGCCGCCAATATGGTTGCCTCAATAGTAACTTTGTTAATAATCATCAGATTTTGAAGTGCAGCATACCAAAATATAGGTTTTCAAGGGTGAGGAATTCATTGAGCATGTCTAAAACCACTTTAGATAGTATTTTAAAAAGATATAGTGTTGCCATAGCAACCAACTTATTGATCAGTACACCACAATTTAATCATTATAAAGATGAATTATATTTGAAGAACTGATTTGTTTTCTAGAAAACACATCCTTATGACTTCCACTTCCATGGGTAACAAGGTACATGATATATATTGTGCATGAAACAACATATAGATGGATAAAAGTAGTTAAAATGGTCAGAATCAATGCAAGATCTGTTTTCCTAAAAGGTGACAAAGATCATACTCCCTCAGAAGTTTGTCAAATATGTGTCTGGGAACTGTCTGGTGATATCAATGTTCAATGGTTTGTGATTGGTGGGGAAGCTTACAGATTACAGCTGGTAAGGATACTGCATACTATTTGGAGAAAGAAAGTTAAAGATGGATTCTCAACTAGTATAACTAGTATTTAATCATTGGTCACACATGCAGATGCCCTGTTGTGTGACAAATGTACACAACCTCACCAAATTTACTCATATTATGATGAATAGGACTGAATTCATCAATATCCTGCTTCTGTTATATGTTTACACAAGAACTTGAATCAACTGAGAAAATGGCCACTAGTCTGCACCAAACTCAGACCATTTATGTCAGGCCTTTTGTTGCTGTTTTACTAATGAATTTCAGACAAGCATCAACAGATTGTTGAGGAAACAAAATCCTAAATTTGCAATGTGGTATACAAACCTAAGAATCGTACCAATCCTTCTTTAATTCATATAATTATATGCCCAGAGAGATGGCCTGTGGAATTATTTCTTCTAGTTCCCAACAGGGGCTTTCCCAGGCTATATAAATAGAGTTTGGAGATCCCAATTTAAAAAAGGCTCAAAATCACATTTTCACCCCAAATACCTTCCCAAACCACATAATGTTCTCTGAACAGGGACGATGGACATGTACAGAATACAAAAAACATCTGAGGACATAAAAGATTCCAAGTAGATGAATAACAAAAAACCCTTCTTGAGCTTTGTATGGTCAATTCTATTTTTTTGGCGTTCATAAGTTTTTTGCATGATATTGTCAGGAATATTGACTTTAGACATGTTTTTTGAGATTCACTGAATCCGCTATGAAAAATCCTAAACTTAATATTAATAATTCCAGCTTTAAAAAACCTCCTAAAATAGACCATTTTTACAACAAGTTAAAAAAAATGTTCATTTGTCATGTAGAAAGAATTTGAACATAGTAAATGTATATATGTAGAGCAAATTTGTAATAATTCTGTAGACATATTACATGATGTTTTTAGGGATTCTATTTGAATATTTTATGTATCTTTTTTATAAGTATGTAATAGTCAACCCTGGTATACCATGCGTATGCCTAGACATTGTGTCCTCAATCTTATGTAAGTCACAAAGGTTGTTTAGGCGAATATGAATTCATATGATAGATGAACTACTCTAGTTTTAAATGAAACCAGGAAAAAGTATCAATTTTCCCTGCTTTCTACTTATTAATGAAATAGTACAGACACATACCCTATATAGTAAACTCTTCTGCATACCATGCATATGCTATGTATACATCCATATCTCAGCCAATTAACATATTTAACTTTAAACATGTATACATAAGTTGGACCCTTATTCAAGGTAATCTCCCATTTTTGTGCCAAACACACATTTAAAATAATAAGCAATATTATTAGAAACATGCCATGTGTATGCCTATACCGTGCATATGCCATTACAAGATGATTGGAAAATATCATAGAATATCATTGGAAAATATCATAGAATTGGCTTCACAAATACATAAAAAATGGAAATGAATGATAATACGTCCTTGCCACTTCAAGTTAAGACTCAGAACTTCTATAACTGATGTGGCTTATTTAAAAATTAAATACCTTAATCCAGTAGTCATTGTCATCTACATGCCCCAGGGCAGCACAATATGTGATAGAACAAAATCGTATAGAATAATCTGAAGGACCAATTACATTTCATGACACTAACGACACTCATAAGTGTATATGTACTGACTTTCTATTTTATGTTTCATAGGATACATTACATAGCGCAGCATACTCATGGCACATCCTAACTAATGCTATCAATATTCAGTATTTGTAATTCTTAAAACCAAGTCGAATGCAATGTGTCAAAGTTGAATGCTACTTGAAAATGCCAAGTTAGACTCTTAATAGCTTTGCACATGTTTCTAACCAAACTACATATCACATGCATATATATATGGTATGATGGTGCATACCGTGCGTATGCATAAAATGAAAGAGAGATTCCCATTGGAAATAAATATCTAGTTCTTGTATTTAACCAAAAATTGTATCAGATATAGGGGTCATACTAAATGCGTTATCCACAGAATAATATTCTATTATAATAGAAGTCATCTGCTGTTTAGGTTGAATTAAACAGTAAAGCACTGGTGTTTCTCATTGATTATACCCTGCATATGCCTTAGGCTAGGAGTTTATAAAGTAATGAACAACTCTGTAAATTTCTCCTCAACTTTTGATACATATGTTAGACACTCCCAACTATTAGAAAAGGCAGGCCAATAATAATTATTATTTGTCATTGATATTTCAAATTAAACAACACTATTAGATATATCCTCAAAATGGAATAATCTCCACAAAGAAACACCCGAATTCCAAATCCATCAAATTATCTAAAATAAATTTAATTAAATATCTTTGATTTTGAGACAAATGAACATAATATATTTTCACAATATTATGAAAAAAGAAACCAAAATATGGATAGACACATTTAGTAAAATTGCCAAGACTTTAAATAAATCATAGGGCATACGCACGGTATAGTTACTTGGGGCTCTTCTAGGCCCATTTCCTATAGGTCAGCTAATATCCAGAGATAACCTTACCAATTTATGCACAAAAACCCTTCGAAATATCTAGTTTTGTGGTATAACAACAATATATATTAATCAGTCCTATTTGAAAAATGACCATTTTTCGACCCCCTGGATGCCAAAAAAATAGAATTGACCATACATATGATACAGCTATGATGCATTGATCAATATATTGGGTGCTGTGGCAACACTATCTTTTAAATATTCTATCCAAAGTTGTTTCAGACATGTTCAATGAATTCCACACCCCTGAAAACCTATATTTCAGTATGCTGCACTTCAAAATCCGATGATTATTAATGAAGCTACTAATTGGGCAGACATATTGGCAGCCATCTTGGAAATCTAAAAATGCTGAAATATGTAAGATTGACATTATTCAGACAACTTCCTTGAAAAAAATCACCCATAGCCTAGGAAGAGATCTCTTTGCAAGGTTCTCTCAAAGGTTCTCTCTATGGTGGTGGTGCTTTAGTAACTTTTACTGCAGAACATAGTGCTTCTGACCTTTTTGCGGCCATAATGGAGGCCATCTTGGATTTCTTTAATTGGTCACTAACACTAGATTGATATCATTGAGATAGATTCCTAGGCCAGAATCAGTCTAAACCTATTTCAGCAAGTTAAGCCCCTCTGTCTGCTTGATTACACAGCAAAAATAATGATATCTGACATTTGACCTCATCTCAAATGACCTTGACCTTGAGAAAGGTCACCAAAATTTATTTGGTTAATTCAACAATAATTTCTTCAACACTACACAAAATTTAAAGTATCTAGCTCAAATATTATTTAAGCTATTGTGAATAAACAGATAACACAGATTAAAATTAGTGGCCATTTTGAAAAATGGCCGCCATCTTGAAAATATTGAAGATATGCTCTGTCATCCGCCAGATTTGGAATTAGCACATATTAATTATCTAAGAACAAGTGTTGTAATGCTTCTACTATAAAACGCCTCAACCACTTTAAATATCCATCTATTTCCATTTTGGGCCTAGTCTAGTATTGCAGTACCTGCCAGAGGAAAACCTAATCATTTTTCTCTGATTGTATGTTTTGCGATTAGACTTGTTTAAGAATTCTGGGATTATCATGATTTCTAGCTGTAGACGCCAGTTGCTATTGTTAGAAATGTCCATATGACGATGAGGGTAGAGTGATATATGTTGACATATTAATCATGGAACCTTCACTACCCATCTATAAGTCTCCCTTCCTAGCATTCCACCACCACTATAAGGGTCAGATCTTCAGAAAATGTACAATTGGCAGCTCTACATATTTAGTAAATTTTGCTAAATTAGGCTGAGAAATGGTCAATACTTGGTATATTTGAGTATATATGATATTGCCTTAATTCAAACAATCTGTTTGGTTATGTTGGACGGAATCTTTAACCTTAGTTTTGTCTTAAATTTGGAATATTTGAGACAATTGGTGAAGGTTACTATGGGAGTTACATGTGCATGTCTATTCGAGTGCATCATGGGATGGATTCTGTTTAAATCTGACGTGAAATATTTGGCAACATTTTTCTGACAATTCCATCTATAGGTGCTGGTGTAAGTGGGTCAGATTTCCAGAAAATGTACAATTCAACTTCACCAATCCTCTCAAAAAACCCAAATTTAACACGAAAATAAAGTTCAAAATACAGTTAAACATAACCAAAGAGATTGCTAGAATCAATACAATGCTGAATATACTCGAATTCAATTCAATTCAAGAATTCTTTATTGCATTTGATCTCTTTTACAATGTGGTAGTTCAGCTATCTAGATAAACAGATGTTTAAGCAGTTCTTCCGCCGAATTTACCTAGTATTGACCAAATTGCAGCTTAATTTAGCAGAATTTACTAAATGTGTACAGCTGTCACTTGTACAGTCTAGGTCCAAACCCTCGGATCAGATAAGAATGTTATGTCAGCCTACTTCGCTAATGGGTTTCTTGGCCTAGAACTCGGCGTTTTAATGGGAATATAATGACATTTTGAGGTCTTGATGGAATTATAATGGTACTTTGCGGTTTGAGGCGAGAGGCTTTCCGTTCGTTTGAAGGGACTTTCTCAACTTTGGGCCTAGACTGTGTACATTTTCTGAAGATCTGACCCAAGTAACACCCACCCACCCACCTCCTGCAGGTAATCAATCAGACCCTGGAGTAACTATATATCGCTCCAGATGCGTTCTACACACCTTGATTCATTGCCTGGTCCAACACCTGCACCACTATTCCAACCATTAACAATGGGACGCCACACTCACTATTCATCTCTGCTATTTCTACCACTGACTTCTCTCATAGTTGGATTACTTATATTCCGACGACTTTCCTCGATTTCTCCTCCTCCCGTTTTGCATCTCTTTCCACTCCTAGCTGCTCTCTATATATTTCTTTCCTCTTTCTCTCTCTCTCACTCGCTAAGTCTCTCTCCTGTCTCTCCTTCCTCTCCCTTTCACTTCCCAGTCCTGAGTATGATCATAAACTGCCTCCATCTCAGCTCTCCCACCCTTGATATAACCATATTAAATGTGTTGATAAGGGCCTAACAAAATATCAAACAATCTCACTCACTCACTCTATTTCCTGGGTATGATCATAAACTGCCTCCATCTCAGCTCTCCCGCTTGATATAACCATATCAAATGTGTTGATAAGGGCCTAACAAAATATCAAACAATCTCACTCACTCACTCCATTTCCTGGGTATGACCATAAACTGCCTCCATCTCAGCTCTCCCGCCCTTGATATAACCTTATTAAATGTGTTGACAAGGGCGTACTATTCATCTCTTCTATTTCTACCACTGACTTCTCTCATAGTTGGATTACTTAGCTGTATTCCCACCACTTTCCTCGATTTCTCCTCCTCCTTCCCTCCCGTTTTCCGCCTCTTACCACTCCTAGCTGCTCACATATCTCTTTCTCCTCCTTCTCTCTCACTCGCTATGTCTCTCTCCTGTCTCTCCTTCCTCTCCCTTTCACTTCTGCCTTTCTTTCTCTCTCTTCCGTCTATTTCTCCCCACCCCCCAACACCCACACGCCTGTGATATGCAAGATTTCCACTAAGCACAATGGATCGGGAGAGGGTGAAATTACATGATGATAGGATTACAATTTTGAACAGTTATAGAATCCTGGTGAAGGAAATCGAAAAGCCTATGTCTATACTGTTATAATTCTTGTAATATTAATTGTGTTGGCTATTGTCCGTTTCGGCTTTTATCATCTAACCATCAAACATGGTTATGATGATATTGATATTTTCCAAAATGATTTATTCACAAGATCTGTTTGTTAGAATATTATAATTTACGGAGGGTTTAGTGCTCACATTCATATAAATACAGGTATCACATTAGGTATATTTGTGTTTTGAAGGTTATCATATATATGGAGTACTTTACTGGTAATTGCCCAACCAGAAATATCGCAAACTTTTATTCAAACATAAATATATCAAACATTACAATATAGAAATACTTTTTAGATAAGATATGGATACTCAGATATACCCGGAATTCACCATTTTTCAGCCTGATTTAGCATAAATTCCTAGATGTGTAGAGCTGCCAATTGTACATTTTCTGACAATCTGATCCAAATCCTTGGGTGAAATCGCCAGAAAATGTACAATTTATCTTCACCAATCTTCTAAAATAACCCAATATTAAGACCAAAATGAGGATCAAAATACAGCTCAACATAACCAGACAGATTTATTGAATGAATACAATACAGAATACACTCAGATATACCTAGTATTTATCAATTTTCACTCTAATTTAGCAGAATTTGATAGATGTGATGTGTTTCAGGAAAATGAGTCACAAGTCGCAAAATTGGTGTTTTTCAAAGGCGTTTACTTACAAGATCTCTTTGTTGGGATATTTTCATTTTTGGAGTGTCTAGTCCTTGTGGTTGTATGAATACATCTACCAAATATCAAGACTGATTATCAAATATATCAGTGCGTTTCTTAGATCATCCCATTGAGTATATTTAGCTACTTTGCTGGTAATTATCCACCCAGAAATATTGCAAACGTTTTGGTTTTTTTCAAAAATAAAAATATCTAACTAAAAGATAAAAGTATTTATTAGATGCCCTTAATGTTTACATTCATTGGAATCGGGTTGGTCTCATCTTTTCAAATATGGTGATATCTCAAAATCCATATTTTGCGACTTATGACTCATTTTCCTAAAACGGATCACAGCTGTGTAGAACTTTAGATTGTACATTTTCTAACAATCTGACCCATTATATCCTTGCCCTCCCTTGTACTACTAGAGTGACATTGGTAACGTCTCATAACCTACTGTAAACCCAGAGGTGGATGACCTGGCCCATTATACAGAGCATTAGGCCCCAAGTATAGCACAATTAGACAGGGGCCTAAATAATTAGTATGATTAATACTAATCCCCGTCCTCCCCGGCGTGTGCCTGCCGCACGTACGTGAGGGCTGGCGGGGAGCTAAGTGTCACTTCCACCGGTCTACCCAAGGACACAATAGCATGTTCCAAGGTCATCAGGAAAAACTACTTGTAGAGGATGTTTTACCCTGTTTTGATGTGATATTGTATATATGGCATGTAGCCTATTGTAAAACTGATATCATACGTCTGAAAAGCATTGAAATAAAAATCTTGTAATAAAACAAACATGATTTTATAGAATAAGAAAAAGCCCTTTTTAGGGTCATAGGCGATAAAAAAAGAAGAAAACCTGTAAAACAGTCTATGCCCGATCTGTACGGAATGTTGTATGTTGAAGAATTGTATGCTTCAATAAGAGCAACGATGTAGAAAGAACCGAAGAACTATAAATGGTAAATTATTATAGGAATTAGTAGTATAGAGTACGAGTCGTGATCGTGAGAAGTATGAGATATAGTCGTTGTAGAATTGATATGTAATGTGTGAGATAATAATTAAAAGTAAATGAGTAATTAGAAAATGTGTATAGGCAACGCCACAAGCCATCGACAGAGTTGAAACGCGTCTTTTGTTAAAATATTGTAAATGTATTGGTCTTTATTTGTAATAATGATAAAAAAGAATTGACATAGACATTTTAATTATTCTTTTTTTATTCAGCCTTGGGAGCTTTTTGCCACATCCACTTTGGTTTCCAACTTGACCCTTATTAGTGACATCACACCCATCCTTCTACTGATGGATGGGTCTTTGATCGTTATATAGGTCAGATTTTCAGAAAATGTACAATTCAAGTTCGTTAATCTTCTCAAATTTCAGACGAAAATAAAGTTCAAAATGCAGTTCAACCTAACCAAACAGATTGCTAGAATCAATGCAGTTCCGAATATACTCGAATTTACCTAGTATTGTCCAAATTGCAGTCTAATTTAGCAGAGTTTACTCAATGTGTAGATCTGCCAATTGTACATTTTCTGAAAATCTGACCCATATCTTGTATTTGTAAGGTACGAAAGGTACCTTAATTAGCTCAGAGATAATGGCTCCACTTGACCTAATTCCTAGTGATTGAACATGATTTAACATGAAAAGCTACATGTTTATAATAATGCTTTGATGGCCATTTGCTATGTTATAAGGCTTACACCTATATATAATTAATCACGTACTATACCATGGGGCTTCCATCTATAGGATTGAGGGTCTCAGCCAAATTACAATAATTCTGACTGGGGATGGTATGTCACTCAGCTGTTATATTCTTGCCTTTTCAACTTGCAACTTGCTCGGTCTCAGTTTGTCAACTCTGTTACATATCAAACATGTATTAGTTAGATCATATTGTCTGTTAGCTAGTTGAGAAGCAGTTTATTGTTACTATAAACGACCTTTCCCATAAAAGGGTCAGATTTTCAGAAACTGTACAATTGGCAGGTCTACATATTTAGAGAATTTTGCTAAATTAGGCTGCAATTTGGTCAATACTAGGTATATTCAAGTATATTTGGCATTGCATTGACTTTACCAATTACTTTGGTTAGGTTGAACAGTATTTTGAATTTTATTTTCGTCTGATATTTGGGTTATTTGAGAGGATTGGTAAAGGTGAATTGTACATTTTCTGAAAATCTGACCCATAACCAATCAGACTTAGCGCAGTTTCTAAAAACTGCTATGAACTATAATAATAACAGTTTGGTACAGAGTCAGATACTTTTTTTTATCATAAGAGATGAAAACATACTCTAAATTAATTGTATTAATATTAATCCAAATTTATATAATAACATTTGCTGTCATTTACAATCCGTAAACATTGCCATATAGGTCGGATTTTCAGAAAATGTACAATTGGCAGCTGTACACCTTTAGTAATTTCTGCTAAATTCTGCTAAAAAGATGATATATTTATTTCATTTCTTGATTAAATGGGTGTTATTTGAGAGGATTGGGGAAGGCGAATTGCACATTTTCTGAAAATCTAACCCATATATATACACGTACATGTACATGATATAACGCTCAGACCTATAAAGCGAGTGATAGTATCATTGGAATTACAGCCAATTGCCCCATTGACTGAAGACTATATATGGATCCAAATTGGCATCATTACAAGCGACCTATTCAGCCCAGGGCTAAGGGAACACAAGAAAGAAGCCTAGACAGACAAACATACATATAAATCAGGCATTGAACCCGGCCCGGCAAAGGCCAGCAACTTACAGGAGGTAGAGAAGAAAATGATGAGGATTATCCCATCGTTAATCCATTGGATTAGACTACTTAGGGTACTGGAGGAGGAGGAGGAGGGTGTAGTGGGGGAGGTCCGTGAGGCGTATCTGACTGAGAGGGCCTTGTAAATAATGATACATAGGGGTTGGTCAGGATACGTGGGTGAAGTCGCCAGAAAATGTACAATTCACCTTCACCAATCCTCTCAAGCAACCCAAATGTTAAAAATTCATATTTCTAAAAGTCATTTATTCACAAGATCTCTTTTTTGGAATGTTTTCATTTTTGGGGTATCTAGTCATATAGGTCTTATGGATACATGAACCAAATTTCAGGATAGTGTATTAAATATATCTATGCATTTCTAAGATCATCCTATGGAGTACATTTACCTACTTTACTAGTAATTGTTCACCCAAATCATTGAAAACTCTTTTTTTTTCAGAAATAAAAAATATCAAACTTAAAATATATAAATACTTATTTAATGTCCTAAATGCTTACCACCATTGAAATCGGCTTGATAGTCTCTTTTCAAATATAATGGTATCTCAAAATCTATGTTTTGCGACTTACGACTCATTTTCCTAAAACGCATCACAAATTTCAGATAAAAGTTCAAAATACAGTTCGGCCTAACCAAACAGATTGCTAGAATCAATGCAATACCGAATATACTCGAATTTACTTAGTATTGACCAAATTTTAGCCTAATTTAGCAGAATTTATTAAACGTGTACAGCTGCCAATTGTACATTTTCAGACAATCTGACCCTCGTGTATAGTGGCAGCCTATGAGGCGTATCTGACAGAGAGGGCCTTGTAAATAGTGATACATGTGGGTGGGTCAGGATAAACACACATTGGCTGACCTTGGGCTATATAATATAAGGTGTGGGTGGGTGGGTATGGATGGATGGCCATTGGGCGTATCCACTCAAATGTGTGGACTAAAGTACCTTGTCCACTAAGCCGATTCTCATGCGATGCTCAAAGAACTTAGTGGAAAAGAGTCCTCTGCGGCAAAAAGTCGCATGAGAATCGGCTTAGTGGACTAGTGCCTTAAGACTTTGGACTAGATTTTTTTTATTCAGTTGAAGGCCAATACAATATTTAATTTTCATAGAAAAAACGCAATATCCCTCAGGGATGTTTTCACACGGTAGTGATAGTGATCATTATATTATTAAATATGGTAGGGATTAACAATGATATTAGGGAGGTTCCGCAAGCAAACCTATTCTCATCACGTAACCGAATCCATGTTTCTTGTCAATTACGTCGAATTTTCTTTATATTACATAAAAAATAAATAGTGAGATGAAACAATTTGCTTGATATGGTACCTTTCGTTTTTCTCACCAGGTTTTGCTGAACCTCTTTCCTTTTAACTTCCTTTTATGTCTGTATATCAGAGATACGGATACGTTTACGTATACGTATACGTACAGGGTAGACACATTTTTACCAGATTTACACCCATTATTACTTGTAGGACTGAATGTATCAATAATCTGCTGCTGATGTTTAACCAATAATTTGTATATTGAACGTAATTTTTCTCTTAGATTTGGATTATTTGACAGGACTGGGGAAGGTCAATCGTACATTTTCAAAAAATCTGACCCGGGAAGACTTTTATTTTTGACTGATGCCATGCATATGATCTAGCACCAGAGATGACCTTGTAGAGTGGTTTATGTTGGGCAGTTAGGATAATGTATGGACACAATGGCCTTCACAGGCCTGGTAAGTAGGTTTGTTTATTGATGGGTTAAACTAGCAAACAGTGGACGATGGGGTCGTTTAGCCGTTTGTATGGGTAAGATTATATTATATTCTTTATTGTGTCAACGATGTTACATAAGTGGGTCAGATTTTTAGAAAATGTACAATTGGCAGCTGTACACATTCAGTAAAATCTGCAAAATTAAGCTGCAATTTGGTCAATACTGGGTAAATTCGAGTATATTTGGCATTGCATTGATTCTAGCAATCTGTTTGGTTAGGTTGAACTGTATTTTGAACTTTATTTTCGTCTGAAATTTGGGTTATTTTAGAAGATTGGTGAAGGTGAATTGTACATTTTCTGAAAATCTGACCCATATAATGCCACCTCCGTCAAAATCACTGAAATCGTTACCAACACATAGAAAACCCTACAAATTCATAAGAGAGAATGACCTAGTCTTTGGATACAGGAGACACCCAAATATCAGCAATATGTTAGTTTTATCTAAACTCAATTGACGTATATGTACAATGTACAATACTGTAGATTAGAGGTGGTCATTTAGTTTGTAGCATCTTTGATTGCTACTGCATGAAACAATGCTGAACTACAAGCTGATTGCACAATATATTGAGTTTTGCACAAGATATTGAGTTTTGCCAGGAATCCATATATATAGCACTCATTTTCAACAGCATGGTCGACCTTCGACAGAAAAAAACTCTTAAAATTGGTTCTCCGATGGAATAGAAACTAAATATATGTCAACATCCCCAAAGAAATAATTGGTTATATTCTGTTGCCAGTGCAAACCTATACGAAAAAACTTATTTGTGTGCAGCATGTCTCATATTCGTGCAGTCTTCGCCCTTCACAGAAACGAGCACCAGTGTCCAATAATAAAATAAGATCAAATGTTATTTATTTATTTGTTATTTATTTTCGGTGAGCGATAATAAGTGAAACACACAGTTCCTGGACACAGGTTGCACATAACAGAACTAAATCAAACAATAAAACGAATCTGGACCGCCATACAAGCCCCCATGCTTCATGACTGAGTCATTCTGGTATAGCCCTTTCTTAACATCACCGATTACAAGAAACCGGAAGTGACGTCAGAAAAGCAACTGCCTCTGCCCTACGGGGTCATTTGCACGAGCGTTCACCAACACAACAAATTACCATCTGAAAATTATTTATATTTTATAAGAGGTTTATAAATGTATGAATGGTGTACAGGTTAGGGCCGGATATATCCGGTTAGGTGGCAGTTGAGTGGAAGGTATGGTAGCAGTTGTTGAATAATAGAACTAACTGAACTCATTTGTGCAAAGCGTTGAGTACGGAGAGATATATATGGGTCAAGTCTTCAGAAAATATACAATAGGGGAATAGAGGAGTTGCATGTGCAACTGTGCATGTTTGTTACAGTGCATTCTGGGATGGATTCTGTTGAAATCTGGAATACAAATATTTGGCAACTATTTTATCGAAAATTGCAAAAATGTTTTCACCAATATCAGAGCTTTTATAAATGATTCATGAAACCCAAATGTATGATGGGAAAGATGGGGACTTTTGTTATGGAAACATGTAAAACATATGGATATTGACATTAGAACATTAATAAATAGTCCATGCTGGAGACAACATGTTTTTCATCAATTTTTCACTGTACTATTACTCCCATAATTCCATGCGAATCTAGATTCAAAATGGCGGCTATGCAACTCCCCTATTGACCTTCACCAATCCCCTCAAATAACCCAAAACTAAGACGAAAATCAGGTTCTAAATTCAGTTCAACATAACCAGACATATTCATTGAATGAATATGATACAGAATACACTCACATATACTCAGTATTTATCATTTTTTCACTCTAATTTGGCAGAATTTGAGAGATGTGTAGAACTGTAGATCTGACCCATCTGGAAGACTGTAGCTTAAAAGAAGAAATTAAAGAATTGATTTTACTCATGTTTTCGCCTTTAAACGTTGGAGAATCCAGATTCTCCAACAACATTTATACTTACCCCACCACCAAGCAAAGAACATTCAGTTCGAAGAAAGTGTCTAGAAAGCATAATTAGTTGACCTTCACCAATTCTCTCAAATAACCCAAATTTAAGACAAAAATCAGGTTCCAAATACAGTTCAATATAACCAGACAGATCTATTGAATAAATACAATACAGAATACACTCAGATATACCTAGTATTTATCAATTTTCACTCTAATTTAGCAGACTTTGAGAGATGTGTACAACTGTAGATTGTGCATTTTCTGAAAATCTGACCCAGATACTGAAAGGTCATTGGCCTCACTATAAGCTTCACTGCACGAAGTCGTGTGAAGGGAATTTAAATAGTCACGTAAGGCCTGTTTCCTGTTTAGTGTGGGCTCGTTACATGGGTCAGACTTTCAGAAAATGTATAATTCACCTTCACCAATCATCTCAAATAACCCAAATTTAAGACAGAAATGTGCTTCAAATTGCAGTTTAACATAACAGAACTGATACTTTAAATCAATGCAATACCAAATATATTCAGATATACCTGGTATTCATCATTTTTCAGCCTAATTAAGGAGACTTTCCTAAATGTGTAGAGCTGCCAATTGTACATTTTCTGAAAATCTGGATATATGTTTCCTGTTTAGTGTGGGCTCGTTACTTGAGAAAGATTTCCCTTCCTAGAGCGTAGGGGTCACCTGAGGTATGGCTCATAAAACTCCACTTTCTTCAAATTGGGAGTGGTCTTTATTTGGTTGGAGATTTCTCCTTTTCTGTTGTTCTAACGTTTTTATTAATCTTTTTGGTACATCTTGATGTGTCCATTGTTCTTCATCGGTACCAACTTAACATCTTTCCATTGCTTAGCTATTTTTAAACCACTATTAACTCACTCGCATTACCCCACTATCATTCACTCTAGGGTCAATTGTTACGTAATGTGAAGTAACGCCTGGACCTCCCCACGGGACACCAGATCTAGTAGCCGGGCACGGCAATTCGCCTTCACCAATCCTCTCAAACAACCCACATTTAAGACACAAATGAACTTCAAAATGCAGTTTAACATATCAGAACTGATACTTTAAATCAATGCGATACCAAATATACTCAGATATATCCAGTATTCATCAATTTTCAGCCTAATTTAGGAGAATTTCCTAAATGTGTAGAGCTGCCAATTGTACATTTTCTGAAAATCTGGATATATGTTTCCTGTTTAGTGTGGGCTCGTTACTTGAGAAAGATTTCCCTTCCTAGAGCGTAGGGGTCACCCGAGGTATGGTTCATAAAACCCCACTTTCTTCAAATTGAGAGGGGTCTTTATTTGGTTGGAGATTTCTCCTTTTCTGTTGTTTCTTTCCATTGCTTAGCTATTTTTAAACCACTATCAATAACTCACTCGCATTACCCCACTATCATTGACTCTAGGGTCAATGTTCTAAATGGGTCAGATATTCAGAAAATGTACAATTCAACTTCACCAATCCTCTCAAATAACCCACATTTAAGACAGAAATGAACTTCAAATTGCAGTTTAACATAACAGAACTGACACTTTAAATCAATGCGATACCAAATATACTCAGATATATCCAGTATTCATCATTTTTCAGCCTAATTAAGGAGACTTTCCTAAATGTGTAGAGCTGCCAATTGTATATTTTCTGAAAATCTGGATATATGTTTCCTGTTTAGTGTGGGCTCGTTACTTGAGAAAGATTTCCCTTCCTAGAGCGTAGGGGTCGCCCGAGGTATGGCTCATAAAACTCCACTTTCTTCAAATTGGGAGTGGTCTTTATTTGGTTGGAGATTTCTCCTTTTCTGTTGTTCTGACGTTTTTATTAATCTTTTTGGTACATCCTGATGTGTCCTTTGTTCTTCGTCGGTACCAACTTAATATCTTTCCATTGCTTAGCTATTTTTAAACCACTATCAATAACTCACTCGCATTTAACCACTATCACTCACTCTAGGGTCAATGTTCTAAATGGGTCAGATGTTCAGAAAATGTACAATTCGCCTTCACCAATACCCCACTATCATTCATCCACCCGCATTTAACCACTATCACTCACTCTCACTCACTCTAGGGTCAATGTTCTAAATGTGTTGTGGCAAAGGAAAATGAATCGCAAGTCGCAAAATTGGTATTTTGTGATTTATTTGCAAGATCTCTTGGTTGCAATGTTTGCACTTTTGAAGGATCTAGTGCTTGAGGTCGTATAAATACATGTACTAGATATCAAGAATATGTATTGAATCTAACTAGATGCATTTTCAAGGTAGTTCTATAGAATATATCTAGCTACTTAACTTAGTAATTGGCCACCCACAAATGCAAACTTTTTTTAAAAAAAAAAAAAAAAAAAAATTTACTTATTAAATGTCATCATTTTTACTACCATCATTAGAATCTGCTTTATCTCATCATTTCAAATATGATGATATCTCAAAATCCATTTTTGCAACTTGTGACTCATTGCCTGTAACACATCAAACTGGTACAACAACAAAACTGACTTATGAAAATCAGCAACCGGTATAGATCATTTAGAATCAAAACATATGTATATAAATCAAAAACATTATATATTTCGAGACGACTTAGCTAAAAAGCAGTGAATTGTAATTTCAATATATCAGGAAACCTGGGAAGATCAACACACCTCAGAGTAGTGCAGACAGATCATATGCTATCCCCTTTTTCTCTTATATGTAACTGTATGCTTGATGAGAAATAAAGATTCTGTAATAATGATAATGCTTAGAGCTACTGCTCACTATTTCTCCTGAACCCAAAGCCCCAAACCAAGATATCTCAGGAGATGACAACCTTACAAGTAAGCCTCTGTAACTCCCATACGTAAGTGTAACGTAACGTTAACGTAAGGGTTGCGTCACAAGCAGGGCCAGTGTTCTGTAATCACAGTGAATCGCTCTCTACTGACAAGAGGTCAACAAACCAGCTGTAATGTGCGGGTAAGTGTTTATGGGTCAGATCTTCAGAAAATGTACAATTGGCAGCTGTACACATTGAGTAAATTCTGCCAAATTAGGCTGCAATTTGACCAATACTAGGTATATCTGAGTAGATTTGGCATTGCGTTGATTCTAGCAATCGGTTTGGTTAGGTTGAACTGTGTTTTGAATTTGGGTTATTTGAGAGGATTGGTGAAGGTGACTTACTATAGGAATATGACGTACTAGCAAAGTACCCGTCCTCCGGACAGTCACCCTCTCTCCCCACACTTCGCCCTCTCCCTCGTTTCACTCCCCCTCTTCTCTGTCTTTCATACCTGTTTTTCTCTCCCAACCCCATCTCCGAATCGCCCCCTCTCCCTCCTCTCTTACTCATGCTCCCCCTCCCTTCTCTCCCCTACATCCTCTCCCTCCCTTCTTTCCACCTCTTCTTGGACGGTCACCCTCTCTCCCCACACTTACCCTTCTCCCTCTTTTCCCTCCCCCCTCTTCTCTGTCTTTCATACCTGTTTTTCTCTCCCAATCCCATCTCTGATTCCCCCCATCTCCCTCCCCTCTTCCTCACGCTCCCCCTCCCCTCTCTCCCTTCCCCTACATCCTCTCCCTCGCCCCTTTCCCCCTGTTCTTTCCCTCCCCCTCGATCCCCTCCCCTATTCCCCCACCCTCTCCAATACCCCCACCCTCTCCCTCCCCTCTTCTTCACTCTCCCACTCCTCTGCATATACCTGTTTTTCTCTCCCAACCCAATCTCTGTTTCCCCTTCCCCCTGGTCTTAACTCTCCCCCTCCTACACCCTCTCCATCCCCTCCCTCTCTCCATACCCCCACCCTCTCCCTCCCCTCTTCTTTATTCTCCCACTCCTCTGCATGTAGTTAGGTCCCCCTGACAGGTTGTGGGAAATGACGTAGTGTCTCACAGCAGCATTCCCAGGCTATAAATAAAGTGTAGAGATCCCAATTTAAAAAAGGCTTCAAAATCACATTTTCACCCCAGATACCTTCACAAACCACATATAATGACCTCCAGACAGGGTTGATGGAACTGTGGAGACCAACAAAGTAGATTAGGAGACCCCAGATTCCGAGAACATGTGACACAAAGAAACCCCTCTTTTCAACCTCTTTTGATAGAAATCGCTCTACCTGTATATTACATGGATATCAAACTTAGTAGACTTAGTAGACTCAGTTAGACACAGCAGTGGGCGGAAAACCATGGTTATTCCCATTTGAATAAACCCTGTGAGCCCACGTCATTATATTGTATCACTGTACGATCTCTTGCATTTCATATTTGATCACTCTTATCTTTGACCTTGCTGTATAAACATCCTGAATAAAAAAAATAACAAAAAACGAAATGTAATTATAGAAAGAAAAGCCAGTATTTCTCCTTGTGATGGATTGCTTGCTCTAAACTATAGAGGGAACTTGTCCTTGCTGTTGTCCCAGAGGTAGAAAAACAAGTGTTCTGAGAAAAAAGAATTGTACTGATAGCGGGGGAGCATTTTGTCAGAATAGTTCACTTTGTGATACCTTTTTAAAATTTGGTATGCTGTTAGAACAGGTCATGAGGTTTACAAAAATGGCCGGCTACAAGTTGACAGACACTCCTGGTGGCCGGTAGCTGCAAATTACAAAATGGCCGCCACCAAACACCAATTGCACCATATCTTGGCTTCTACTGACTGTATCTTCAAGTATAGTACCAACTTATAGATGTTTTTCACTACAAGGAATCCATTTCTTCAAGTTATTTTTTTGATTCAAGGTCATTTTCAAGGTCAAAATCCAATATGGCTGCTGCTAAGGAACAAGAATCTCATATCTCCACTGCTGCCAGCACCATATACTTGTATAATACAGTATTTCTATGTTTTATGTTATGAGTGGTTCGCCCAAACAGTTCATGTTACTAAGGATCAATAGGGGATTTGCATAGCCGCCATTTTGAATCTTGATTCCTATGGAATTATGGGACTAATGGTACAGTTTAAAATGTATAGAAAACATGTCATGTTCAGCATGGAATATTTATCGATGCTCTAATATCAATATCCATGTATCATACATGTTTCCATGACACAAGTCTCCATCTATCCCATCATGCATTTGGTTTGCATAGGTCATTTATAAAAGCTATGGTATTGGTGAAAACATTCTTGAAAGTTTCGATAAAAATGTTGCCAAATATTTGTATGTCAGATTTGAACAAAATCTATCCCAGCATGCATTGCAATAGACATGCGCAGTGAGAAATGGGTCAGATTTTCAAAAAATTTACAATTGGCAACTGTACACATTTAGTCAAATCTGCTAAATTAGGCTGCGATTTGGTCAATACTAGGTAAATTCGAGTATATTCGGCATTGCATTCATTATAGCAATCTGTTTGGTTAGGTTGAGCTGTATTTAGAATTTTATTTTCGTCTGAAATTCGGATTATTTCAGAGAATTTGTGAAAGTGAATTGTACATTTTCTGTAAATCAGACCCACATGCAAATCCCTCTATTGGGAACTATCCAGTGAAAGAACTCTTGGGTCACCTACAAAGCCAGGGCAAAATCTAGAATGGCAGCGGCATTTCTTTTCGGCTCAGATCTTTTGTCTCTTTGCTATAGGCTACAGCTGCATAGGACTGTCCCTCTACTATCACCTCAGCTGGGTTCTGTCGAGTATGAACAAGTACAAAATGAGATTCTGGGAGAAAGGAATGTCGTGGCAGGAATGAGTTGACTCATTCGGGGAACATAGAAGCTTTTAAAACAAATCAGAACATATGGGTCAAATTTTCAGAAAATATATGTGATTACAATTTAAACAAAGGAATAGTTCAAGATAAGATAGGAATTGATAATTCTTTATTTGCCAAAAGTATGTTTCGACAAACAGGTTGTGATCATCTCAAAAAGAGGTCTTCCCGATCATGCCCTTCTTGTTATCTTTTTCTGAGTTACAGATCTATGTTTGACTAAACTAAATGATGTACACAGCAAACAGAAATGTGATCCATTTTAGGAAAATGAGTCATAAGTCGCAAAATATGGCTTTTGAGATATCACCATATTTGAAAAGAGGAGATCAATCCGATTCTAATGATAGTAAACACTATGACATCTAATAACTATTGCTGTATTTTAGGATTGATATTTTTATTTAAAAAAAAAAAGAGTTGGCAATGTATCTGTATGTGTAATTACCAGTAAAGTAACTAAATATACTCCATACAAAGGCTTCAAAACGTAAGGATATATTTAATACAATGTCCCGAAATTTGATACATGGATTTATATGACAATAAGTAAAAAGCCGTCTAACGATCAGAACATTTCAATAAAGTGATCTTGTGAAAAAAACAGTTTGAAAAATATCAATTTTCCGACTTATGACTCATTTTCCTGAAACCCATCACAAATTAAGTAACCAGTCAATTTCCATGTGCACAATTGAACGATTGAATTGCACTACACCTGAAACAAAGGACACTTTCTGCTGAGGATGAAACCACTGCCTGAAATTTGGATGCGCGTTTCAAGTTTAACCAATAACGATTCCCCATCAAGAGAAACAGAACTTCAATTGTTAAGCCGTGAAAGAGACACCACTTAAGTATCCAACTCAGTAAAAAAACTTAAGCGATTATATTTACTCGGTTTTATGTTTCAAGGCCATCTTCAAGGGCAAATATTAAAAGAACAATGAAAGATAACAATGTCTTGATTGCTGTTGACCTTGGAGGGAATGGCGGTGTTGCCTTGGCACCTTTTTTGTGATATATCTCATTCTTCAGGAAAACGTTATTACATTAATTTATTCTCAAACACTCCGCCTAATGTTGTTATTTATTTAGTTTTTCTTGTTTTCTTTCTTTCTTTCTTTCTTAAATCTTCGTTTGTTTCTCTCTACATTTCGTTGTTCCCCTCACATCTGATGATATGTATACAATAGTTTTAACCACGTTTTCAGATGTAGAAATGTTCTTAGATTTGAATACCAATTCTTTTTTTTAAATATTCTTTATTTATTTTTCCGGCCGTCCGTGCTCTTACAATGCTCAAACATAAAATATCATGTTATATTACCGTGCGAAACCTTTGCGTCATGATTTAACATAAATGGTCTAATCTTGTTTTAACCTCAATATTCCCAGATTTTCTCCCATGTCGCAAAGACCTCCCTGTATTTTTCACATACCTCCCTCTCCTTTTCACAAATGTGATTCGTTTTAGGAAAATGAGTGATAAGTCGCAAAATATATGAATTTTGAGATATCATCATATTTGAAAAGAGATCAAGCTGATTCCAATGGTAGTAATCATTGGTTAATTTTAAGTTCGATAAATTTTTTTTTAAAAAAAAGTATGCAATGTTTCTGGATGGGTAATTACCAGTAAAGTAACTAAATATACTCCATACAAAGGCCTTCAAAACGCTAGGATATATTTTATACAATATTCCGAAATTTGTTACATAGATTTATATGACTATAAGTGCTAAACCCTCTACAAATCGGAACATTTCAATAAATATATCTTGTGAAAAAAACACTTTGAAAAATATCAATTTTGCGACTTGTGAATCACTTTACTGGAACACATCACAAATGATAGGTTGATTGATGTCTAAGTTACCAATGTATAACTCGTTGTACAAGGGGGGCAGAAATAAAGCCATATCGTTTTGTTATTTTAAAGAAACAGTAGTTGCAATGAATAATGGTGAACAGAATTTCCCCACTAAAAAGGCACCATAGGCAATTATTTAGTGGATACGCTGTTAACGCATGACACTAAATAGAACTGACTGAACACTTTTTCTACTGTCACAATCAAATTGCCTGATTTTTCCCTGACTGAACTCATTTTCCAGGTTTTCCCTGATGCCCAAGATGGCTGGTAGAGTCAGATTCTCAGAAAATGTACAATTGGCAGCTCTACACATTTAGTAAATTCTGTTAAATTAGGCTGCAATTTGGCCAATACTAGGTAAATTCGAGTATATTCGGCATTGCATTGACAGATTGACCTACATAGGCAGTTGGTAAATCAGAAACACAAATATTTTTTTTAACAAGATTTTATAGTTGGTGCATGAAACAGATTTGGTAGATTGGTAACATTTAAATTTGAGTTGATTTGATTTGAAAATTGGTTATTCATCACTAAAGATACATAATTACGAAATAAATGTGACAAAAGGGTCGACAAGATTACCCCCCCTGTTACCTTTTCTAGAGAAGAAAATATAGGAAGGGAATTGATTGGGAACTTCACAAGAGTTACATCAAGATAAAAATATAAAAAATTATACAGAATCTGCTAAAATACATACCGATTCCGGGTAGACACTAGTGTACCATAAAGTACAGTACAGTAACTTTTTATGTAATATTTAATTAGCCTTGTAGTACTAAGACTAGTAACCCAGTTTATATAATGTCTGTTCATTTGAGAATTATAATGATTCGAGTACATTTTCGAGTTCAAAATTATAATTACAAGAGACGGTAAATTTTCGTGTTTCAATAAGGCTGCATTACTTAAAGGTAAATTCCAGGGTCGTCAGCACTGCAGCAGGCGGGAATTCAACTAACAAAATTCGTCTTAAGATATAAGATGGTTGGGGGAATACCAAAAAGCAAAAGAATATCAGGATGTTATCATAATATTTTGGGTTTTAGGGATGAGTGAAATTTACTTCCATTCACTATATTGATTTCAATGGGGGAAACTCATTGTGATATAAGTTCAGATGGATATAACTTCGTGTTTGATGACCCCTTATCATGTTTCATTTGGAGGGTAGAATAACATGTCAGCTATGTAAATAAAGATTTAAAAGAAAATCGTATGATTCAATCGTCTGCTATTGGGGAAAATGCAGAAAATACCCGTTTTTTCATAGACTCCTATAATAGTGAACAGTAGTAAATTTCAGCGGTCCCTGAATTAAAAACTAATTCGTTGACATATGGTGTTTTTGCGCTTTTGGGGTTCCCAGAACCGTGTTCTTCCTGAATCCAAAGTTATAAAAAAATTCCATGATTCATTAATTTTGCATTTAACACTGGCATTTACCTTTAATAATTAAAAAGGCTTTTAATCAATCAATTTATCAATCAATCAAGTGTCATGCGATTAGGCGTGGGTAATCAAGCCTCTCCTTCTCCCACATGCCTCTCCATCTCCTCTGTTTTGTGATGTGTTTCAGGAAAATAAGTCATAAGTCGCAAAATGGATGATTTTCAAAGTGATTTATTCATAGGATATCTTTGTTAGAATATTCTAATTTTTAGGATGCTTAATGCTGCAAGTGACATTAATACATGAACAAAATTTCAAGGCAATGTATTAAATATATCTATGCATTTCTAAGGTGATTTTATGGAGTCTATTTAGGTACTTTATTAGTAATTATCCACCCAAAGATATTAATACATTTTTCAAAAATAAAGATATCAAACTTAAAATAATAGAAACCCTACTTTAGATGACCTACTGTTTACTACCATTAGAATCGGCTTGATCTCATCTTTTCAAATATGATATCTCAAAATCAATTTTTGCGACTTGTGACTCATTTCCTGTGACGCAACACAATTTTGTCAGATTTTCAGAAAATGTACAATTTGCCTTCACCAATCCTCGCAAATAACTCACATTTAAGACAGAAATGAGCTTCAAAATGCAGTTTAACGTGACAAAAACAGATACTATAAATCAACGTGATATCAAATATACTCAGATATACTCGGTATTCATCATTTTTCAGCCTAATTTAGCAAGATTTCCTAAATGTGTAGAGCTGCCAATTGTACATTTTCTGAAAATCTGACCCAATTGTGTTTGTTTTTTTCTCTGTTGATAACCAAGGAGTTAACACATTTATTCCATGATTTGGCCGTGAGCGTACAATATAATCGATATACTTGCCGCTCACAAGGTGGACAATATAAATTCCCTGTATTGTACAGTGACGTCACGACCATTCGAGACTTGGGGGACAACACAGTTTGATGAAATTAAAGCAAATAAAGTTGTTTTAAGTTAAGAATCATGGAATAAAAGCAAGAATAGCACAGTATCGCGTCTTCGGCGGCCTGTATTCTCCTCGTATGGCCGAAAAAAAACTCGGCCTACGGCCTCGTAGTTTTCGGCCATACTCGGAGAATACAGCCCCCCTCATACGCGATACTATGCTGTTCTTGCTATAGTATTAATTTCATTCTTTGTCAACCACGACTTATTTTTCTTTCAATCTTTCCTCTTGTCATAAGAAGTATTCCAGGGAGACCCTTCTCACATGTCCCAAGAACGTGTGTGTTGCTTCTTTATTTTGTTTGACAAATGTCTTTCCTTGTTCCAGTAATTCTCGTTGGTGATTTTAAACCAGCTATGAACAAATAGCTCCTGCATGGGTCAGATTGTCAGAAAATGTACAATTTGCAGTTGCACACATTGCGTAAATTCTGCTAAATTAGGCTGCAATTTGGTCAATACTAGGTAAATTCGAGTATATTCGGCATTGCATTGGTTCTACCAATCTGTTTGGTTAGGTTGAACTGTATTTTGAACTTTATTTCCGTCTGAAATTTGGGTTATTTGAGAGGATTGGTGAAGGCGAATTGTACATTTTCTAAAAGTCTGACCCATATTTGCCTGCTTCTTCGTGAACTGAATTACTCTTTTACTTGCTGTAGGAAGAAATACTTCATCGTTAACAAAAACGGAACCAATAAGCGACGGCACCACTAGGGTAAAATTGCCAGAAAATGTACAATTCGCCTTCACCAATTCTCTTAAATAACCCAAATTTAAGACAGAAAATAGGTTCAAAACACTATTCAACATAACCAAACAGATTGTTTGAATCAAGGCAATACCTATTATACCCATATGTCCTACTGTTGATGATTTTTCAGTCCAACTGAACAGAATTTACATAATATGTTGATCTGCCAATTGTACATTCTCTGAAAATCTGACACACTAGGCAATATAGCTCTTAATTCAACAAATATCTTGGTAGCTTTTATTTTATTTCTAACTAGGTTTCTGCTATATTCTGCTTTTAGCTAATCTTTCAACTGGTACCCAAGGTTACATACAAAACAAAAGAAGTAAAATATTTTAGGTATACTAGGGGCAGGAGTAAAGAAAAGCAAAATAAACTTCGTCATCATGACAGTAAAAAGCTACATCCACCGAACAAGGTTGTTTGGAAAGGGCAACGTAGAATTCATTGAAGCTTTAAGAGAAGTACGAAAGCACCTGGGAGACAAAAGGTTGTACGCTCTCAGAAAAAACGAATATAAGAAAATGTTTGCAAGATGGGAACCTATTTGGTACTATCTAGGTTAAAATTTCACCCTCATGTAAAATAGTCTTATTAGACCTTGCCGCAAATCGCAAATGTTAAGCAAAGCATGCCATCTGTTATGGTAAAAATGAGAAAAGAAAGAAATTCTCCCAAGCATGAAATTATCTTGTTCAACGCTAATGTGAACCGCCAAATACTAAGCTAAAATATGTCATTGTTACTGTTTAAATTGTATGTTATTTTGATTGTAGAAGCCAAGAAGGCAGGAACAGAAAATAAAGAATTTGCAAAAAAAAAAAAAAAAGAGTAAAATATTTTCTACATGTATTCGTTTTCACTTGCTTTCAGGGTAGTTATCGCCCAATAATAGGTGACAGCACACCTCTTATAGTGACATAAACAGGTCATTGCTGTCACTAATGTTTTGGCATTTTCACATTTAGTATAGACGATAATGGGTGAAAAATGGGCTCTCGTTACCCTTAGCCTACTGGAGTACATGTTGATATGTGTGTAGGGAGGCTAAGGGGGCTTAGCGTCGACCATACCTAGTCTTATTTCATTGATTATTATACATGCCTAATTTTGTATGTAAGACGTATTTAATTAAAAAAATAATGATATAATTTACCATATCTGGTTTCTTATCATAGGAATATAACTAGAAATAGGTGAAACAATTGGGGAAGAAAGCACTCGCTCTGGCACTAGTAAAGAACAGCTGTTGGCGCCTCGATAGTAAATTGGTCGGATTTTCAGAAAATGTAAATTGGCAGCTCTACACATTTAGGGAATTCTGCTAAATTAGGCTGAAAAATGATGTTATGTTGAACTGCATTTTGAAGCTCATTTCTGTCTTAAATGTGGGTTATTTGAGAGGATTTAACTTTACATTTTCTGAAAATCTGACCCAAACGCTTGTATAATAAATAGAGTGAATGGAACAAGCCGGCAATAATCCGGTAATCAGTAAAATTTATTGGACGAGATTCGTCCGTGTAAACATGATGCCGTAGTCAGAGTGCTTACACGGACGAATCAAGTCAGATTCCTAGCTATAGGGGGTTTTAAATGCCCCCTGCCCCCCCCCCACCCGCCACGCCACTCCCCCCCCCCCACACACACACACCTACTTCCGTTACCAAACAATAAACCTGAAAGGACGCTATGGCGCAAGGAATTATGGGATTAATTGCACTTCCGGGGGACGGAGAGTACAAATGACCTTGAGATGCATGGCACTTGAAATGTCATGAAGCATATTAGTCACGTGATAACAAACAAGGCGGGGCGTCATCTTGAAGGACATGTCTGTTAAAGGCACCTGGATAAGTACATGATTTCCCACGGGAATGCCCCGCCCCCCTTCTCCCACCTCCCGGCATGGGGGAGGGGCAGAGCCGGGAGAAATAATAGCTTTCTCCCTTTCTCCTCTCCACTGGAAGACACCAATTGGGTCGGATCTTTGGAAAATGTACAATCTACATATTTAGTAAATTCTGTTGAATTAGACTGAGAAATGGTCAATACTATAGGTATATTTGAATTAATTGCACATTGCCTTGATTCATACAATCTGTTTGGTTATGTTGGACTGAATTTTAACCTTTTCTTGTCTTCAATTTGGAGTATTTTAGGGGATTGGTGAAGGCGATTTCTCTAACGTCTTTTCAATCTCTATGCGTAGACACCACCTCCCCAAACCTTCTTTTCTAAAGTAAAAATATCAAACTTCAAATATAGAAATATTTATTATAGATGTCCTACTGTTTACTATCATTGGAATCTGCTTGATCGCATCAAATAAGGATTACTAGAGCCCCCCCCCCCCCCGTTTAAAACGAGTAGTATTTCTGTTTCCTCCGTCTCTTCTCCTACTCTTGTTCACTCCCACAGTAGTAAGTAAGGTAGCTCCAGCCCCCCTATTTATATACGTTAAGTACTGAAAACCCCTACTATATAGGTCACTGAGGGTCTAGATAGGTCACAGGCTAAAAATATCAGGTCAGTAGTTCCACTAATTACTCGCAGGTGGCGCCACCCTATATTATAGTTCCACTAATTACTCGCAGGTGGCGCCACCCTATAACCTAGTTCCCCCATATTCTAACAGGGGGAGCCTTTATCGTTTTTAGATGCTGTCAATAGGTGGTGCCACTATACCTTTTTAGTTGGGGTGACTACGCCACCCCCACCCCCACCACCACTCCATCATTAGACCCCAACATAAGAGAGTACACCTAAACACCCACAGGTGGAAGCACTGACTAAAACAAAAAAAGTTTGGCAGATTGACAATAGGGAGTAGATTGGTTAACTAACTAAGTAATGACCAACCAATTAACACACACCCACCTTATAATTGGAAAGAGAGTTATACCAAGCACACTCAAACACACCCCTCCTTAATTGGATTAACCTTAAACATATTATTACAAACCAAAAGGAATCAGCGGACAACTTTACTCATATACCATTTTTATTACTCTAACTGGATCTGTTTTATTTGCATTGTTCCATGGAGAGAAATTAGGGTTACGTAAGAAGTACACAACCGATTTATATCAACACCGGATTTTACCCACATCTAATTTGGATTTACACCTATTTTCAAGTATGGATACACACCATCAAACCCCATTTGACATATTGGTGGAAGCAGCGATGATTGCTAGGAACATTGTTTTGCAAGAAGAATTAGACAGTACCATTGAACCAGTAACAACATTAGAACCACCCTCCAAACACACTAATGTTGGAGACAAGAAAAAAAAGAAAAGTGTACAAGGGGGTGAAAAGTCTGTGATAGGGCGTCCCAGAATTAGAGATGTTGATGGCGCAGAGGGGGGAAGAAAATATAGGTGTGAGCACTGCAATTGTGCCTTTAAAGCAAATTCTAACCTGTCTCGGCACAGAAAACATAAACACACACACCCTAACATACCCCTAAAATGTAAACATTGTGGTTTTACGTACGCACGAAATGATTACCTAGTAGCTCATTTAAAAAAAGGATGTAGCGGTGATCGATACAATTACAAAGTTTAAAACACACCCAACGTTAGAATATGCTAGTCTTTTACAACGTATAGAAACTATGTAGGGAATGTAGATTTATAAAGCTATGATAGTATTTTGAACCAATTATGTATAGGTTTTCTACATAGAAATTACTTAGATGGATAGTTGGGGTAGCTAGCTAGCTACATAGATAGATAACTAGATAGTTAGATAGATAGCTAGATAGATACAGGTGGTTTATACGCATAACTAAGAGAGCTCTTTACTACCGCTTTTAAACCATTTAACATTTTTTACTTAGAATGATACTGAGAATGATATAGATGTTTGATTAGAATAGAGGAATCAGGGTTAGGGGAAAAAGAAACTGAAGCCATCCAACTAATTACACTAGCGTTCTATTAACCACAACTCAAACACATAGGATAATTAGGATGCCAACCTACCCCTAGCTTTAAGTGTTAATAGTAGGAGGCACAGTAACAACCCGTAATTTTCCCACCCCTCATAATTAACCCAGCTAATTCTGTAATTGATTTAGGGTTGGAGTGCACCAAAACACCCTTTTAGTGAGTGGTGAACCACTTTTCCCCCTATTTTCCCACCACTAAACTTATTCCTGTCAACCCTCGAGTTAACACACACACATTATTTTACAATGTGTGAGGGTTAATCATTTGATAATTGGGGGAGGGAATGCTTGTGTTATGCGGTGTTTGGAAAAGACCAACACCCTCATTTTATCCGCCGTGCCCAACTGATTCACCCAATCAAAATTGACCCCTGCACTGCTCTCCAATCAACGAGATGATACACCTACCAACGCATCAAGAACATTGAGGGGCGGAGCCAACAACAATTCTCGGACAATAAAAGACCGATCAAGTTTTGAGACAAACCACTTGGAACTTTCTGTTTCATTTGATTTGATTCGACCAGAAAAAACTTGCTGTTTTTCTGACCTGTTTCCACGACTCATCTCTATCCACCACGACTCATCTTCTACAATGTCTAACTCTCGGGTAAGCAGCTGTCTATCATGACATTATTTTTTATTTTTTAAATGTTTTAAATGTTTAGGACGCACAAGGATTTTTACCCAAGGTTTACTCGATAATACATTTGGAGTAGTGAACCTTGGGAGGACCGATTTTACCACTTTACCCTTTTTTATATTGAATGTTTGTCGAGGTTAGTAATACTTCGTTGTTTTGGCTGGGGAAAGCAACAGGAAGCACAATTTACTAACCCCGGATTTATCACATGTGTTCAATATAACTATGCTGTATTATTTGTATTATCTTTTGTATTGACGCTTTATATTATTTTTTAAATTATGCGTTACTATGTTAGAACTATATATGAGTCTAATTTTGTGAGGTTAGTAATACTTCGTTGCTTTAACTGGGGAAAGCAATAGGAAGCACCATTTACTAAGCCCGGATCCACCACCGCTTTTTAGACTCAAACACTAAGTAGGAATTAAGCTTTGCATTACGTTGGTTAATGATTGAGACTGATATAGAATGTTTGGTAATACTTCGTCGTTTTAACTGGGGAAAAATGACAGGAAGCACCATTTACTAAACCTAATTCATCTACTCAATCACCACCCAAATATACTCATTCAATAAAAAAGTGGTAGGAAGCATGATTTATCATCTACCCCTTTTTTTATTTTAGTCTAAAAGTGTAAAGATGGTCGGACGAGGACGTGTGACGAGAGCGTCTTTATTATGTCTGGACGACCATGTTGAAAACTGCGACCCCCAGGAGGAGGTAGCTCTTGACAACCTTCTGGCAACCATCGCTGAACCCCCACGAGAAGAGGTAATTTATTATATACGCTGAATCTGAACAGATTATTACTATAACCACATTTTATAGGACTATATGTGTCTGTGTGCTACTTTAAAACATTAAATTTGGAGTGAATGTACTTACACCCATTTATAGTACACTCAACTTATCCCCTACTGAATAGTTTTGTATTTTTTATTCCCTACTTAAAAGGTTTCCCCGACTCCTGAACCGCTCAAGAAAAGACGTCTGGATAAGGTGGGGGGCGAGGAGGAGCAGGACAACGCGGAGAAGGCTAGAGAGGGGAACGGGGAACAACCCCCCAAGATTCGCAGACCTGATTCACCAACACCTGGGAGCTCCAACTCCAATTCAAACCTAACCACCCCCAAGATTCGCAGACCTGATTCTTTGCTCGATTCCCCAACACCTGGGTGCTCCAACCCCAAACCAGACCTAACCACCCCCAGACCCCCCAATGCTATAGACAATCCCCACATCCCATTTTCTGCGCTTTCCACACCCCCTCCACCCCTCCAGTTTTTCCCTCCCCCACCCCCATCCCCATCGGATGTGCAATCCCCACCCCTCATGCCCAACCCGTTTCACATTGATGACCCGATGCCTGTTCCCACTCGGAGATACGGCTTCGGTGAGATGATTGACCTTGAGCATTCTTTTTACAAGGGGCACCCTCGCTTCTATGTGAGAAGGTGGGAGAGAATCCCAAACACATCGCTTACAAAGAGAACGACAAAGGGGGCCACTCTGACCTACCGGCGCTTCAATGTTCTTCTGGAGAACATGGATAGGTTCATTGAAGCGCTTACGGAGAACTGTAGTGGCAGAACAATTTGCGTGCATTTGGGGGGGAATATATATGCTACTGTGGAGCAGGGGTGGACAGGTTTGGATATTAGACAGTGGTTCTTGGCCCAACCACATCACTACACACTGACCGCCACTAAGAGGGGTATATTTTTGACCCCCAATGAGACAATAGCTTTATACACATCAATGAAGGAAGTAAAAAGAGACTTTTCACACCTATTTTCAATAGGTGTGAAGTGTAAGCATGACAACAGTGGCGGGGATGGGGATAGGTGTTGGGAGTGTAACCCCGTTCCTCGAGCCCATCACCCACTCCACCTTTCCCCGCTATAAACTTAATCCCGAATCTTCAATGTTGGAGAATTTAAAGTGTGGACATACCTTGTCAATGAATACAAAGTTGCTGTGTGTTTTTTTTTAAAAAAAAATAAACAAGAAACATGAAATTGCTGTTTTTGTTCTTTATTAACCTCACTAGAATCGTAACAAAAGTAGTACATATATTTATAAACATGGTTTGAATTGACACAATCGCTCTAAGATTTTTTTTCAACCTACTTTTTAAGTTTGTCTTGCAGTTCTGTGCGCAACACACTTTTTACAGCCGCATTTATCGATATTAGGTTGGGGATGGAAACCTTAACAGTGTTTTTAACCACGGGGGATTTGTAGGAACATGTTGAATCACAAAAACAGAAACAAGAATGTAGACCCTTTTTAAGTTTTGATACCATCAACAAACACATTTGTACAAAATCCTTTAAAACCATGTCTCTAGAGTATGTAATCAAAATATAGTCCGCGGAAACTGAAGCTCGCAATGATCCAGAGTTTACATCCGACATGACTCCTTCTGTGAGCGGTTTACAAACACGCTCGCTATAGAGTGATGGTGACCAACCTGAAACAACCTTTTATATACTTGAGATCCTTCTGTTTTAAAAAAAGTATGGGAAAAGAGAAAAAAAGAAAAAAAGTGTTGGAGTTGATTTTTTAGACCTCAAAACAAAACACCGCCACCATAACACTCAGGGGGGTCATTGCGTTGCACGGGGTAGTGAAACCCTGAAAACCCAGTGCCTGCAGGTAGGCCTAACCGCAGGTCTTTTTCTAAACAAGGGTTTGAGATCTGCTGTTGATTTTTTTCGTCATTGCTCACGAATGATTGGAGTCCACACTCTTCCCACGCTTGTTGAATGATCTCGCCACTCGCATTGCCACCGTTTCTAAAAAATATAGTAAAAGATAAAGTTTATATCGTCTTCCAACCTTTGACCCACTCTTCACCTTAAAATGGACCATACATTAAAACCGTATATCATGATGTAAAAAATAGCTCACGTTTTGAGGAGTTTTTTCTCTGACTTGGCTCCAGGCTTTCTTTTTGTTTTGTCCTTGCTTCCCTTTGGCCTTCCCCTAGAACGCTTAACACCAGTTTCTGTCAATATATTCGTGGATATGTTTGGGGTATACAATCCGGCAATTATGCTGTAGATATCCATCGCTGCTGCAGAAATCACTTTTTCTATATCGCATCCTTTTTTCTGTTCTTCTTTTTTCATTTCACTCAAAACTTTTTTAAAACTTTGTTCGGTGCATGCATGGACAACATTTCTGAAACAGATAGATTAGAACTCGTGAGGAAAAATAAGAAATAAAAATGATACTTTGATAGAGAACAAATTTGGTAGTAATCACTTATTAAAGAAAAAACAAACAAAAACAAAACTAAATAAAAGAGTTTTAAAGAACCTACCTTATTTTTGCTTCCACGCTCTGAAAAGCTTTCCTGTTTATAGCCATGATTTACTTTTGAGTGTGTGAGTGTGTATATATCAACGCACACGTCTGTATTCCCCAATCCTTACTCCTTAAATGAAGCTGGTATTTTAAACTGTCAGACAAAATATCCAACTAAAACATATTACATAATTTTTCTAATTGGTTGTCTTTACATTTTCACATTATATAAAACCAACCAACACCTGCTCTCAAGTCACACTTTCCCCCAAAATAGCACACATCAGTTTAAACCCTCATTACATAACCAATCCAACTAGTTTGGTTAGGATCCACTTGTTTGTTTTTTCTGGTTTTAAATCAACTCGCAAACCAACCCCGCCTGCAAGCTAGTAATATTCTGCAGGCGGGATTGGTTTGCGCGGGAATAGTGCGAGCGGGTGCGCTGCACCCAACCATGGTGGAAGAAATAAGAACTAGAGCGGTGTATTACGAAATATGCTCGTTCCCGATTCGGTTTTAATTCCGGGGTACTTTGCTCACCACAGCTATTTATATACCCCTACTTTGGTTTTTATTTACATACTAATAAACTTTTTTCTGAATTGGGAACCCACCCAACTTAAACCTGGTCTTTTCACTCGTAAATTTTAAACTATACTCACACAGAGCACGCTACTTCCGGCGATATTGGCGGCATGGCGAGAGGCGGGTTCGGAAGATTTACACTCCTACAACCTCCCGAAATGAAGTCAGTTTTTCTCGCCCTTCTCGTGTCACTTTTCATAGGAAAGTGTTTTGCATTCGAATATGAGTGTGGGGACGTTGAAGGAAGCTGTTGGTGTGGGAAGGAGGGTTTTTTTTGTCGTGGGATCGGATACCCTAAATCCATAGGGATGGAACCACACAAGGTTAGACATATTGACCTGACGGGATGTTACATATCCGATTATTCCTCTGAGTTTTTTGCTCAGTTTCGGTGGTTAAGGTTTGTGGACCTCCGCTACCAACAGCTTTCTTTCAATTGCCGATCACTTCCAATGATATCGCTCTTTACAACGATATTGTCCGATTGTGGGAGTGGGTTTCAAACCACAACAGATATGCCGACAACCACTAAGAAGATCGGATGGGCAGACGCCATTGCATTGGTCCCGCTTGGACTCAAACCTGATCAGCGTGAGTAGGATAAAATTCGCTCTCTGTAAATAACAAGATCTTGTTTTGATTTGGTTTATACATTACACCACATCTAAATTATATCGTGGGGTCTTGGTTGGAGGGAAATAATGAGTATACCCCAAACTTATATGACTTGGCGGGAAACAGATCTAAATTTCGGGTTTTTCCACGTGGTCCCACTGCCTCAACCTCCGAGTTTACGTATTGGTTTTTGTTTGTTTTTTTAAGCTAAAAAATGGGTTTGTATTTCTTTCAACCTCTATAATTGACCTATATCATATAAAGAAATACTATTAATAATAACCCAGCATCCTATAACTGAAACCTATATTGTTTGATTTTATGTTGTAGCCGGTGATGACATCCCACCAGGAGGTGGGGGAGAAGGAGGAGATGGACCAAATGATGGTGGACATGATGATGATGATAATGATGACAACGGTCATGAAGATGGTCCGAATGGCGATGACGATGGTGACGGGGATGGAAGTGACTCGGTGGACAATGCTGAACATAACGAAGCCGGAGATGGGGGTGGAGGAGAGGAAGGAGTTGATGACGTCATCCACTTTCCAGGTGAAGGGATACTAGGTGGGGATGGAAATGTACCAGATTCGAGTGAGAGTGAGGTAGAGTGGGAGCCAGAGAATGGGGATTGGGACCACGAGGCTACAGATAATAGCGAAGAAACTGATTTTTTCCCCGTTGGTGTCATTCCGTCCCATCAAGAAAAAGAGACTGAAATTGAAAAAGTCGACCCTACCCATATGACCAAAAATGGGACAGAGAATGAGACAGAAGCAACCCAAATATTTTCACCAGCTGGGATGAATTTTGACATGCTTCCTGACATTATCTCTCACGCCAAAAAAAACCCTGCTGGTTCGAAACAGAATGCATTCCCCTCAGTTTACAAAGTCGGGTTCTTTGTTGGTGTGGCATCACTTTCAGTCTCATTCATTTTATGTGTTGTAGTGTGTTGCAGGAAAAGATTTAGACGAGCCTGTCTGTGGTGTTGTATGTGTAAAAAGGTGGGTGTGATACCTAACTATAGAAAAACATCATAAAACAAAACCAACAATGTAATATTTTTTTTCAATGCTTTATTCAGACTTTAAAAATATTTATCATGAAAGTATACATCCTACTTCTATTCATGACATTGATATACGTTGTCTATAGCCACCTAAACCACTGGTTTAACATAATACTATTGGTATAATATTTTGTACATAAATGTTTGCAGATGAGGAACGGGAAATTAAGATCAAGTGACGATGCAATTGATGCTATGGTAAATAAAATAAAATACATATTAATGTATGTACCCCCTATCCAATGATTTGTAACAATTTTAACATAAAGCCATTACTTTTAAATGACAATCAACCAAATTAAATATTTTGTTCTTAATGTCTGGTTTGAAGATGTTGGGCGAGACAGAAACGGGAACCAGTCAACCCAAACTGGAAGGTCGCAACGCAGAATGTGGATCCACTCGTGAGGATTGTGGATCCACTCGTGAGGATTGTGTAGACGTTCACTCAGATTCGGACTCAATCATCCACTTTGACAGGCAGTCAACCAACCGTCACGGATACCAGAAAGTGAGCATTTAGACAACTTTTACGTTTCTGACATAGTTTATTTCTGCCTGTGCATGCCCTTTACAGTACAGGAAGGCTGTGACTGTGTTTGGTAGGGGATCAGCAAAGCGAGCATAAGCTCGTGTTTGACCCTTGCGCAAAAGAGGGACCATCTTTCCTTGTTTTGGTGGGCATACCTCAAAGTAGTAGAACACGTTCCCATCTTTGTATGATGTATATGTTGTAAACAGCTCACCAGTGGGCGATGCTTTTTTCATGGAAGAGTATGCTTGGACGTAGTTGTCTTTTTCAAAATCGGTTTTTATTGGTTCTCCAGGCACACTCTTCCCATCAACATAGAATCCAATCTCCAAAATTTTGAAGTGTGAAAACTTGTAAGGGTTCTTTTTCCACACACCAGACACTCTTTCAGAATCCGCAAAAAAAATACAAACAGATTCGGGGACATCGTCCATTAAAATATTGTTTTCGCTCCACTCGGTTACCCCGGCTGAAATGGTGTATGCTCTAACGTCCTCTCTCACATAGGGGTAAATGGCTGGTGTCTCCTTCAGGATTTGGTTGTGGGCTATCATCACGTCTGGGTTTATTTTAAGATGACAGGCCCGAAATACTGCATCCTTAATCACAACACGATAAGTTTTGGCCGCATCCCCACACATTAACCTAAACTCGTCACAGGCCTGGTGTAGCACAATTTTGATGGGGACTCCATTAATGATCGGTTTTGGTTGGTCCATGATCCCCAGCCTCAATCTTCCCTCGAGTTCGACCTCCTTTCCCTCGCTAGTGAGCGCATACCTCTTTTTGAATCCTATGTTTCCCCCGGCTTGTGCACTGTCACACGAATCGAACTCTCCACCATCCAACCAAAATCCCTCGGCATACATTGAAGTTTCCCTTTCCCATTTGGAGGAGTTCATGACAACATCTGCATAGGATTTATAATTATAATACATCCCCACCCCTTGAGAGCATGGTTGGTCATTAATTAGCACCTCAACTTGTCGAAAGAGAGATGAGAGAGGAAGGTTGGTAAGGGCTACTTTTGTGTCAGTTGCCGTAATAGCCTTTCCCTCTGCAACATCTTCAATGTAGACCCGGATATGTATCCGACTTTTTTGGAGAGAAATATATTCCCCAGAATTTCCACTAATGTAAAACTGAACTGGGCCTAGTTGGGATAGTGAAGTTAATGAGCGATAGCTTCTCATCTCCTGTTGTTTTACTGCACCGTCAACAGCAATCGGGGAGAATAGATCCAAGTCTTCATCGTGAGCTTCTGCAAAATTCTCTCTCATATACTCCATTCTATTTTTTCGCTCTCTTTTTTGGTCCTGGAGAAGCACTTTCTGATTCTTTTCGCTTGCCTTTGCTCTTGGTGTTGTTCTTTCCTTTGCTTGAGCGGGACTGGGCCTCAGCAACTTCTGTCAGGAATTTTATTGCTTCAGACTTGTTTTTTACTTTTTTACCGCTTGGTTTTGGTTTTGAGTTTCTAGTTTTTGTAGGGTGAACAATTTTTTCCAAACTTATAGCACCTTCTTCTTCCAATTCCTGCTCACGAGCTAGTTCTTTCGTCTGTTGTAATTTCTGCTCTACTTCAGACACCATATTTATAATGGGGGATGTTCGCGACTTTTTAACACCGGTGTCTCCGACTCTGTAAACCCCACCCTTTCCGCCTCTCCCTCCTTTTCCCATAAGAGCCTTGTAGTGCTCGCTCCATTTTTCAGCTGATGATGTGTATGGGATAAGAGACATAATTCTAACTTCTGGGTCTAAGGTGAAGTGTGCAGTATGCCTTCGCAGCGTCTTGTAAGTGCACATGTGAACGCTCCGTCGGTTTTATATACACTCTTATGGTGCGCACAACACTTTGTCGCACTGGGAGATATAATAGTCTTTCAAAACATGTGTCCGTATTTCGAATAACTCTTAACACTGGTACATATTCCCCGTGCATGTAGCTGGATGACACAAGATCACACATAATGGGGATGCTGTGATTTTGCACAACCGTTGTTTTACTTGTTATTTTTTTACCTCTCCCATTCACTTCTGATGTGAGTGGGGTGTTTGCAGCATTTTCCAACCCTCTACGACCCCTTTGTCTTAATTCGCGATCAGTTGGAGGGACAGGTTTGCGCTCCCTTTTCTTTTTATGTTTCTGTTTTTGCTTTTCTTGTTTTTCCCTTTCCCGTTTTTCAGCTTTTTCACCTTCATCAAATGCCTTTTCTTGCAATGGGGATACTTTCTCCGTAATAAGTTCCCTAAATGACTCTTCACTGTGTTCTGCCACCGGTATTTTGTTCCCTGCATTGTCTTCAAAACAAAACTCTACAAGAGCACATTCCCACACACCACGCAGCTCTAAATTCTTATCAAGAGAAAAAGTAAAATCAAGCGGGCAGTTGCGGGGGTAGTGTGGGGGACAATCTGTTGATGCAGCAAAAATATACATGACGCAAATATCACCGGGTCTTTCTCCTTCCTTTTCTAGTTGCTCGACCTTTACGAACCCCTCTTTGTCTTTCGTTAGTAGCGTCTCTTCCTACGTCGCGCACCAACGACTTTAAAGTCCAACTGTTACTCGCTTTTCCCCAACCAACCCATTTAACCAGGACTTCTTTTTGTCCATTTCTTGTCCTTTCTTTTAATATTTTTTCCACCTCATAGTATGTGTTTTCATCCACATGAACTAGTTGGAGTTCCTGTTCGTAAAAAATTCCGGTGACAGGATCGTTTTCCCACGATTTTACAGAATAGACCGGAACGTGTTGATAAACCTTCCTCTCTGTTATAATGAAAATCTCTTTTGAAAACCGCTCATCATATTTTCTATCAAAAGGTGTGGAGTTATAGCTAAGCCTCACTTTATCATTTATGTTAAAAGCAAATGCAGCTTTTGACCACAAATAAGGCTTTTCATTTTCAATATATTGTCTTTTCCACAAAACATCTCTCGGTGTTGATCTAGCCTTTTCTGGAGACATTTTAATACTTCTGTGAAATGATCTGTTTACCGATGAAGCAATCGTTTGTAGCATGTCGATCCATCTGTAAGTATTTCCCTTCTTTATATCTTTTTGCATCCTCGGCCTAAATGTCCCTATAACTCGTTCTGCATAGTTGGCTTTTGGATCATTGTGAGTTGTAAAGTGATGCACTCCAAATTTTTGAAACAGCATAGAAAGTTTGGAATTAACAAACTCGGATCCCTTATCAGTTCTAATGACTTTGGGTTTTTGTTCTTTTAAAATACTTTCCATAGCGCGAGCGGTTTCTACTGCACTCAACCCTTTTAAAGGTCTGACCCAAATATAATGCGTAAACACATCCGTGCATATTAAGATATGGCTAAAACCATCATTTTTTTTCACATAATAGTCCATATTGATGGTATCCGCATCCCATTGATAATCCATTTCAGAAACTACCACCCTTGGTCGAGGAAATCTTTTTATTTTAGGGGTAAATAGTGTGTATGTGTCCTGTTTTAACAACCACTCCTTAATATTTTTCCGTGTTATATTTCTCTCCCCGCTTTTTTGAGCTTCTATATATATGTCATTTACTCCTCCATACAACCCAGCCCCTTCCCCACTGTAATATATCCCCTGCAGCACTTTTTCCTTTAAAGCAGTTAAGCTATTTTTCGGCAACGAATCCGTTTTTACGGGTTTCTCTTTACCCGGTTTCGCTTTCATGATTTCAATGGAACCCACAACTTAGACCACGAAGACTCGCTTTTACCCCCCCTTCCAACCTTTTTGACAGAGGGTTGTTTTGTTTTTTTTCTTTTGGGTGGAGAGTGGGGTGAAGAGGGAGCGTCTCTGGGTTTTGTGATGGAGATAGGTCTTTTCAGATGAGGGATTCCTGGGGGAGGTGGTGGAGATTTCGGTGTTAAAACCTCACTTGAGTGTGTTTGGTCCTCGTTTCCTGTCTCGATTCCGAGGTCGTTTTTATGTGACTGCAATGGTGGTGGTGACGGTGGTGGTGACGATGGTGATAATGGCGGAGGTTTTAAAGTTGTAACGCTTTCCTTGTCTTTCAATTTGATGTATTTGTCGTACGGGATCATAACCATTTTGCGAGTGTGTTTCATAGCAGATCTTCCAAATTGGACTTCACAAGTTTAAGTAAGAATAAAAAATCAGAAAAATGTTTTTGGATGATCAATAACTGTTTCTTTTTACACTGTCGTGGCTTTGACAGTGTAAGAATGAGGTTTTTTCGCCTTTTAATCCCCTTCTCTATTTGGGGGTTAACGGGGAGGTGGTTGAGGTTGGAAGCAATTTCACACAATGCTCTAACCTGCGATGTGGTGGCTGTGAAAATCAAACCTTTTGCCTGAAGTCTACTTTCAGTGTTCAACAACAATTTAATATAGTGTTTCTCCTTTACAAGGTTGGCGCTCATCGTTGCGTTCTCTACGAATCACCGAGGTATACTAACAAAAATTTGGTGGTGTACCCCCCCATATATCCTTAAACTGTCTATGCACACAAACACGAACAACACTTTCCAGTTATGTTTGGATGTTTGTTTTATTTTTAAACACATCAGTAAAACACAAATCAAGTGAATACAAATCAAAAAAACATAAATCATAGTATGTAGTGGTAATGCAGCTGTTTTGTCTATTAGTATCCTATACAGTCATAATTCTATGACATGAAATTAATGAGTGGAAACTGAAACAAATACCGTGATTTCATCACCGAAAATATCTGTTTTTAACCTTAAGTCGGGTTTTGTGACCGTTTGGTGTGGACTCAAATCAACAAGGAGGTATCCGTACGGTCTATCTAACACAGCTTCTTTGTACGCCTCCTTTAACACGTGTCCCAATCCGGTTTGTCGAGCTAGAACCGATATTTGGTTTACATCCCTCGTGTTTTTTGTTAGAATGAAGTAGTGGGTGTTTATGCTTATAGACCTAGCTTTTTTCCCTTGCTCAAACACATTTTGCACTAAGTATATTATGGAGGCGTTACAGTGGTGAGATGTGCGAGTAAACAGTTTTTCTGCATCTTCATTGTTCACGAGATCTCCCATCAAGTCATCTAAAACAATAATGACGTGGTCCTGATCCAATGAAAAGTCCTTTACTTCCTGCTCTGTGGGCAATCCTTCCCGAAATAATATATCAGCATCTTCCTGCTCCTCAAATTTTTTTTGCCAAACACCGTAACAATACATCACCTTTTTAGTTTTAAGGGAAAATAATGTATCCTTTTTCTCAATAATTTTAAACACCAGGCTTGTTTTTCCAGAACCGGAAACACCACCAATTGAAATGGAGGTTGGGGCGATAAACGTGGCTCCAAGTTCAATTTCCATCTTAATACTTGGATAGGGTGGGCACCTTGCACGCCAACGAGATAGGTTCAAATGAGTATGCAAGCAACAATGGGCAAGTATACTCATATGGGATTCTGTTATAAAGAATCGGTGCCCTCTGCAATGGAGGATATGAGATCACACCACATATCTCCCACCCTATTCATTCCGGGAAAGTATTGTTGTTTGGCTTTGAATGTTAAGGCATAACCCAACCCGCTAGACCAGTACTTATCAGCCTTATTACCCGGTAATATGACTTTTTTACCTTGCAAAGACAAAAGAATGGGTCTGAGTTGTTTTTTGTGTAGGCTATATTTCAAGTGTATAATCTCTTTCATTATTTCATCTCTTCGGTATACCCAACCGGCATCAGGGGGAGGAAAACCGGGGGATTTTGCAGACAAAGACCGCGATTGAGAAAAGGAGTTTGATAACTCTTGAACAACCTCATTCATGTTAAAATATTTCGCTCTCTCATACTGGAATAAGTGGTTTATTGAGCAAAATATGACCCCGTATTTTTTCAAAGGGGATTTGTGAGATAAATCAAGCGGGGAGACTTTACTCTCAATGACATGCAACTCTCGTGAATAGGGGGATAGGACAATGTTTAGTGGGAGGGTGCTTACCCCGTCTGAACATACTTCCCTTTTGCAGTAAAAATAGGAAAATCCTACTTTTTTCTGCACGTATGTACACATCGTGTTGTCATGGTGTCTAATCCCTTCATTTTCCACGCATGTTGCCTGTTTTGTTTTTAAACAGGATAAAAACTTTTGAAAAGGATTAAGGACACGTGCTTTATTCACCCCTTTTGCACTCATTTTCCCCCCTTCGCCCTGTCTTAAAAAATAACTCTTCGAGCAAAGAGAAATCATCTCATCCCCAGCTGCCTCCCTCTTAAACAAACCCGGAGTCCTCTTGTCATACGTGGTATCTGCATCACAGCATGTTCTTGGAAACCAGTGTTGGTCACTCGCTTCATAGAACATTTTACAGTTACCCTTCACCGAAAACTGGTATTCTGAGAGCATTGATGGATTGATGGCGGATTCTAGGGTGGGGGTTGATAATGCTAGATACAAAGAGTCAGTATCCATCTGGCAAATCTCATACCGTTCTCTTAAAACATACCTGTGTAAAAACCTGTAATAGAATGAAAGCATACGAAGTTTTGCAGTTTGAAGAAGTGTGAATGCTAGGTGGATTGGAAGGTCTAAACAGATGTTTTTTTTAGCCATTTGAATTTCAAAAAAATTTGACCCGAGCTCCGACATGTTCAAAAAGCGGGGATCGTTCACCTTTTGCTTTGCTACATATTCATCACTAGCATAAATAACACTCTCGTGTTTGGTCTTGTCTAAAATGAGTGACCCAAATGCCGAATTCCCAATAAGTTTGGAAGTGTCTGCTACAACGGAGGAGTTGGGGTTTTTGTCCCCGTCCCTCCGAGCATTCGAAACTTCGTTCTGAAATGATTTAAAACACTTGTAGGGTGTAAATTCTATCACTTGGTAAATTTGCGTCACAACTAATCCTTCCTCCAAATACCATTTTAACAGATCGGATGAAAGGAGTATCCGTTCGGCAGCCATACCCCCAACGAGTTGGCGTCTTGTGCTCGGAAGTTGGGGAGAACCCGATGAGAAAACAAACTGTTTCATGTGCTGACCAATGGCATCAAATGGGATATCAGTTGTACAAAATAGAGGGGAAAACTCTTGGAAGTATTCGTAGGGTGAAATTTTTTTTTCTTTCCCTAGTGGCCAAACAAATGGTACCTTGATATCGACCTCAACCAGACCGTACAACCTGTTAGATTCAACAGCTGAAAGGATATTTTCTTGAGATATCTTCCCCTTACATCCACGGTAAAAAAGAGGTTGTTTAGCTTCGATGAAAGCACTCAGGTTAGGGTCCTGAGTGCAGAGTTTGTTAAACTCGCACTCGTAAATCGCTACATACTTATAGTTGTTTCTCTGGATAAACAACATTTTCTCTCTCGTTCTTTCTCTCCGACCAACAAGTTTAGGGTCCGAAGTTGGTGGCATGCAAACGCTGTGATAGTGCCACCAACACCCGTGAAACTGAAAGAAAAGTTTGAACAATTATTTATCTTGAAAGCAAGTTATTAACTCTGAAATAGACCAAAATTTGATTTAATGTAAATTGTATATGATTCCGCTATTATAATGTAGTTGTTGCATGCGTGCACAAACCTCATAAACAGTGTTGTTAGCCACATCCAGTCCGTCTACATAGAAGGAACCAATTCGGTGTTCCTTCCCACTATTTAGCTTGTGGGTTATTTGACAGGATTCCTGTTGCGCCACCCAATCCATCCAGTAGTACATGGAAAGGTGTTTCCAGCTTTGAAGGGGTGCAAATCCATCATCTCTGTGGCGTCTTATGTAGTTGAAACATGGTAAATTTTCCCCAAGAGCATAAAGATATAGCGCATTAGCATCATACCCCTCTATTGTGCGACAAACAAAATCTTCATTTCCTCTAATAGGAGTTGAGTCCTTTTTGTGGTGTCTGCAAAAAACTATAGAGGGGCCCCCAACAATATTCTGTTGGATTGTGTGGTAGAGATCTGCGTCCTTTTGGGGGAAGTTTGCGAAGTAAACCCCCTTTTCCCTACTTGATTTGAACAACAATTGCCTGGCAACGCCCGGCACACTAATCGCAGTTTTAAATACGTCAATGCTCTTTTCAAAGTAAAAAGTCTGCAATTTTTCCACGGCTTGTACAAAAGGACCAACGTCCAAATTGTTGTAGTGAGCGAGATAGTCCTTTAAAGTTTTCATTTCCTGCATTCCCCAAATCTGTAAAAGTCCATCATATTTCTCAGCACCCGTTTGCGGTTCTTTTCCGACTCGTCCGCCATCCAACCATTTTTCATGTTCTTCTTCCAGTACATTTACCCCCTTCAACTTTGAGTAAAAGGCCTTCATTGGGGGGAGCGAAGTATCCTCCAACCTTTCAACAGAGTCTAAGTAGTCATAAGGAAAGTAAGATTTTTCCTCTTCGATCCCATATGCCTTGAGAAATAGAGCGTAGTTAGTGCCCGGAGCAAGAAAATTCATAATGTCAAGAAATTTAAAACGGGGTGTGGAGATAGCTGAGTATGCATTCCCCTTCTTTATAACAAAACCGTTTTTCCCTGACTTTTCCGGTCTTCCACCATCTTCCCCACCTGTTTCGTTCGCATTTGTGGTATCGTCTCCCATCATCTTAGCCAATTCTGACTCCTCATCAAAGTGATCACAACATTGGATGTCCTCATCATCTTCTTCTTCTTCTTCCTCTTCCCCCTCTCCACCTTGATGGTCGACACCGACTTCAAATGCAAAAGCAGATTCTTCAGTTGTGGAATGCTTCTGCTTTTTAACACGTGTGTTTGAAACACTGCCTCCCCTTTTCCTCTTACTGTTCCGTCCCCGCGCCTTCAGCGCAATATCTAACTTTCTAAGTATGTGTTTCTTTGCAAGATTTAAATCATATCTTGAAGAGTTGAACCCTAAAACGGGAAGTTGAGAGCAGTAAAGGTCAAAGCGAGATTTCAGGTGTTCAAGGTACTGAATCGTTTTTTTCTCTGGTGTAAGTTTAAGGGAGTGTGTGTTAGGGTAAAGGGGTATGCTTGCTTCCTTCAGCTGCCATGTTGCTATCTTCTCATCCAATAGCTCGAAAACAAAACCCCATTTCTGTAAAGCCAATGGTTTAACTTCTTCGGAAATGCGGGTAAGATGTTCAATAAGTTCGTCTAGTAAATTGTTTGGTGTAGAGTTTACAAAACAGATAGGTTCTGTAAATCCGGGTATGTTTGAGCAAACGCTAACCGAAATTGGTACATGTTCAGATGTCCATTTCAGATTTGGTGTCTGAACTGATTCTTCTCCTAATTTTGTTTGAACAGCTTCAAAATCGAAGACTGCAAACCATTTATAGTGTTGGTCTATTCTAGGCACTTGGATATCTGTTTGCTCCAACTCCTCGAATATTGACTTTGTTGGGCAGTATACCCCACCAGGATATTGAAATGTAGTTTTATTAAAACATTTAGTTGAGTGGCGCACTAGACCCCACCGCTTAGGAAAGTGTCTATCGCATATAGAACACACGTATTTCCTCGCAAATGTTTCAATGTTTGTAATGTAGCTAAAATGGTTCTCATGAAGATTTAGGTTCAGTGTAGATGGGAAAAGGGTAGAGGGTTTGCGGATTACACAACATGTCATTTCCTCATCTACGGTTAACACATACACTCCAGTCTGAAAACAATCCTCAAGTGAAGTAAGTTCATCCATAGTCATTCCAGCATATAGTTGGGGGTTGGGTGGAATCGAACCATTACAGAATTCACGATATGTGTGATAAATTCGTTTAACATCGGTTTGTGAAATGTTGTGAGGTGGGGGGTTTTGGTGGGCTGCCAAACACCTAAACACACACAAATTATCATTGAATCTTACTCCTTTTCCATTTGAAAGGAAAAGTTTGACTGATTTGCTCTTCATCAAACATTCGGGAAATGGGGTAACAGCACCAATTGGGTAATTTCTCCTAAACACAAAAAAGTTGACGTTTGTAACATATAATTGAACCCATTTTGTGTTTGGTCGAGTTTTGTTTACAAGAAAGGTGAAATCTAAATTGTTCAGTTCATTGATACACTTTTTCAAATCACGTAGATTGGAAATTGATCTTGGAAAATCAAACACTGTGGAATTTAAGTAGGCGGTAAAATACCTAAGTTCATCAGTCTCTAAATGTCTTAAAATGACTCCAAAGGAAATATTAAAACGAAATGCGCTTTCTTCCCTGCTAAATACATCGTTCAAAAGCTCCCCAACATTTGTGGAGCTGTTTAAATCGTTGAGGGGGAAATTATACACACCTCGCACTCTTCCATGTTCGTGTCCGGCCAATATAATATTTCTGTTATTTTCGTAAATTTGTTCCAACTCATGATATGTCACTTCACCCTCATTATTCATCCAGGGGGCAGCATCTGATGAAAACGGGTGTGGATGAAGGTGTTCGTTTTGGTTAGGTTCGTTGGTGTTGGATCTACCACTACTTTCCCCTGTTAAAGTTGCATGCGACACCCTCCTATGCGCAAATAAGTTGTGCCAATTATTGAAGGTTTGGTCGCAATCCACACACTTGACTGTTTTCGGTTTGTGTGTTGATTTTTGGGGGGTGGGTGTGTTGTTACAGGATCCGTTGCCCTTGTTTGCAGATGCGTTGGAGTGAGTGGGTTTTGGGACATCTCTCTTTTTGCATGTGTGTTCATGGCTTCTGCGTGCAATCGGTCTCACATATGTTTTTCCGCAATATTTACATGTTCTTTCCTTCATATATGGGGCGCATGAGGGGCGGTGTGCAATCTCATTTTCCTTAGTATCAAACGTCGTAAAACAATATCTGCACGTTGCCCCATCATTTGAAGAACTCATGTTGAAATCTATGTAAATAAAAAGTATGATAAAAATGTGTTGGGATTATGCATGTTTATTACCTCACATTAAAAAAACTCTTTTTGTATTTTTCAGGAGGAGTGATGTGTGTGTGTGTGTTAAACGTATGTAGTAAGTAGGGTGTATACCATCTGTTAAAAATGTATTTATGCATGAAAGGGTGGTGGGGTAGGATTGAGTTAAAAGTGGGTATGTCCATAAACATATCCAGGTCATATAAGTCAACTACGCATATCTAATACATGATGTTCCAAATAGTGAAAACTATGGTGGTAAAGCTGTTGAGCGGCAGATAGATGTAAAAAATTGTTGGTGACATAAGTTTTGTGATCAGTAGTAAAAACTGGAAGCGCGAGTTAGATGTTAAAAAACTATATTGTTGAAAAGTCTGATTTAGGTAGTTAAACTAGATGTGTAGTAACGCATACTACAACCGCCTTATGTTATGTATGATTCTATGTGTGTTTTAGATGTATGTTCAGTCAAACAGTGGGTGCTTTGTGCATAAATGAGTATGCTGTGTTATTTAGGGTTAAAATGATGGGTTTAAAAGAACGGTGCATGTAAAATAGTCATATATATATATATATATATATATATATATATATATATATATATATATTATAGGTTTTGTAGTTAGTGGTAGAAACAAATGATGTACTCGTAAATATGGCTGGTTCAATATTTCCGTTTTATTCCACTAATCAAACCTGTTTGATCCACTAATTACTATTTGTGTAACCAGTATATATGTGGTAAAACCTCCAAATCTGGTGCTAGTGTCTTATAAGTAAAAAATGCGTTGAAACTATGGGTGCTAATATTTATTCTACTTGTTTGAACCCATTTAAAAAACACTATATGTTTATATGTTAAACCATTATAACTATGTTTATCCTTTTTTAATAAATATCTTTACACTCACCTCAAATAAAAGATCAGTTATAATAATCTTCTGTGTTGTGTGTCCTCATTCCGGGTTATTCGTCAAATTATGTATGTTTCATCGAGTAAATAAGTGACTGAAGTTAGTAGTAGCCACATCCAAACTGGTGGGTTGGGAACTAATATGCCAATCCCTAATTGAGGGGGAAGGGGATCACTTTAGAGGTCGTTGTGAGTGGAAGGGTTAAAAGTATGCTAGTGTTAAAAGGGGTAAGGGTTTAGTAACAACTCATCAGTAAAGGGATTAAAGTTCTAAATCGGTACAACGTAATTATGGGATTGGTTGGGTGGGGGTACCTGTGCCCACTCTCAAACACAAAAGTGATGGTGCTGCCTCTATTGATTTGGTGGGGGACCTATAAATAGGGAATCAAACTAAATAGCAGGTAGTGACACCTGTTGGGGTTTGTCCTAGTTAAGCGTACTGGCTCTACCTGAGTGTGGTTAAGCTCACTACAATTGCGCCGCCTAGTGTTAATTAGAGGTGGTAGCTAATGTTAATTAAAGGTATTACCTGTTGGGATGTGGTGGAACTAGCCTTCAGGGGTAATTAGGGGAAAAGCGTGTGGTGGCACCACCCTGTGTCCAATTAGTGTAACTAGGTTATAGGGTGGCGCCACCTGCGAGTAATTAGTGGAACTATAATATAGGGTGGCGCCACCTGCGAGTAATTAGTGGAACTACTGACCTGATATTTTTAGCCTGTGACCTATCTAGACCCTCAGTGACCTATATAGTAGGGGTTTTCAGTACTTAACGTATATAAATAGGGGGGCTGGAGCTACCTTACTTACTACTTCCCACCTTTATAATTCACCTCTCCACTCTACTCTTGGTCCTGGGTAAGACCATAAAGTGCCTTTCTGTCTCTTTTCTCTGTGTCTCTTTTCTGTCTCTCTCTCTCTTCTTCTCTATCTCTATTTCCTGGGTATGATCATAAACTGCCTCCCTCTCAGCTCTCCTGCCCTTGATATAACCATATTAAATGTGTTGATAAGGGCGTAAAGCAATATCTCACTCACTCACTCACTCCCAGCTCTTCCGCCCTTGATATAACCATCTTAAATGTATTTAAAGCAACCAAACTCACTCGCCCCACTCTACTCTTTTCCTTATCAATGTCTCCCGCCCCCCCCCCCCCGATCTACATTTCCCTTCTTGTCCGTTCCAGGGGCCCGTTGCATAAGGTATTGGTAACTTGCTGCCCCCCCCCCCCCCTTCCCCAGTCCCCCTCCTTCGCCCTCTCTACCCCTTTCCTTATACTGGACATTGCATCAGCCCGCAATGTGGTAAAAGCCCAGCTGCCGGCCATACGTTGGCTGCATTAAGTGGGTTGAAGCAACACATGCCATTTTCTGAATGGAAAAGCATTGGAATCACTTCAAAATCACTTCCTTGAGAAGATTATTTGGGGAAAATCAATACCCAGGTAACTTCACTTGAGATATATGAAAGCCATTCCGGAATTTAGAGCCCTGTACATACAGCCAGTATTGAGTAAAAGGCCATTCAACAGTTTCCTATGTAGTAAGTCCACAATTAATATAGATATTTCAAAATCACTGAGTCCCTTAGGCTAGACCAGAAATCCGACCAAAGTAAAGTCGGTTATTATATGATACATTTTATTTCTGTAAAAGAATAATTAGTTTAATAACTGTTTTGTAGGTAATAAGATGAAATAGGATAAGATGAGATACTACTTTATTTATCCAACTCACACAGTACTGCCCAAGAAATATTGACTGTGTGAGGAAAAGTCTGTAATATTACATATATCGTACAGATGACGACTCTGGGTCACAACAATACACATCACATATGATTGTAAAGTTAATTGCTGGCCACCAATTATATAAGGCCAAGCCATCCATTAACCCCTTGTTAAACTCCCCTGTACAGAGCCTATAGATGCTGTTGACAAACCCTGGTAGAGGTGACAATAGCCATAGAGCCCTGTCATATAGCCACCAGCACGCCTGGGGGAAATGAGGGGCTCAGCTTACAGTATGGGAGCTGCTCCACCACCCCGTGCTAGAGCAGGAGTCTATGTGTGTAGGTTACTGAGGCACAAGCAGCATGTTAACATGGGGCAGGCTTTGTCCAGTCATGTACCCAGCCCTGTAGTTCATAGTGCAGGTATGTGTGGGTGCTGTAAACTTTCAATAACATATCAAATTTAGACACCGAAAAAGGGGGTGGGTCTCCTCTATGAAACCATAAATCTTCCTGAGGGCCCCCTTTGGAAAAATGTTATCAAACAGATACAGTAGTAGTTGGTAGATAGATAGATGCATCGACTACATTAACATGATAAACTAATATGGCAGTAATAACAACACAAATAAGATGAAAAAAATAAACAATGAATTGGGCAAGCTAGGGCCATGAAGCTAGATTAGATATGTACACTACATCATCCATTAATCCACCACTTACTCATGAATACTCAGTGTCTATTGCAACAACTGCATACAAGCAGAATGGGCTTGGTTTAAAACTGGATCTGCGGTGACTTAATTCTGGTGACATGAGAAAAAAGATGGTTTTAATTAACCCTTGTTAATATCACAGAGACAAATTACACTGCTGAACTGCAGTAGCTTAATTATCACTCTTTTTTGTTCCTTTATTTAAACCAGGTGTTATAAACTGGGTTAGGCATGCCCAACCCTGGAATTTTACATGCACAAGGTCTATATAGTTATTAGTTGGTTTGGGGATTATGTTGTGGAAGTGGAATGATATGAGATGAGATGGGAGTATGAAATATGAGTAAAAGATGAAAAATAAACATTTGTACATTCAGTGGTTGAACATAACATATTGTTGCAATATTGCAAGTGTTTAACAAAGGCCTTATATTACACTCTCCATCAATTTCCATCGTCAGTATTCGTTTTGCCGTCTGCGATCTCATTGGTCCAATATTTAAATGTTTATAAGTCTGCTTCTGCTTGATGGATTTCACTTTTATTTTACTGGCATTTTAACATTTTTTTAAACAAATTACTTACAAAAGATGCCTAAGCTTATATAGGAACTATGGCAGCAATTTGAACTACTGAAGCATTAGATGGTATATTTGTATTTAGAACATTACACATTGCCCTATTAGGGACGTTCAGCAAGTCTAACCTATGTGTAAATGTAAACGCATCCGTATCTCTGATGTACAAACATTTTATTTCTGTTACGTGAAAATGCGACATAATTCACCAAAAAGATATGGATGCCGTTATGTAATTGAGATAAGTTTGCTTGCGGATCCTCCATAATACAACATACTTTTCATCACAGCAAAAATTGAGACCACTATTTCAGTGCCTGGTATCACTCAATTGCTTTACACTATTGAAGTGGCTTTCATTGCACTTCACAAGCCATTATATTGATGGGTCAGATCTTCCAAAAATGTACAATTCGCCTTTACCAATCCTCTCAAATAACCCACATTTAAGACAGAAATGAGCTTCAAAATGCAGTTTAACATAGCAAAACATTATACTATAAATCAACGCGACACCAAATATACTCAGATATACCCTGTATTCACCATTTCTCAGCATGATTTAGCATACATTCCTAAATGTGTAGAGCTGCCCATTGTACATTTTCTGGCAATCTGGCCCGTATACTGCATCAATCAGAAAATGTACAATTCAACTTCACCAATTCTCTCAAATAACCCAAATTCTAGATGGAAATAAACTTCAAAATACGGTTCAACCTAACCAAACAGATTGCTAGAATCAATGCAATGCCCAATATACTCAAATTTACCTAGTATTGACCGAATTGCAGCCTAATTTAGCAGAAGTTACTAAATGTGTACAACTGCCAATTGTACATTTTCTGAAAATCTGACCCACAACGGTTACATGCTACTCCTCCATTGCTAATTGCATGTGAAATGTTTGATAGCGCACTTCACTGGGAATTGTGGCAATGAAGGAACATTGTGTGCATCCATATTACACTCCTAATGAACGAGTTGCTAATGAAAGAATTTACCATAATTTGCTGTAAATTGTAGATTTACTGTGTGAAATGTTGTATTCACACTTAGAGCTTCAAAGGGGGCATTTTGTGTTTACCAAATATTATGGTTAATTAGTCTCCAAAGCAACATCGCATCACCAACCTTGGAATGAATTAACGCTAAGACAACGCAACGTTGGAACAGTTGAGGCTTTCGTGGGGGAGGGACCCAACTCAGTTGGTGACTTCAGTGGTCATGTTTAAGATGCAGTTTGTTGTTGTTAATGCACCAAAGGTTTGTCCCAATAATCTGCCGCCGTCATTAATGGGAGGTTTATAGGTGGAACCTAATGAGAATGTGGTACAAGGGACACTATTGCACTGTCCGATTGTTTTTCTGGGTTACGAAAAAACATTGCAATAGTAACCCTCATTCCACATTAAAAGTTAGGTCCTATTATTTGTTTCAGTGGAGCACCAACAACTCCTTTTATAGCTTGTATATTTACTCCATGCACGTTGCTATGGTTATGAATAAGTATATGATATCATTCTTGTTAAACCAACAACACTCCGTAGGCTGGTCAAAAACGGCCATTTTGCCATAAATTTTGGGCCGTGTTTGATCAACTAAATTAAAATGAATCAATCTTTACAGAAGTATGACTCTTACAGGTCGTATACATGCAACTCCACCCTTTCAGAATCTGTATACGACCGGCATACTTTCTGGACAAAATAAGTCATACCACACTCGTTAAAGTGGTGCACATTAACGCACTTCGCTCGGAGACACACCAACCATGGGTAAGAACTTATATGAAATAATATATAAATCAATGGTATATTCCCAGTCAGAGTGGTTTAGCATGTAATGTACATAATAAATGTGATTGGGGCTGTTTTGAGATTAGGTCTGATAACTTAAATTCACTTAGTTGAAACCTAGCTAATCTTGCTGAAGGAAACATCAATATTTCACTGCTAATTTCCTTCGGGAAGTTCACTGGGTGCGGCCAAATTTTTCTACCAGGTCATTAGTCAGAGAAATCAAACATGTAAATTCACACCTGCAGTACACCTTTTAAAGGTGCATTCCCAGCTAAAATCTTCAATTGTATTATAATAGAACCTCACGAGTAGGTATTATTAGCAATAGGATTGCATGGGTCAGAGTCAAATCTTTTCCATGGCAGCACTAGCCTGATAGGGAGAGTGCTTTTAAGATTTGACTTTGCTATTGCTATTGCTATTGTGACTTTAATTTGCTATTGCTTATAATACTTACGAGTTTGGGTTCTATTTTTACTCCACAATGATAAAGAACATAAAGAATATGTTATTTACGTTCATAAATGCTGTACATAGGAACTTAAGAAGCAGTGGAAATGACGGACAAGGTTTTCACCGGAAATGGCTGTTCCAAAATCTTTGCCACCTCCCACCAGGGTGTCAGTGAGATACTATGTAACCGCATGGCAATAGGAGGGGGAGGGAGTTTGCATGATAGCAAACCGGATACATGCTGCTGACTTGCATGTGATCCTACACACATGATTAGAAAGAAGAATTACACTCCAGCGCATAGAAACAGCGGGCGTGGAGTAAAGAGGAGTATACTACAACTGAATTGGTTATTCACTTCGAGCAGGAAAAATACACCCATTTAATAGTTTGTTCATTTCTGTATGTGTTGTATAAAGAGATAGAGCTACCGCAATATAAGCACGTCTGTGATTGGTCAATATCTCCGTCATTGATGACGTCAGACCAATCAGAGATGAACTTACTCAGCTGCAAGGCACATTATAAAAACATGGCCGACGTGAACTGCTTCTGCCAGCCTAATACAAGTGTTAGAATGACGATTTTCTATTATTTCCAAGTTGTAGTATAAAGAAAGAACTGTACTCAAGGTTAGGAACTACTCGTGTGATTCAATGGGTCTTGTTAAAACTTTATTTTGCATCCAACGCGCGACCTGCAGCTGCTTGTTGGATACAAAATAAAGTTTTAACTCCAGCCATTGAATCACACCTGTAGATCCTAACCTCACATACAGTTCCATCTAATTCCTTAAGGTTATAAATATTAAATAGAACCACATTGAAAATAGGGTGAATCCGGGATGAATAATGTAGAAAATGACTTGAGTGTACGCCAAGAAGAACTGATCAAAATCCTTTAATATTTTATTTTGGTGACTCCCAGATGGGCTGTGAATGAATAGGCCACAATGTCAAGAATCCATCCGTACCACTCATAGTGTGCAAAGTGATAACAACTTTATCAATAATAAAGACATAGTTTTATGGTCAAGAAGCACTTCTTCTACTAAGTTCTTCTCATGCAACATGACTGAATGACTATGTATGCATTCTTAATATCGCATGGGAATTGTTCAGTCATTTCATTAAGGTCTTTCAATGAATCTTAGATACAGATACAGATACAGAAAAAGACGTTAACTACCAACAAATATTACTTCAACTGCATGTGTTTCTTAACTTTTATTACATACACATTGCTCTAAAAACAATGTCTAGAGTGAGTTATGCACAGTACATATGTCACTAGTGAGTTACATGTGGTAGTCATGGCAACCAATGTGGTTTTTTTACCAAGTTTAGGGCCAGAATTAAACTTCATGAATCAAAAATAAATTCTACTATTAAAGCATATAATATAATATATCTGTTAACTTGTAGGTTTCAGTTGTTTGAATATTGCACTTGTTGCTACGCAACTGTAATATTCACGCTCCTTCTACCAACTCGTTAGTTAACCTGTATATGGGTCAGATTTTCTGAAAATGTAAAATTGGCAGCTGTACACATTTAGTAAATTCTGCTAAATTAGGCTGCAATTTGGTCAATACTAGGTAAATTCGAGTATATTCGGCATTGCATTGATTCTTGTAATCAGTTTGGTTAGGTTGAAATGTATTTTGAACTATAATTTCATCTGAAATTTGGGTTTTTTGAGAACATTGGCGGAGTTGAATTGTACATTTTCTGAAAATCTGACTATTGGGTTTCCCTGAGTTTGAAGGATTCCTGCCGGCTCAGAGCCTTGACTGGGTTTACAAATCCAATGGTCCATATACTGACCCCATACAAGCCAATTATAATGAAAAACAGAAAATGGACAGTTCAAATGTTAACGACGGGTTGATGTGGATGTGATTGAATATCAAATACTCTTTTGAAGAGTTGGGGGCCCTGACAAGGACCATTGGGTAAATGTAGTCTTGTCGGTCGTCTTCTCCGATTCTTCTCAGTCAGTTGTCTTCATTCAAAACTGTCCACCATTGAATTCATTCATTGGCGTATATGGTATCAGCATCTGAAGTCAGATTTCCCCATGAATCAGATCAAATCATTTCTCATACATTGAAAACCCTTGAATAGCCTCCTAAACGGGAATGATTAAATTTCTCATGTTTTTCTAATATGATACTAGCAAAGTACCTGAGTAATGAATGAAGGTAAATTCAAGTATATTTGACATTGCTTGATTCTAGCAATATGTTAATAACTAAATAGCTAAACAGTGTTTAGCTATGTTAAACTGTATTTTGAACTTTATTTTCGTCTGAAATTTGGGTTATTTTCGTCTGAAATTTGGGGTTATTTGAGAAGATTGGCGAAGTTGAATTGTACATTTTCTGAAAATCTGACCCATATACATATTTTAGAGTAGATATGACGTGTTCTGAGGTTTCAGTTCTTGCATATATGGGTCAGATTTTCAGAAGATGTACAATTCACCATTCCTCTCACATTTAAGACAAAATTTAGCTTCAAAATACAGTTTAACATAGCAGAACTGATACTTTAAATCAATGCAATACCAAATATACTCAGATATACCCGGTATTCTTCATTTTTCAGCCTAATTTAGGAGAATTTCCTAAATGTGTAGAGCTGCCAATTGTACATTTTCGGAAAATCTAACCCACATGTTCTACGGAATCCAAATGTATGAAGGGAAAAGGAAAACATGTGCCATCTCATCATGGGAGCACTCATACATTAACGCACTGTTAAGCACTGTCTAATGTTCATCACAATTGACTTAAACAATATGTGGAATAGCCTGGCTAAACTCTAACTTGGTCCTGTTAAACATCACTGAGTCACTTGTATAACAGAACAATAGGGGATTTGCATGACTCACTGCGCATGTCTACGGCAGTGCATGCTGGGATGGATTCTGATGAAATCTGACATACAAATATATGGCCACATTTTTATAAAAAATTGGAAGAATGTTTTCACCAACATCAGAGCTTCTATAAATGATCCATGAAAAACAAATGCATGATGGGGAAAACGGGAACATGTATCATGGAAACATGTATAACACATGGGTATTGACATTAGAACCTTGATAAATAGTCCATGCTGAACATGGCATGTTTTCTATAGTTTTTATACTGTACCATTAGTCCCATAATTCCATGCGAATCAAGATTCAAAATAGCGGCTATGCAAATCCCTTATTGAATCACAGGGGACAGATTTTTAGAAAATGCACAATCTACAGTTCTGCACATCTCTCAAATTCTGCTAATTTAGAGTGAAAATTGATATAAATACTGAGTATATCTGAGTGTATGCTATATTGTATTCATTCAATAAATCTGTCTAGTTATTTCAAACGTGATTTTTGCCTTAAATTTGGGTTATTTGAGAGATTTGCACTTCTTTAGAAGAGCTCAGGACATTTCGCTAATATCTGACATGTTTGATTTGATCGCAATACGTCACTTCCGGTGTGAATTCTTCCAGCGGCACCACTTGTGTTGCTGATGAATGCACTTTCCGCCTGCATACGTACCACTCGCCTCCTTTTGTTTTGTTTTTTTGTTTTTAAAGGTTTTATTCGAACATACCTGCCATCTGGGCTCATACAATTCTAAGGCACATCCTGCTCTAACCCATATTTGTATTTTTTTTTGGATTTTCAATTTTCTTTCATAACCCCTATCTAAACATGTTATACAGTCATATCATCGCAGTATAAAATTAACTCGAATTGCGAATATGATACTTGACCTTTTCCTTCTTAGGATAAAATTATAATATAAACGTTAACACCAGTCTACTTCTTAAGTAGAGCTTTTAGAACTTTACACTGCTCTGTTAGGTACTTTAACCCCTTCAGACTCTTTTAAAGTTTAATAAACTGTTCTGCATACCTCTCCACTCTCTTCAGCCATTTACTCGCCTCCTTTTGTTAAAGCTTTCATGGTGGTCAACGTTTTAATCAGAAATTAACCATAGTTCCCATATCCTGTCTAGTGTAATCAGAGCATGTAAATTCAAATCTCTGTAGAAATGTATTAACTCCAAAGCAAGTAGCCAGGAACTTCGCACCATGGTGCATATCTATTAGCTACGGAACCGGAAGTGTAAGTGCCGCACGCACCGCAACGGAAATAGTTTTTTTCTACCTCTTTTACACATGAACACCCGATCTCATAATCGCAGGACCTTCTTTCCGCATCTTTTAGTAGCGGTCCAAGAGCGCACTGAGAGCAGAGAAATAGATTTCATAAGGAAACAAGTGAACCAGTAGAATCACAGTGGCACATGCAAGTCCCCTATTACTCTTTAAATTGTATACAATCAGAACATAATCGAGATCTAAAATGTGATAAAAAGTTTGATATTTTTATTTTTGAAAAAGTTTGCAATGTTTCTAGATGGGTAATTACCAATAAAGTAATTAAGATTACTCCATACAAAGGTCTTCAAAACGCAGGGATATATTTAATACAGTATCCCAAAATTTCTCACATGAATTCATATGACTATGAGTGCTAAACCCTCTAAAAATCAGATCATTTCAATAAAGAAATCTTGTGGAAAAAACACTTTAAAAAATATCAACTTTGCGACTTATGACTCATTTCCCATCACAAATGGCGTAAGTACAACTCCCCTATTACCCATAGCTCGGTTACTGGATTCATCATCAATTAATTATATCCGGAGACAGATAAACTTCCATCAGAATGATTGATCACGTCTTCTGAGGACACCAGCGTTCTCAGACGATAAGAAATTTAATTTAAAGTTAGTGTAGGAATATATAGGAGCCTGTTGGGGAGATAAGCAATGTGAATGGTACGTTTGGGGGCTATTCATTCTCATTCACCTAGACCTTATCACAGGGGAGGGAGGAAGCATAAATTAGGCAGCAACTGCGAACAATAGGCATGAAGATACTTTATGGCATATGATATGAAATAGTAAGGTGTATGGGGGATGGTCTATGGAGGGATGGGGATGGGGGAACCTTGCTTTTCACATAAGGGTCAGATTTTCAGAAAATGCACAATTCGCCTTCATCAATCCTCTCAAATAACTCACATTTAAGACAGAAATGAGCTTCAAAATGCAGTTTAACTTGGCAAAACAGATAATATAAATCAACCCGAAATCAAATATACCCAGTATTCATCATGATATGAAATAGTAAGGTGTATGGGGGATGCTCTATGGAGGGATGGGGATGGGGGAACCTTGCTTTCCACATAAGGGTCAGATTTTCAGAAAATGTACAATTCGCCTTCACCAATCCTCTCAAATAACTAACATTTAAGACAGAAATGAGCTTCAAAATGCAGTTTAACATGGCAAAACGGATAATATAAATCAACGCGATACCAAATATACCCAGATATACCCGGTATTCATCATGATATGAAATAGTAAGGTGTATGGGGGATGCTCTATGGAGGGATGGGGCTGGGGAACCTTGCTTTCCACATATGGGTCAGAATTTTCAGAATATGCACAATCTACAGTTCTACACATCGCTCAAATTCTGATAAATTAGAGTGAAAAATGCTAAATACTGAGTATATCTGAGTGTATTCTGTATTGTATTCATTCAATACACCTGTCTGGTTTATGTTGAACTGTATTTTTAACCTGATTTTCGTCTTAAATTTGGGTTAATTGAGAGGATTGGTGAAGGCCAATTGTACATTTTCTGAAGACTTGATCCATACAAAGCTATACAATGATCTATAAGCCCATGTATAAATGAGAGGGGCAAGGCTAGAGTTCAGTCTCCACTACAGGGCATGAGACGCGGGTGCGACACAGCTTGCATGCAACAAAATGGTCAGATCTTCAGAAAAAGTATAATTTATAAAAAAAATTATAAAAACCTTCATAAAAAATACAATTGTTAACTTCCAAGTAGACCGGTTTGCCCCCTCCTCCTCTTGTACACCCTTCACTATGGAACATCTCTGGAGATGTGACCCTATAGAACTGTGCTGATATGGGTCAGATTTTCAGAAAATGTACAATTCACCTTCGCCAATCTTCTCAAATAACCCAAATTTCAGACAAAAATCCAAATTCCAAATGTTCAACCTAACCAAACAGATTGCTAGAATCAATGCAATGCCGAATATTCTCGAATTTACCTAGTATTGACCAAATTGCAGCCTAATTTAGCAGAATTTACGAAATGTGTACAGCTGCCAATTGTACATTTTCCGAAGATCTGACCCATAGGAGTGGCAGTACATCTGCATGGCAACCTTTCAGGGGGGGGGGGCGATAATATGTGCAGCTATAAGTTAAATGGGTCTGTCTGCTAGGCTATATTTGTCTAACCAGGAGTTTACTTATGTATTCTATCTTATCTGATCATTAGTTGAGGGTGGGGAGGGTGTGGGTGAGTTATTTTATCATTAGTTTGGGGTGGGGAGAGGTTGAGAGAGAGGGCGGGGTATGGAAAGAGGATATCATTTTTGTTATTGCATTTGAAATTCTCTTTTGAAAGTTGCATTCTCAGTTAACATCGATTAAAAGAAAGATTTTAGCTTTTAATTCATTTCTTTCCTGAAAGGCATTTGAGCTAAATGTTGCTGCACCGGTTCATAAAGGTCCATATTAATATAGGTAATAAAGGCCAAAATAGGTTTCTCCGGTGATTTCATTTATTATCGCTCACCGGGTATATTGCTCGTAAGTGCAGTGTGGAAGGTATCACTTTGAGGGTTGGTGTCAGTTGCCTTAGGGCCCCCAGCAACCCCCAGTCCACCTCACTCCTTCCCCCAGTCCACCTCACTCCTTCCCCCACCAACCCCCAGTCCACCCCACTCCTTCCCCCACCAACCCCAAGTCCACCCCCCTCCTTCCCCCACCAACCCCCACTCCTTCCCCCACCAACCCCCAGTCCTTCCCCCACCAACCCCCAGTCCTTCCCCCACCAACCCCCAGTCCTTCCCCCACCAACCCCCACTCCTTCCCCCACCAACCCCCAGTCCTTCCCCCACCAACCCCCAGTCCTTCCCCCACCAACCCCCACTCCTTCCCCCACCAACCCCCACTCCTTCCCCCACCAACCCCCAGTCCTTCCCCCACCAACCCCCAGTCCTTCCCCCACCAACCCCCAGTCCTTCCCCCACCAACCCCCACTCCTTCCCCCACCAACCCCCAGTCCTTCCCCCACCAACCCCCAGTCCTTCCCCCACCAACCCCCACTCCTTCCCCCACCAACCCCCACTCCTTCCCCCACCAACCCCCAGTCCTTCCCCCACCAACCCCCAGTCCTTCCCCCACCAACCCCCAGTCCTTCCCCCACCAACCCCCAGTCCTTCCCCCACCAACCCCCAGTCCTTACCCCACCAACCCCCAGTCCTTCCCCCACCAACCCCCAGTCCTTCCCCCACCAACCCCCAGTCCTTCCCCCACCAACCCCCACTCCTTCCCCCACCAACCCCCAGTCCTTCCCCCACCAACCCCCACTCCTTCCCCCACCAACCCCCACTCCTTCCCCCACCAACCCCCAGTCCTTCCCCCACCAACCCCCAGTCCTTACCCCACCAACCCCCAGTCCTTCCCCCACCAACCCCAAGTCCACCCCCCTCCTTCCCCCACCAACCCCCAGTCCTTCCCCCACCAACCCCCAGTCCTTCCCCCACCAACCCCCAGTCCTTCCCCCACCAACCCCCACTCCTTCCCCCACCAACCCCCAGTCCTTCCCCCACCAACCCCCAGTCCTTCCCCCACCAACCCCCACTCCTTCCCCCACCAACCCCCAGTCCTTCCCCAACCAACCCCAAATCTTTCAAATTTTACCTTCCTCCACTCTTCCTCCCATATTTTATTTGTATATATGGAAGCATGAGTTTTGGAGTTATGACGTACTGGAACTCTAGAGTTCTAGAAAAATATGGGTTCATTGCTCGTATGAAGGATTGTTTTTAAACCACTTCTAAAATAATAAATTCTGGTTACCTGGGAATACAGCTTTAATTAAATGGTATTAACTAACCATGATTGCATCGCATCAACCTCGGTACCCCTCTGTTCTTCGACTTACCTGAAAAAAGAAAGTAATACATTTTAATCAAATTGCAAGATACAAGTGTGCCCAAACGAAAATTTGAAAGGCAAAACACACTCTTTTTTAGGACTTTCTTTTAGATAAGATTCTTTTTCTCATACAATAAAAAAAACTTAATGTCAAATTCATACTTGAGATGACAGTAACTGCGACCAAAGGATTCAAGTCCCGTTAGCATTCCTTAATGTTCACACATCCCTCAATTTCAACAATGGAAATCAAAGAGTTTCAATAAAAGGGTCAAATTTTCAGAAAATGCACAATCTACAGTTTTACACATCTCCCAAATTCTTCTAAATTAGAGTGAAAAATGATAAATACTAGGTATATCTGAGTATATTCTGTACTATATTCAGTCAATAAATCTGTCTGGTCATGTTGAACTGTATTTTGAACCTGATTCTCGTCTTAAATTTGGGTTATTTAAGGGAATTGGTGAAGGCCAATTGTACATTTTCTGAAGACTTGACCCACAAAGGAGCTCGCACCACGAGTCTCAGGAATAACTTAGGTCACATTTCCTATCCCATCACACATGCAATCAACAACTGGTTGCTAGGAATCTCTTGTGATGGCATGATATAGCAATCGACAATTCAGTCCCTTGCTTCCTGCCACTTATCTCAAATATAAAAATCAAATCTCTGCTTGCCATCAATTACTTGTCCCCTATTATAGGGGTCAGATTTTCAGAAAATGTACAATTCGCCTTCACCAATCCTCTCAATTACCCACATTTAAGACAAAAATGAGCTTCAAAATGCAGTTTAACATAACAGAACTGATACTTTAAATCAATGCGATACTAGATAAACTCAGATATACCCGGTATTCTTCATTTTTCAGCCTAATTAAGCAGAATTTCCTAAATGTGTAGAGCTGCCAATTGTACATTTTCAGAAAATCTGACCCATAGGCATTCTGGCTTAACTACTTGGTTCACCTTGTATAGAAGGTATGCTGACTGGGTTACCGATGTACGATATTGTCCTGCCTATCACTGTCTGTGAGGAATGAGGATATATACCAGTTTACATTATATTCAAACTAGAAGAGCGAAATAACTCTGTGTAGTGAAAGGTGGTCTCCACTGGCTGCGGTAATCTCTGTGGTAAGCCTCGCAATGGTTTGTGCTGGTTCTGTAGGTGGAGAGGAATGACGAGGGTTCTTGCCTACATGGTCAGTGAATCATGTAGGCAGGACCTCGCCACTCCTCAACAACACAGCACCATCGCAAGGCTTACCGCAGAGCATACAGCAGCCAGTGGAGACCACCCTTAAGTCTGTGCAGTGAATAGACACAATCTACATGTAATGCTGGTCTCTTCATGCAGTGAGGTGCAAACAATTCCCAAGCTAATCTGTATACTACTGAAAGCTCCAGGTACAACAATACATAATTCATAATCAAGTCTAGACTACCAACATCTATCATCCAAGGGCATCTAATCAAGGCCTCACATTAAAAATACTTCCGGTAATTAATGACTATGCCCGCCAAGTTGACTAATGAAAGCTTGGTTCAGAGAGTTAGATCAGCTGGTTCACAAATTTTGAAACTATTGCAATTATTATTAACAACTAGCACCAATTGCCCACATTGTGAAGGCCCGGTCTATCATATGGGACAAGGGAAAGAACGGTTGAGACCATAGGTCTAGGCCTATATTTGAAATAGGGGAGTTGCATGTGCAACTGCGCATGTCTTTTACAGTGCATCCTGGGATAGATCCTGATGAAATCTGAAATACAAATATTTAGCGACATTTTTATCGAAAATTGCAAGAATGTTGTCACCAGTATCATAGCTTTTAGAAATAATCTATAAAAACCAAATGCATGATGGGAAAGATGGGGACTTGTCGCATGGGCACATGTATAACACATGGATATTGACATTAGATCATTGATAAGTATTCCATGCTGAACATGACATGTTTTTATAGATTCTATCCAGTACCATTACTCCCATAATTTCATGCGAATCAAGATTCAAAATGGCGGCTATGCAAATCCCCTATTAACCTATGAAAAATTCTGTATAGATAAAGGTCTTGAGATCGTTAGCTCAGTCATAATGCACGAGTTTACATATTCACGAGTAAAATGTATAAGAATTGTTAATTATAGTTATTTTAAAAAAGAAAAAGAAAAATCAAGCTCACATAATAAGTAGTTAATAAGATCCCAAACTATTGTTGTTAATGAATGAGAAAGCTGTTGTAGTAATACCAATATGCCTTAGGAAACCTGGGAAGACCAACTGTGCTGACAGGTGATACCCTTTTTCTCTGTGAATTGATAAGATAAGATAAGATATGATAAGATACTACTTTATTTATCCAACTCACACAGTACATTATGAAGTTACGAAAACAGAAAATAAAGACAAATAGGTACACAGACTTCTAGATCAGATCCAGTTCTCCCAGACGTTACCATCTTTCTCAAGGCAGTATGGTACCGTATGGTGATACATTATACAATAATAGCAATGTATTACCAAATACAAGGTACATAATGTATGTACCAAAAGAGGAATAAAAATCCTTCTATGTATACAATTCTGGCTGATAACTGGGTTTAGACTGTACATATTGTGATGCTTCAACCCATCTGGATCAGATTTTCAGAAAATGTACAATTGGCAGCTCTACACATTTAGGAAATCTTGCTAATCTAGACTGAAAAATGATGAATACCAGGTATACCTGAGTACATTTGGTATCGCGTTGATTTATATTATCTGTTTTGTTAGTATGTTAAACTGCATTTTGAAGCTCATTTTTGTCTTAAATGTGAGTTATTTGAGAGGATTGGTGAAGGCGAATTGTACTTTTTCTGAAAATCTGACCCATGTACATTAGACTGTGGACAACAGGCGGTGAGTTATCAGTACCTAAATATGGATACATCAATAGTAGACCAGCCTCCAGCCAAGGGAACAAGCACCATTAATCTATACACACAGATAACCCAGACATAACCCATGCAGTTTATCTGTGGCTGGTTAGATTAACATTATGCTGAATGAGTGCTCTTTAATAGGGCGACTCCACTAGAGAGAAAAACGGCGCAGACAAATTTTGTTGTTGCCCACTAATTTGTCGCAACAAATATCCATACAGAAACAACAGTTCCCAGAGAATGTGGCAACACATCTGACACTCCTCCATCTGCTTTTTCATTGCAAACATGAAATGAACTGATGTTAGTGGGCAACAAATAAATTTGTCGCCGCCGTATTACCGAAGAGCTGGTTATACTGGCCCTATTTCCCAATGGTTGGTTGCAAAGAGCGGCTTGCTGGGCAAAAGGGTTGACATGTCCTTGTCATAACTATTAGTAAAACATCCACCACTTTTCCCCCCTCTTAAAGGGACAAAAGAATCATGTGTCAACTACTTTTCGGACAGACTAATAGTAATGATATGCCCTTATGAAGTTAGTGTAGGGACATCAAGCACAGAAATAGAAACTTTACAGCAGTAGTGAATGATTGAGTAGGCTATGCATAATTTATCCCCAGTAAGTGTAATAAGGCAAGGCTATACATGTGGTCTCATGCTAATAATCAGCCCCCGCTAGGGTTATTGCTACCTTCCCTACTGGCCTGTCACTCATCAATCCCTCACCAGTCAGTATAGACCTTCCCTCTATAGTCTTAGACCTAATGGTCGTATGAAGGGGGTACATTAGACCTAATGGTTGTATGGAGGAGGTGTATTATATCTAATGGTTGTATAGAGTGAGTGAGTGAGTGAGTGAGTGAGGTTGGTTGCTTTACACCCTTGCCAACACATTTAATAGGGTTATATCAAGGGTGAGAGAGCTGAGAGGGAGGCAGTTTATGATCATACACAGGAAATAGAGATAAAGAAGAAGGGAGAGAGAGACAGAGAAAAGAGACAGAAAGGCACTTTATGGTCATTCCCAGGACCATAATGTTTGTATGAAGGAGGTACATTAGACCTAACAGTTGTATGACGGAGGTACATTAGACCTAATGGTTGTATAAAGGAGGTACATTAGACCTAACAGTTGTATGACGGAGGTACATTAGACCTAATGGTTGTATAAAGGAGGTACATTAGACCTAATGGTTGTATGAAGGAGGTACATTAGACCTAATGGTTGTATGAAGGGGGTACATTAGACCTAATGGTTGTATAAAGGAGGTACATTAGACCTAATGGCTGTATGAAGGAGGTACATTAGACCTAATGGTTGTATAAAGGAGGTACATTAGACCTAATGGTTGTATAAAGGAGGTACATTAGACCTAATGTTTGTATGAAGGAGGTACATTAGACCTAATAGTTGTATGAAGGGGGTACATTAGACCTAATGGTTGTATAAAGGAGGTACATTAGACCTAATGGTTGTATGAAGGAGGTACATTAGACCTAATGTTTGTATGAAGGGGGTACATTAGACCTAATGTTTGTATGAAGGGGGTACATTAGACCTAATGGATGTATAAATGGGGTACATTAGACCTAATGGTTGTATAAATGGGATATATTAGACCCAATGGATGTATGAAGGAGGTACATTAGACCTAATGGATGTATAAATGGGGTACATTAGACCTAATGGTTGTATAAATGGGATATATTAGACCTAATGGTTGTATGAAGGGGGTACATTAGACCTAATATGGTTGTATGAAGGGGGTACATTAGACCTAATGGATGTATAAATGGGGTACATTAGACCTAATGGTTGTATAAATGGGATATATTAGACCTAATGGTTGTATGAAGGAGGTACATTAGACCTAATGGTTGTATGAAGGTACATTAGACCTAATGGATGTATAAATGGGGTACATTAGACCTAATGGTTGTATAAATGGGACATATTAGACCCAATGGATGTACAAATGGGATATATTAGATCTAATGTTTGTATGAAGGAGGTACATTAGACCTAATGGTTGTATGAAGGAGGTACATTAGACCTAATGGTTGTATGAAGGGGGTACATTAGACCTAATGGTTGTATGAAGGAGGTACATTAGACCTAATGGATGTATGAAGGGGGTACATTAGACCTAATGGTTGTATGAAGGAGGTACATTAGACCTAATGGTTGTATAAAGGGGGTACATTAGACCTAATGGTTGTATGAAGGAGGTACATTAGACCTAATGGATTTACCAATGGGGTACATTAGACCTAATGGTTGTATAAATGGGATATATTAGACCCAATGGATGTACAAATGGGATATATTAGATCTAATGGTTGTATGAAGGAGGTACATTAGACCTAATGGTTGTATAAATGGGATATATTAGACCTAATGGTTGTATGAAGGGGGTACATTAGACCTAATGGTTGTATGAAGGAGGTACATTAGACCTAATGGTTGTATGAAGGGGGTACATTAGACCTAATGGTTGTATGAATGGGATATATTAGATCTTATGTTTGTATGAAGGGGGTACATTAGACCTAATGGTTGTATAAATGGGATATATTAGATCTAATGTTTGTATGAAGGGGTACATTAGACCTTGTGTTTGTGTAAATGGGGTATATTAGATCTTATGGATGTATGAAGGAGGTACATTGGACCTAATGGAGGGATGAATAGATTGATGTATACATAAATTCTAGACTTTACAATGGGTAATTCACATTCTGACTTAACGCCAGGTCTTCCAGTGTCCCATGTCGGTCAGATTTTCATAAAATGTACAATTGACAGCCCTACACATTTAGTAAATCTTAGGCTGAAAAATGATGAATAGAGGGTGTATCTGAGTATATGTGGTATCACATTGATGTATATTATCTGTTTTGCCATGTTAAACAGCATTTTGAAGCTCATTTCTGTCCTAAATGTGAGTTATTTGAGAGGATTGGTGAAGGCGAATTGTACATTTTCTGAAAATTTGACCCGTGTCCTTAAATCAGGAGGAAAAGTAGTTGCAGGGTTAATTTGGGAATCACTAATGTGCGGCAGTGTCGTACTGCAGAGCTAGTGTTGGGTAACATTCACAGAACCACTTGTGCCAAACACATGGGTCAGATTTTCAGAAAAAGTACAATTCAACTTTGCCAATCTTCTCAAACAACCCAAATTTCAGACGAAAATAAAGTTCAAAATACAGTTCAACCTAACCAAACAGATTGCTAGAACCAATACAATGCCTAATATAGTCAAATTTACCTAGTATTGACCGAATTGCAGCTTAATTTAGCAGAATTTACTTAATATGTACAGCTGCCAATTGTACATTTTCTGAAAATCTGACCCATATGCCATAACATTTGACGCCGCAAGTAATTTAAGAATAGGAGTTGTGTTGCATGGTTGAACTGCATCAAACAAACAATTTTTATTTGGTTTGATTTGAGCAGTGTCTGTCGTAAATCAGGGTCACCGCTAATCCTTGTTTCCAGCAGTTCTGAAGGGAAGATAACATTTCCTGAGGTTTTTCATAAAATGTGATCTGTTATAGGAAAATGAGTCGCAACTCGCAAAATTGATATTTTTCAAAGTGATTTTTCCCCAAGATCTCTTTATTGAAATATTCTGATTGTTAGGGGGTTTAGCACTTTTAGTCACATGAATCCATGTAACAGGACAGGACAGGACAATTTCAGGACATTGTATTAAATATATCCTTGCGTTTTAAAGTACTTTGTATGGACTATATATAGTTACTTTACTGGTAATTACCCATCCAGAATCTTTGCAAACCTTTTTTTTTTCAAAAATAAAAATATCAAACTTAAAATATAGAAATACTTATTAGGTGTCCTAGTGTTTAATATCAGTGGAATCGGCTTTATCGCCTCTTTTCAAATATGATGATAACTCAAAATCCATATTTTGCGTCTTATTTTTTACTGTTATGACTAATTCTCCTGAAACGGATAAAAAATAATGTCAGATGATGCTTTGGGGATTGTTGATATTAATCAGGGCGGTAGAAAGTGTATGACTGACCTTCACCAATCCACTCAAATAGTACAAATTTATACACTCTGCTCGAAAGGTGTAATAATTGGGGTGCATTAAATTATTTTTGTTGCACACATACAGTAAAAATGTAGTTGTCTAAAATAGCGTCATAGTGGCGAGTTCCATTCTATACCCTATAATAGATATAGAATTGAATTTGCTGCACATAATTGAAAATTCATTGAACTTGATTTGTCCTCAGAAGCAGTCTGCCTACCGCATAATCGAAAATCAATTCATGTATCAATTTATCTATCTATTCATCTTTAGTATTTCGCGCTTAAATGTACTCCATGATGTAGTTTTTAGGAAACAAACAACAAATCTAAGGTTAAAACGAAATCATGGGCTGGAAGAGATCCTAGCCGAACAATCAACCCTTTACCTTGCTACGGTGTATGCGTGAATAGTCACTTGAAAGGGTTGTAAGTACAGCTAGAAGAGATCCCTGGATAAGCTCATAACCATATGAGGGAAATTATAAAGGTGGGAGTGAAAAAGAAAAGGAGAAGGGATGGAGGAATTGAATAGAAACTACATGCTGACAATTACTACCCGTTTTAGACGGGGGACATCGAGTAATTACAATTTCGGTGTTTCAGGTTGTGGAGTTATGGGTCAGATTTTCAAAAAATGTACAATTCAGCTTCACCAATTCTCTGAAAAACCCCAAATTTTAGACTAAAATAAAGTTCAAAATACAGTACAACCTAACCAAACAGATTGCTATAATCAATGCAATGCTGAATATACCTGAATATACCTAGTATTGACCAAATTGCAGCCTAATTCAGCAGAATTTACTAAATGTGTACAGCTGCCAATTGTACATTTTCTGAAAACCTGACCCATATAGCAATTTGAAGAAAGGTGTCAGATGTACTTATCATCATCACCTACATTAATGAACCCTGATGTACAATATCAAATATATCTTGATACTAACAACACCCCCCATCAACGTCAGTTCATGCCACAGGAATACAACATGGGTCAAGTCTTCAGAAAATGTACAATTGACCTTCACCAATCCTCTCAAATAACCCTCATTTAAGACGAAAATCAGCTTAAAAAATACAGTTTAACATAACCAGACAGATTTATTGAATGAATACAATACAGAATACACTCAGATATACTCAGTATTTATCAGTTTTCACTCTAATTTAGCAGAACTTGAGAGATGTGTAGAACTGTTATTGTACATTTTCTGAAAATCTGACCCACCTGGTAAATTACAGTACTAAAGATTATAGTTTTGTTCTACATAGTTTTAGAGTGGGCCATTATTTTATTCTTTTCACTCTACTTTAGCAGAATTTGAGAGATGTGTAAAACTGTAGATTGTGCATTTCCTGATAATCTGACCCATAGCTGTATAACAAGGAGATCTTTTTCTCCTTGCTCAGATGTTATTTGAGATGTCGATCAATAGGCAAAGCGCGGGTAAGAAAAAATATGAATATTCCTCTACTATGAGTGATTATGCAAATGTTAAGGCATCTGTCATAATGTGAATGTGACTAAGCTTCCATGAACAATAGTACACTTGTAAGGATTCTACGCACATAGTGATATTAATCTGTATTACATGGTCGTGGAATCTGAGGCCTATTATTATACGGGGAGACAGGCAGGCGGTATAGGCCTAAGTATGTGTTTAATTAAATCGACAGATTTCTGCTCCGGAAGGATTAAAAAAGTCTGGTTTAAATAGAGGAGTTACCATTTTGAATCTTGATTCGCATGGAATTATGGGACTAATGGTACAATCTACGACTTATAGAAAAACATGCCATGTTCAGCATGGACTATTTACCATTGCCCTAATGTCAATACGCATGTGTTATACATGTTTCCATGACACAAGCCCTCGTATGTCCCATCATGCATTTGGTTTTCATAAATCAGTTATACAAACTCTCTAATGGTGAAAACATTTTTGCGATTTTAGATAAAATGTTCAGCATGGAATATTTATCGATGCTCTAATATCAATATCCATGTGTCATACATGTTTCCATAACACATGTTTCCCATCTTACCCGTCATACATTTGATTTTCATAGATCATTTATAAAAGGTATGATATTGGTGAAAACATTCTTGTAATTTTCGATAAAAATGTTGCCGAATATTTGTACTCAGATTTCAATAAAATCCATTCCATGATGCACTTCACACACATGCAACTCCCCTATTGTTTAAAGCGGCATTCTCAGCCATTACAACAAACAAAATCTAACTAAATTTACTTATATTATGACTTATAGGACTGGATTCATCAATATTATGCTGTTGTTATATGTTTTAGAATTTGAAGTCAAATCATCCGAAATAAAGCAGAGGCCAGTGGCTAGAAATAGTCAAGACACAGTCTTCAAGTACTGATAATATATTTTTTTCTTTTTGACATAAATATGTAATACCCTACGGATTTCTGAAAGAGCACGTCGCTATACTTATGTTTTTAACAAATGATTTTATTCTTGTCATACTATTACTGTCTAGGTTTGAACCTGCAGCACTTTTGTTCGTATGATATTCAATGTATGCTCAAATGAAAATTTGAAGGCTTGTCTTATCTTGTCTATGTAGATCCTTGTTATTTAATTAACTTAATTAACCATGCTTCTCTATGTTGCGTATCATTTATAATACTTTGATTGTCTCTTATATAAACTTCCACATTGTCATCTCGCGGAATATGTTCTAAAGTACTGTAATATTTTTTTGTAACATCAGGCAATTCTGAGAATAGCATTGTTACAATGTAACGTCTGTAGTCCTGAATAAAAATATTTTTTCAATTCAATTCATTCAAATTTGGTACATGTAATAATGCTACGAGCAGCGCGAAAACCTCTAAATTGAAAACTTTCTGAACAAGCATTCCCTTGAATAGATGTTGAAATCAATAAGAGATTCCTTCAAACAACAATCTGGTAATTCAATTCCCTTGAATATAATCACTTTAAAAATATCAGTTTTGCAACTTGTGACTCATTTCCCTGAAACACATCACAATTCAGATCATTGCCGAGTTTATGCAAGCCCGCTATCGTGTAAGACAACAAGCCACTAGTGCCAGAACATATTGGATTCAGGAACAAAAAGCAATAAAAGACAAACCAAATATTTTCTCAGGACCACTTTTTTTTCAGCAAGAGAAAAAAAACTGTGTAAGAATTAATCCCCGTCCCCGATCCATCCAACCCTTGTCTCCCTGGGTCAGATTTTCAGAAAATGTACAATCAGCAGCTCTACACATTTAGGAAATTCTCCTAAATTATGCTGAAAAATGAAGAATAGCGGGGATATCTGTGTATATTTGGTACCGTGTTGATTTAAATATCAGTTCTGTTATGTTAAACTGCATTTTGAAGCTAATTTTGGTCTTAAATTTCGGTTATTTGAGAGGATTGGTGAAGGCGAATTGTACATTTTCTGAAAATTTGACCCCCCATGCTGGCGCCCTCCAGTGGTAGGGGAGGAATTTAAAGACTTCAAACTCCCCCTCAATAAGTATGAAAAAAATACTAATTATTTCAGCTTCACGAGAAAAAAAATGCTCATAGCGATATTTCTAATAAGAAAATGTATCAATATTGACCATCCAGAAAATATATAAGGGTCAGATTTTCAGGAAATGTACAATTGACAGCGGTACACATTTAGTAAATTCTGCTAAAATAGGCTGCAATTTGGTCAATACTAGGTAAATTCGAGTATATTCGGCATTGCATTGATTTTAGCAATCTGTTTGGTTAGGTTGGACTGTATTCTGAACTTTATTTTCGTCTGAAATGTGGGTTATTTGAGAAGATTGCTGAAGGTGAATTGTACATTTTCAGGCGACTTCACCCATAAGGAGACCACTGATACTCTTCGTAATTAATAATAAAACGAGGAGACAATAAAGGGGTAAATAAGGGTTTAACCACATGTTGTAATATTCATATATCAGACCTGTTCAAAAGGGCTGAACATTTAATCACTGGATATCAGATAAGAGATGTAGAATGCATAGCCCATAACATATATTTATAACAAATGGCACGATGTAGGTTTCTAATCGGGTTGAGACGAGTTGCGGAAAAGAACGAGTCCTGAAGGGATAAGTTCCGTTCTGCAGCTCGACGAGTTCCATTCTGCAGTTCGTTGTGACCCAATTAGAAACCGTACAGAGTGCCATTTGGTATTTATTACATATATATGTATACTGATTCGTAGATTCATCACAGCAGAGTACAACGTCACCAAGTGCGCAACGTCTGCAAACCAATGAAATTGCGTCCTATATATGGGTCACATGTTCATGCCCCGCTCAAATAACACATAAGTGCTATTTGACTTTTCAAATAGCACCCCTGAATCACGCACTCGAAATCACATATGTATGTGATATTATATGCAACAGAAATGAGTAAATGTCAGACTACTGTTTCACGGTTCTGTCTGAGAGGTTTGTGGCCTTCCTTCACACTCAGTTAGTAATACACATCACATATATATATATATGTAGTGAATCTATGCCCGGGAAATATCACTACTACAGGTTCTGCTTAATGCTGCCATCTTAAGGGTGGTCTCCACTGGCTGCGGTAAGCTCTGTGGTAAGCCTTGCAATGGTTTGTGTTGGTTCTGTAGATGGAGAGGAGTGATGAGGTCCTGCCTACATGGTCAGTGAACGATTTGAATATTGATTTAAGGGTGGTCTCCATTGGCTGCAGTAAGCTCTGCGGTAAGCCTTGCAATGGTTTGTGTTGGTTCTGTAGATGGAGAGGAGTGATGAGGTCCTGCCTACATGGTTGACTTGGTATGCAGGCAGGACCTCGCCACTTCTCACCATCACAGCATCATCGCAAGGCTTACCGCAGAGCTTACCACAGCCAGTGGAGACCACCCTTTAGCCCTCAGTTTCAATACCTTTGAAGGTCATTAGACCAAAATGGCGGATTTGAACCTATTGCTGTAGCTGGAGGACATCATAAAAGTCCACATTTATTCATATTTCAGTGGCCCGCTGAAAACCTTCTCTGCCGTGATTTAACTTATTATTACATATATGGATCATTTCCAGAAAATGTACAATTCGCCTTCACCAATCCACTCAAATAAGCCGCATTTAAGACAAAAATAAGCTTCAAAATGCAGTTTAACATAGCAAAACAGATACTTTAAATCAATGCAATACCAAATATACTCAGAAATACCCTGTATTCATCATTTTTCAGCCTAATTTAGGAGAATTTCCTAAATGTGTAGAGCTGCCAATTGTACATTTTCTGAAAATCTGACCCATATATTCTTGATGGGGTCTGCATGATGGTCTGACTGCTGCATGTCCAGTATTCCCGATGTGCATTGGAAAACAGGCCAGTGCATGCAAAAGTGCAACTGACCAGTCACAAAAGTGCAATCCGCTCAAAAAAGCAGTTTTGCACCTGGTTCTGCACCTGATACAACGTGCATCACATCATGCACTCCAAAATCCACATCAAAGTTATGTATCAAAATCGGGTGTAAATGCACTAGCTACATGCAGTTGAACTATATTATCAAGTGATGAACATATAACTATTTGTACTGATGAAGAATATTTGGGCCTTTACTGCACAGCTCGCATGTGATGTGTCACAGGAAAATGAGTCACATGTAAAAAGAATCATCTTTTTCAAAGTAGTTTATTCACAAGATCCTTTTGGTGGAATCTTTTCATTTTTGGGGTGCTTAGCACTGGTAATAGTATTAAAGACATCTGCAAAATTCCAAGACTGTATTGAATATATATAATTATGTTTCTGCGGTAATCACAAGAAGTATATTTAACTATACTTTGCTATAGTGATTAACCATCAAGAACTATAGTTAAACTTCTCCCGTTTCTACACTGCTTCTAGCCACTAACTTATGCCTGTACCCTGAGGCATGAGCACATAGGAAAGATCTTTTTTAAATAAACTAGTAAAAAATGACATTTTCCCATTTGGAACCATTTCAGGAGAATCGACCAAATTAGAAATATGTAATGTATGCATAATATAATATTATAGGCATTCATACATTTGACTATCTGTATAATATTAAGCTATTACAATGAGTCCACACTCATTGTGGCATGGTGAGCGAAATCAAGGTGTTAAAGCTAGTGTCATGTGCGACATTGCTGCTATACTGACTTTGTGGATTCACAGTGGCCTGATTTTTCGCACAGAGAAAGGCTACTATGTTTCCAGATTAAAACATAAAAAGTTAGCCACTTTTATTATGTAGATTCAGTTTGTATGTCCTTATTATCATTTTTAGCCTTGTGAAAATGTATATGAAACCTCCTTAGCTTAAGCCTAATTCGCGCTGGCCTCCCGTTTTTTAGATTTATTTTTGCTACTAGTCTACTAGAGCTTTTTGTAATACTTTAACTTGACTCTAAGAATGTTATTTCTGATCAAAATAATTAAAAACATCTCCTTTTGAAATGCTGAAATTAGCAGGTATAACATGTATAAGGCAAAATAAAATTTAGGCAAAAAGGAAGGTATCTGAAGCATAGGTGTAGGAATTGAAATATTTGTCCCAGCCTTCCCAAACTTCGTCTACATAATGCTGATATTCCCTGCTATATGCATGGCAAAAATTGTTTAGGCTACATGTGTGTCAAAATTTATTCTACACATTTTATTTTTTCTAAAGAATTGGTCGCCTGAAATCAATCGTTTGGGAGAATTACTCATACATGGGATGCGTTACAGGAAAATGAGTCACAAGTCGCCGACCAGGCCCTTTCGTAACATACAAAATAATATAATTTAGGCATGAAACAATATACCATTGTTTCCCTTAATTAAGGCTTGAATGCCACCAATCATTCTCAATACATGGTGCAACTCATAATTCTTACCATTGCTCCATTCGTTCTCACCAGGTGGCAAATGTTAATCCTAGTTTTCTCATCTTTCCACCTGGTGGGAACAGTAGTTCCCACCAGGTGGCGGGGCTGATGACCTAGTTGCTTTTACAATTTCTTTGACAATGGAAACGCTGGTAATACTTGAATATTATATTTAAATACTATATATATTCCCCTTCATTTACTGTATGTGATATCCTTACATACTTCAGTTGTAATAATTTATCCGTTTTACTTTTCAAAAGGTTCTTATCAAAACACCCCACCATAAATGAGTACATAAGTTATGGGGTCTTGGGCAAGCCCTCAACCCTCATTCAAGTGCTCACACATGAACACCACTGGCTAGATTCATCTTTATAAGCATCTTATATTGGATAACTAATATGATGGAAATGATGATCAAAGCAATGGAACATGTAGACACAAAGTCACTGAATTGAATGAATGTTTATTATGATTTCCTCATTGTCAGCTAATAATAATTGGCATCTTGAACCTACCCGGAAAACCGTAATGAAACTGAGTCACTGAGTGCATCACTAATGCATTTTATAACCTGGTCAGTAGCGCATCTTTGAGAGCTTAAAAACTGCGTTTTATAACCTGATAAATAGTGCATCGTGGAGAGCATGAGAACTGCATTTATGAATCGGGTCCATAGAGCATTGAAAAATCAAGTTTGAGCCTCACAACTGTTTACGATTTCCACTAGTAAAGCACCAGGTCAGAATCAGGTCAAAAATTCCAGGTAAACACTAGGTCAGACATGCAATCATGCACATCGGGTTGGTGCTACTGTACAGCTACCTCAGGTGTTGTGGTAGTGAACACATCATCTAACTCACATCTACCTATTGTAGCCTGGTTCCTAGATCACTATATGTATCATATGGGTCAAATCTTCAGAAAATGTACAATTGGCAGCTCTACACAGTCAGTGAATTCTGCTAAATTAGGCTGAAAAATGATGAATACCGAGAATATCTGAGTATATTTGGTATCACATTGATTTAAAGTATCTGTTCTGTTCTGTTAAACTGCATTTTGAAGCTCATTTTTGTCTTAAGTATTGGCTGTTTGAGAGGATTGGTGAAAGCGAATTGTACATTTTCTGAAAATCTGACCCATATATGACTTACCCTGGCCTTCCCTTGAGACCTGGACACCTTCTATGGTATATGGGATTGGCAGTGACCAGCGTCAGTATTGCCTTCCTGAACAGACGTCTTTTCCTGACACAAAGCTACTGAAGACTGACCATGTTCAATGTTGGGACAGAAAGTCTCGTACTAGTCTCTTCTCCTGCTCTTAAAGCAGCAGTCCCATCTAATGCCGGGCCCACACATTCACAAATTCAGAGCCAAATTGGGCCTGAAGACAAGGCGTACGAATTCAAAATCATTCTTTTTTTTTTATTACTATTACGGCCAAACATTTACAAAGATAACAAATACGCACATCAACCCTGTTGATACGTTACTGCGTTGCCTACTACATACAATTATTCAAATGGAACTTGAGGAAAAAAAGACATGGTCAGTTTACATTCTATGATTATCTACACTCATAATTATCCAATTAACCATATAACATTACAATTTACATATTTCTTTCTGCACACTCATCATCAATAATTGTTATTTATTTTTCGTTACGTAACATACCTCATCGCCAGTCCTCATAAGGACTTTTTCATCGCATAGGAAACCAATAAAATATTTAAAAACAATTTTTCCTCCCAAGAGTTTACATTCATTTGCGGCTACATTCCGTTGTTAGTCGACATCATCATAACATAACTTGGTCGTTCAATTCTTCAAACTTTACTTTGTATAACGCTTTTAGATCTAGTGCAAAGCTATTCTTATCTACCTTGTCTCTTATCACCCTCTTCATCCCGTTCCAAACAATCAATTCCTGATAAAAGCAGGATCGACGACTCCTCTCACTCTTAGGTATGAATAACTTAAACCTGAGCCCTTGGTTATTCCTTAGTACCAATTCATTTGCTAGCTGGTTTTCGTACCTGTCTTTCTTATTAAATAGATTCTTCTATTTAATAAGAAAGACAGGTACGAAAACCAGCTTAAGAAACTTATTTGAGTTTGGTAATGTGTGGGCTTTCTTACGAAGAGAACTCCAATTCGTAAGACAATTTGTGGGTCCTTAAGACAATTCGTAGGCAAAATATTGGCCCACACTGTACCGAATTCAGAGCCGAATTTTCTGAAAATCTGACCCATATGTTCAATAGCCATTATGGGACTAATAATAGGTTGCATGACCTTGAACTCAGAAATGAAGAGCTGGTTTGATCAAACTATGTATAAGATCCTATGATAGAACCACACAAGTAGTTGCTCTGGGTGATCACATTGACCCAAGACGTTTCTTTTTCGCATGGCACACAAGCCGATAGGCGGGTGTGTTATATCGAAAAGAATCGTTGAGGGTCAATGTGATTCTTGAGGCCAGAGCAACTATGAGATGTGGTGCTATTTGTACTCCACAGTGGTGAAAAATTAAGTATATAGCAAAACAAAAAGTCCTTTATTTACTTATAAAGTTGAACAAAGCTATTAGGATGGTGTTTATTAACAATGATCATTCCACTGCGGAAATGAAAAGAATTCTAAACATAACAGAGGTTGTGGCCAGAGGGAAGATATCGCTTCTCGGGCTAATGTATAATAAAGTCCAACTGCCTAACTGTCTAAAAATAATGCCTAGACAGACGAGACTTGCAGTAGGACCAAACCTCATCTGTGCTAATGCGACTCATGAAAAGTTTTTAAAATCACCTCACTATTTGGGGCCGTCAACTTGGAACAAACTCCCCAATGATGTTAAAGCTCGTGATTGGACTGGTATTAAAGCATATCTCAAAGCAACCCTGAATGCATTGTAAGATTCACACTAACTATGATTATGATATTGGTAAGAAAATTGAATGTTATATATGATCCTACACATGGCCCACTATAACCAATTGGTAAAGGAAAGTTGATTGTCAGGATTTTATTTCACGGATAGCTCGTTGTATTATGTTTTAGTCGCAGCGAAAAAAACAAAAACATATATTGTGTCAATAGTAAAATCAATTAATGTAATCGTTTAAATTGTATATTGGTTTGCTCATATTACGGTTTCAGATGAATGAAACGTACCAATTTATTGGAATTGTTGTCTGAAATAAAATATGTTTAAAAAAAAAAAGTTTTTGCCATTCTTCACTGACTGATGCCGGCCAATACGCAATACGTGTACATTGTAACATCTTCTAATTGGCGCAACGTTAGTAACGCTAGTAAGAGTCATTGACAACGCTTTTTCCCAGGTGGAGTGGAGATTGATGGTGGGTGGGAGAGGGTGGTGTATATCTTTTCTATACACGCCCCAAATTAAACATTCCCACTAAAACATATTGTGAATTAAACAATTGGACAAATTTCAAGTCTATAACACATCATATATGTGATGTAACATTGATTACTGAATAAACATCTTTAAAAACTAAAAAAAAAAAAGTTGTATGAATAGGAATTTCCAGCAAAAACTAAACAAATAAAAACTGACAAGATAAGCTGCCTATGTACTGGAGAGAAATTAACATTAAGTAAAATAGTTTCCATGTTTCACCAAGCTTAACCTTCTCCTTATCCCTCCAGATAAAGAAATATTCCTTTATCTTAAGCCACATCTATATGCATACAAGTGTCGGGCAGAACTGAGAGGAGAAGAAAGCCGCTATCTCTTCTTCATCTGTATGCAAATTAATTAAAGGAAATCAATCATAATTTTAGAGCAGCTCCCAGGCAAAGAAGCACCAGCTCGGAGCGGTCGATGCCCCCTCAGGAGGGACTCGCCACATTGTGTGAGGGTTTTGCTGAGTTTCCAATCAGCAAAACCCACCCTTGGCCGGGTATCATGTTGATCCATAATTCCGGGTAGCTTTACGTAGTATTACACAGGGGTGGGTGCTTATAAAACCATTACAGGGCTAAAACCCGGTCCCAGTCTCCCATCTTCATTACTGGGAGCTAAATACCATAGCTTCCGTCTGCATTCACAGACGAAATTATTTTAGATGATCTGGGACATGGTTCATAACGAATCCTTAGTTAGAATGTTTCTATTTTTGAATATTTTTTATTCAATTTGGGATTTGCATTGCCGCCATTTTGAATCTTGATTTGCATGGAATTATGGGAATAATGGTGCAGTATAAGATCTAAAGAAACAATGCCATGTTCAGCATGGAATATTTATCGATGCTCTAATGTCAATATCCATGTGCTATACATGTTTCCATAACACAAGACTTCATCTTTCCCATCATGCATTTGGTTTTCATTGATCAATTGTATATAAGTAATAATATTGGTGAAAACATTCTTGCAATTTTCGATAAAAATGTTTGGAAATATTTGTATGTCAAATTTCAACAGAATCCATCCCAGCATACACTGCAGTAGACATGCGCAGTGAGACATTTAAGTCCCCTATTGAACGTATATTGCAACATATGTGATGTGTTACAGGAAAATGAGTCACCAGTCGAATAAAATGGATTTTGAGATGTTATCATATTTGAGAAAATGAGATCAGGCCGATTCCAATGATAGTAAACTGTATATTTAAATAATGAAATTTGGTATGCTATTAGTAACTCAAACAACTCCAAAAATGAAGACATTCCGAGTCATGCTATTCTCACAGAATGTAGTGTAAAAAAGTCCTCATCGGCGCAAAATTGCATGAGAATCGCCTCATACAACATCGCCTCAGTGGACTAGGCCCTTAAGGATCTCTTAGCATTAGTCTCGAATTTTTGGGATTTGGGGGTATTTACTGGTAAACTATATGAGCGCGGACAACTAGATGTTTCCGGGCCGGTGACCACGGGCCTTATTTTCGAACGTATTAATTCCAGTCTGCTGAGCACGGCTGGACCAGTGGGTGAAGGCAACATCAGGGCGATTGATATCGTAGGGAACTAGCCCTTTCTTTAATAACTGAATCGACCAAAAGTTGTCAATCCTAATTTCAGCCTGTATGTATCATTTAGGCTGTTCTCCATGACTTACTTATGTGTAACTGATCGTTTGGTTTATTAAAGTTTGTGTTGCTTGCAAAGTGTCCAAAGGATCCCAAAAATTCGAGACTAAAACAATTAGACCCTTCGGTTGTGTTGGTTCTCGTTGTCTGCATGCTGACATCCCCTCGGTGTCCTGCCTCGGGGATGTCAGCGTGCAGACAACGAGAACCAACACAACCGAAGGGACTAATCGTTCAACAGACCCCAGGACGAGTGGGTTAGAGACTTCACACCTCCTAGTTCTTGATTTTAAAGATTTTATTTCTTGATTGATTTTAAAGATGCATTACAAACGGATTGAATATTTGACTAGAAAGGATTAGACGAGGTGTTAGAAAGCCTCTTGGCATATTCTCCTAGCCAGAACGACCTTAAACATTGCAGGCATTATGCCAAACAAAGGAATATGCGTGATGATTATAATTCTGCCGAACTAAAGGATCTCATCTAATTATGAATTCAATGCATCATGTCCCACGTGTACCAGATCCGTAATAGGGGATTTGTATGTCTCACTGCGCATGCCTATTACAGTGCATGATGGGATGGATTCAGTTCATATCATAGTTTTTCATATAAACAGTTAGCAACATTTTTTATTGAAAAATATAAGAATCTTTTTACTATAAAAACCAAATGCATGATGGGAAATATGAGGTCTTGTAATATGGTTATGTTAAACATGCTGAACATTTTTTCTTTAGCTTTTACACTGACATACACCTCCCATGATTCCATGCGAATCAAGATTCAAGATGGTGGACATGCAAATCCCCATGCAAATTAAAGATCGACGCTATGTAATATGTAACTAGTTTTGCCAACACCATACTTCATCACCTTGAGCATAATAGGTTCCCAGAAGTCTGTGGACCTGTTCGTCAATGTAAAGTGTTTACTTTTGATGAATAAAAGGTTGCTCTATCTATCTATCTATCTATCTATCTATCTATATGGGTCAGATTTTCAGAAAATGTACAATTGGCAGCTGTATATATTAAGGAAATTCTGCTAGATTAGGTTGCAATTTGGTGAATACTAGGTAAATTTGAGTATATTCGGCATTGCATTGATTCTAGCAATCTGTTTGGTTAGGTTGAACTGTATTTTGAACTTTACTTTCGTCTGAAATTTGGGTTATTTGAGAGGATTGGTGAAGGTGAATTGTACATTTTCTGAAAATCTGACCCATCTATCTATAATCGAACAATTTACGAGAGTTCGAGGAAAAGCAAATAGATGATTTGTTTTCAACCACAATAAATACGACATTTACATCAAGTATAAGTATCCGTATCAGGATAAGTTTATTACAGAACATCCGGAAATAACGGATGTATTGCAGGATATTCTTGAATAATGGATTCAATGAACCTCGATGCACCCAGCAGCGGGAGAGATGTCCGCATCACATAACAAACCAGGGGGAATTTATGAGATTGGAGGATCATTTGGGTCAAATCTTCTGAAAATGTACAATTGGCCTTCCCCAATCCCCACAAATAACTCAAATTTAAGACAAAAATCAGGTTCAAAATACAGTTCAACATAACCAGACAGATTTATTGAATGAATACAATACAGAATACACTCAACTGTACTCAGTATTTATAATTTTTCACTCTAAGTGAGCAGAATTTGAGAGATTTGTAGAAATGTAGATTGTGCATTTTCACAAATTCTGACCCATTTATGAAAGTTGGGATGAAACTAAAAAGTGCGACTTCAATTGAATCAGAAAACTCGATAGCTATGTAAGGGATGATATCGATGAAAGCATTGCTTCCAAGAAAAGGAGGTTCAGAGCTAAGCTTCTTAAGCAGAAGCAATTAATCCACCTTGAAGTGCATTCCTTATACATTCTTGAGTATAACAAGATCCGGATAGTTGGCAAGCATCCATGGCAAGATATAACGTATGAGGGTCAGATTTTCAGAAAATGTACAATTCACCTTCCCCAATCCTCCCAAATAATCCAAATCTAAGAGAAAAATTAGGTTCAAAATGCAGTTCAACACAAAGAAAGACATATGTTTAATCAAAACAATGCCAAAGATACTTGGATATGCATAGCATTTAAAATATTCCAGTCTAATTTAGCAGAAGTTACCAAATGTGTAGGGCTGACGATTGTACATTTTCTGAAAATATGACCCATGATAGGATGTGAGAAGAACAGAACTCAACATGCACTTAAAATTAAATGCACTTTTTTCATTAATTTTATTTAGTCTTCAGCACCTTAAAGTTGCACTCTGAGATAACATTGGTCAAAAACAAATATTTTCAAAAACAAATAATTTCTACATTTTCTTCAATGCTTTTCCAACCATATAACTGACATGTTGGAGGTATACGTCTGATTGTTCTTGGTACAGGGCTTTTAAAACGTCCTTATTTGTATCAAAAAGACCCACATAAAGCCTTTCTTTATGATGACTTCACTTATTATCGCTCATCGGCGGCTGTTTTCGCTCAACCAATTCTACTTCAAATTCTTGTGTAAACATATAACAGTGGCAGAATGTTGATGAATTTAATCCCATAGGTCATTCAAGGAGTAAATATTGATGACTTCAGTCCTATAAGTAATAATATGAGAAGATTTAGTAAGATTGCCCCCGTAATGATAGCTGAGAGCGCACCTTAAGACACTAAATCAATAAACATGTTGACCTGAAGAGATGGTGCTAACATTACTTGATTGAAAGCTTTGTGTAATCTAATTATGAATGTTTACGGAGGAAATTAATCTATATAATAATAATGGATACCTGACTATATTATAGTCAGGTATGAAAATGTATTGTATTAGTGCCTTTGCATTAGGTTCATGCAATTCAGACAATTGTCTTTGGTTTAATTTTAAAAGGTTAAATGAGATTACATAACATCAGAATGAGGAGTAGGATGGCATTAGATGTGATGGTATCAATAAATAGGATGCCATAGGGTTGTGTTGCTAGATTCACAAAAGATAAGTAATTGTCATCATTTGAATAGCGCAAGACATAAGGAATATATGTGTGTTTATGTTATGTAAAAGAACCTTGGATATATATAATAATGGCAGTTGTTTTATTTACAGGAATATCCAGCAACTATACTACGGACTGAGAGGTCTTCCTATGACGTCAGACAAGGGGTAAGTTGAATCAGTTACTATACATAGTATTCACATGACAGGGCGGGAGAGCTGAGAGGGAGGCAGTTTATGATCATACCCAGGAAATAGAGATAGAGAAGAAGGGAGAGAGAGACAGAGAAAAGAGACAGAAAGGCACTTTAAGGTCTTAATGGGCAATTAGAGCCTGAGTCTATTGTCCGAGCTGGCCCTCTATGCCTGACGGGAATCCTGTCGAGGCCGGAGGCCGAGACAGGTTCCCGAAGGCATAGAGGGCCAGCGAGGACAATAAACGAAGGCTCTAATGGCTTTAGTCCCCGTTGGTTGGGCTGTTTACCGGAAGTTCTCTAGGCATAGAGGGCCAGCGGGACCGGTAGTGGCCACTGGCCCTCTATGCGTCTATAATGGGCCAGCTCAGACCAACCAACGGGGACTAACCAGGGAGAGCTGAGAGGGAGGCAGTTTATGATCATACCCAGGAAATAGAGATAGAGAAGAAGGGAGAGAGAGAGACAGAGAAAAGAGACAGAAAGGCACTTTAAGGTCTTAACCAGGGAGAGCTGAGAGGGAGGCAGTTTATGATCATACCCAGGAAATAGAGATAGAGAAGAAGGGAGAGAGAGACAGAGAAAAGAGACAGAAAGGCACTTTAAGGTCTTACCCAGGACCAGGCACTTTAAGGTCTTACCCAGGACCAAGTGAATACTATGTATTCATTTATTCCTTAAAGATGCACTCTCTGTTAGCATCTAACACAAACTTAAAATGTTTTCCTTTTTGTTCTGTTCTCCCCAACCCATCTTAAACTTGATATCTATATTTTGGAGACCTGCAGAACCTTCTTCTGTGTCTGCTTCACTTATTATCGCTCACCGGGGATAGGCGATTTGACAATTTTTTTTAATAAATATATTTATAAATGCGGCAGAATAATGATAGATTCAGTCCTATAAGTCACAGTATGAGTAAAATTGATGAGGTTTTACTATTGTTATTGGGTCAGATTTTCTGAAAATGCACAATCTACAGTTTTACACATCTCTCAAATTCTGCTAAATTAGAGTGAAAAATGATAAATACTGAGTCTATCTGAGTGTATTCTGTATTATTTTCATTCAGTAAATCTGCCTGGTTATGTTGAACTGTATTTTGAACCAGATTGTACATATTCTGGCAATTTCACCAATATGTTTATACAATAATTTGAAAAGAAAGCGGCCAAAACAAAATGGGCGCCTTTGATCGATAATTAGCAAAAATCTCTGGAGCAAAGAATTCCAACGGACCACCAAAATATAAATAAATATTTTATTAAGCCCTGCAACAAAAAAGGAACCGAGGCCAAAAATGGAACTGTCATTTATGTATACACGTTTTCTTGTGAAATGAAGACACCTTCGGACTCCGGACTCCATTGAATAATAATCACAGTTTGAAAAGTGTTATATGTGATGTGTTTCAGGAAAATGAGTCATAAGTCTCAAAATTGGTATTTTTCAATGTGTTTTTTTCACAAGATCACATTATTGGAATCTTCTGATTTTCGGGGAGTGTTTCACGTATGGATATGTCAATCGATGTATCAAATTTTAGGACAATCTATGTAATATATCCTTTGGTTTTAAAGGTCCTCATATGGACTACATTTAGTTACTTTACTGTTTAGTGACTCCCAGGAATATTGGAAACTTTTTTTTTTCAAAAACGAAAATATCAAACTTAAAATTTAGAAATACTTATTGGATTATTAGACTGTTTACTATCATTGGAATCGGCTTGATCTCATCTTTTCAAATATAACAGTATCTCAAAATCCATTTTTTGCGACTTATGACCCATTTTCCTGAAACAGATCACATATTTAAAAATATGTGTGTGATTTAACAGAGTTGTAATGCTTTGAATAGCTGAACCTTTGGCTGGATAAACACTATGCACAGTCAGGTTTCCGCATCTAAGAACATCTTCAAAACCAAAGTGATGAAATGAGAATGAAAGTGATTAAGTCCTGCTCATGCTTCTATAAGTCGGCTGGCCTAGGCTTATCCATGCTCTAGCCTCTGCTTATCTGCCTCATATCACTGGCTATAAGCTTAGGACTTAGTGGATAATTTAATTAAAGTAATGGAAAAAAAGTTAAAACTCAGGATTCTTTGCTTAAGTTGGGATTGAGTCTGTATACCAAGAGGTGGGAGTTGATCCTCTTATGCCTGCTATACCTGTTTGTGTCTTGGATAAAGGGCTTTATACAAAAGTTAGGGGAAAATGAGTCACAAGTCGCAAAAAATGTTTTTTGAGATATTATCATATTTGAAAAGATGAGCTCAAGCCGATTCTAATGGTAGTAAACATCAACGACATCTATATGTTTCTATATTATAAGTTAGATAGCTTTATTTTTGAAATGTTGATGTTTTTGAGTGGATAACAACAAATAAAGTACCCAAATATACTCCATACAATGACCTTAGAAATGCATAGATATATTTAATACATTGCCTTGAAATTTCATACATGTATTATTATTACTAGCAGCATTAGGTACCCAAACAATTAAAATATTCCAACAAAGATATTTTATAAATAAATCACTTTGAAAAATATCCATTTTGCGACTTATGACTCATTTTCCTGAAACACATTACATATAAGTTGTGACGTATTAGGAGGGATTGAACTATGGCTTTCTCATCCTGATAAACGAGCACTGCCTTCGTGAATATAATCGATTTATGTATTAGATGTTTCAATGAAGATTAGAACTACAAGTTTCAAATTTGAAATTCGGAAGCTATTTTTATATGGACCTATATAATTATATCTAGATGGAACGTTCTGGAATCTATACTGCAGAGATATAAGGTTAGAGAGGCCAGGACAATCCGTCAAGACGTGACAAGTAATGGTTAGACTCGATGATGGGAATTGAACCTTTAACTTCCATCTCATATAACTGGAGCTGCCGGGGCCTTCTAACAACATGACCCCAACCATTTGTGATCCGTTTTTAGGAATATATATATATATAAATATTGAAACTTTATTTTTCCAAATTCTTTTTTTACATATGGCCTACTCGGAAAAACGGGTTACATATCTCTGCCTTGACAGTTCTTCCGACAGAACCCTCTAATTCACTACAAGAACATAAGTGTTTCTATAATACATACAAGAGAAATACATATAAAATAAATCTAAATTAACATATCATGTTACCACATCTATTGTGGGGGATATGTAGCCTTGCAGTAGGTTTCAAACAATTTTAAAATAAGTCATGAGTCGCAAAATATGGATTTTGAGATACCATGAGAGGAGATCAAGCCTATTCCAATGATAGTAAACACTAGGACACCTAATAAGTATTTTTATGTTTTAAATTTGATGTCTTCATTTTTGAAAAAAAAATTTTGCCATGTTTCTGGATGGGTAATTACCAGTAAAGTGACTAAATATACTCCATACGAAGGCCTTCAAAATGCAAGGATGTCTTTCATACAATGTCCTGGAATTTATCACATGGATATATATGACTATGAGTGCTAAACCCCTAAACAATCGGAACATTTCAATGAAGGGATCTTGTGAAAAAACACTTTGAAAAATATCAATTTTGCTACTTGTGACTCATTTTCCTGGAACACATCACATTTGGTCCTTTTAGGAGTAAAATTGACTACCTTAATTACATAACAGGGCTAACTTGGACTACCTTCTCTATATAGAAAGAGCCATGATAACTCAATCTGAGGGTCTGATTTTGAGATCCACAATTGGCAGCTGTACACATTTAGTGAATTCTGCTAAATTAGGCTGTAAATTGGTCAATACTAGATAAATTCGAGTATATTCGGCATTGCATTGATTCTAGCAATCTGTTTGGTTTGGTTGAACTGTATTTTGAAGTTTATTTTCGTCTAAAATTTGGGCTATTCCAGAAAATCTGTAAAAGTAAATACATTTTCTGAAAATCTGACCCAGAAAGGTCTATACTATGTTAAGTCAATCTGAGTGGATATTGATGTATACTTTTCAAGTAGTATCAATATTGGGAAAGGCAGGCCTTCCATACTGGGCCTAGGCCTGTGGATTCTATTTCTACTGGATATTTAATCAAGGTAATGGACGCATGGAAAATGTCCAACCATTCACTGAGACGCTGTGCTTAAAGCTGCAATCTCAGCAATAGAGTCAGATCGTCAGAAAATGTACAATTCCCCTTCACCAATCCCCTCAAAAAACCCAAATTTAAGACAATAATGATGTTCAGAATTCAGTTTAACATAATCTAACATATTTTGAATCAAGGCAGTACCAAATATACTCAGATATACCTAGTTCTGACCATTTTTCAGTTTAATTTAGCAGAATTTAATATTATGTAGACTTGCCAATTGTACATTTTCTGAAAATCTGACCCATATAACAGCAGCACCAGCAGAAGTTGTTCCCCTTGTTTTCAGTGAAGGAAATAGATGTAAAAAATATCAATAGAAATAATATTTCAAAATAATGTTTTGATAGATGACTTTTATATCTTTTAACCCTGCTCACCCGGTCACCTCCAACCTAGTTCCACCCATTGTTCCAATTACTCTTTATAAGGTCATTGTCCTATTTATAATGTCAATGTCCTTTTTATAAGGTCAATGTCCTATTCAATGTATTAAATCCGTTATTCACATCAAATCTCCTCTACATTAATTTACGATTTTTTCCGAGTAGAGAGATTTTCACTTGGCTGAAGAAGTCTTTTTACACTTGTTCTCCCAACCACCTCCGGAGCAACATTGGCTAGTCTTAAAATAACAATAGAAATAATATTTTAAAATAATGTTTTGATATAGGACTTCTATACCTTTTAACCCTGCCCACCCGGTCAACTCCAACCTAGATCCGCCCATTGTTCCAATTACTCTTTATAATGTCATTGCCCTAATTATAAGGACAATGTCCTTTTTATAAGGTCAGTGTCCTATTCAATGTATTAAATCCTTTATTCACATCACATCCCCTCCACATTAATTTACGCTTTTTTCCAAGTAGAAAGATTTTCACTCAGCTGAAGAAGTCTTTTTACGCTTGTTCTCCCAACCATCTCCGGAGCAACATTGGCTAGTCTGTCAACTGACTCAAGCACTGCCTGAAGACCAATAAGAACAAAGCATTTGTGTGACGACACAATAACATGGAATCAGGGGTACAGATAGTTCCTTTGGTTTTACTGCTATTTATACTTATATTGCGACCAATATATACCATATAATCTCGAGGTATTATATATAATCCCAATGTAACCCGTTGTACAAATGAATATCACATGATGTTGTAGTATATATGTGATGTGTTTCAGGAAAATGAGTCATAAGTCACAAAAATGGATTTTGAGATATCATCATATTTGAAAAGACGGGATCAATGGTATTCCAATGATACTAAACATTGGGACACTTAATATATATTTCTATATTTTAAGTTTGATATTTTATTTTTGAAAAATTTACAATGTTTCTGGGTGGGTTATTACCAGTAAAGTAACTAAACATCATTAATATTAAGGCCTTACAAACGCAAGGATATATTTAATAGTATGTCCTGGAATTTGGCACATAGGTTCATATATATATATGACTAAGTGTGCTAGACCCCCGAGAAACATCTCAATAACATTTCAATAAAGGAATCTTTTGAAAAATATCAATTTTGCGACTTGTGACTCATTTTCTTATGTCAGATTTCATTAGAATCCATCCCATGATGCACTGTACCAGACACGTGCAGTGGCACATGCAAATCCCCTATTGATATTAAACTTCACGTAGGAGTTTGCGTATGAATACATCCGGAGAAGGATGAAGTGAGAAGACGTTGTCTGGCCTCCGCACCTCCCCCAAGGATTGCAACGCACTTCTTTTTCCTTTTTTCCCACGGACTTATTTTAATCCAGCCAATGCACAGTGAATAAATGCTATAGCTTATTGTCCTACAGTCGGGCCGTTAGCATTTATTTATTTATTATATGAATCATCATTGCCACACACTTGGGTCAGATTTTCAGAAAAAGTACAATTGGCAGCTCTAAACATTAAGGAAATGCTGCTAAATTAGGCTGAAAAATGAAGAATACTGAGTATATCTGAGTATATTTGGTACTGCATTGATTTAAAGTATCAGTTCTGTTATGTTAAACTGCATTTTGAAGCTCATTTTTGTCTTAAATGTGGGTTATTTGAGAGGATTGGTGAAGGCGAATTGTACATCTTCTGAAAATCTGACACACTTCTTTTTCCTTTTTTCCCACGGACTTATTTTAATCCAACCAATGCACAGTGAATAAGTGTTATAGCTTGTTGTCCTACAGTCGGGCCGTTAGCATTTATTTTTGATATGATTCATCATTCATGAATCAACCATTTTATTTCCCGTTTCCATTTTTGTTAGCCAGTGAACATTTTTGTCAGCACAGTGAATATGGAATATAGCTTGCTGTCTAAGAGTATGGCATTATAGCATTTATTTTGCAAACCATAATGTACAGTCAATAGGAACTATAGATGGTTGTGAGAGTGTGGCCCATAGAATTGATTTTCAGATTATACTTCTTATCAACAGGAATCTAAATTGATTATTGAGAAGTCAAAGAAGATATTTATTTCACCTCTGGAACAGAGTGTCCATAGACTTAGTATAGGCTTGTTATATGCGAGCATGCGGGAAGAAATATGTTTCATTCCTCCTTAGGGAAGAAACAGATGACCCAGTTTATCCTTCCGCGTTTTCATTGGTTGCTGTGAAAGTAGGCCAGTTTGCCATAGTTACACGTCATGCCATGACGCTACGTCGTCTGCATCAATGGAACCATGTCCCGCCCTCGCTGTGTTTCATTTGCAGCAAATTACCATTATTAAAAACAATCTAGGATATTTAAAATCATTTGGAAGAGGTCAAATAAATCTTGAACTAACCTCAGTCGTGTCTGTCTGATCATTTTTCACCTTGTTTCCGGCGTAGGAATCCCAAGGTGCGTATCGTAGCGTAGCACCGAGGGATTCATCCTGCCTTCAACTCGGTGAAGAACAATCAGACAGAACTGTGGTTAGTTCTACCTATTTATCAACTATCTTTTACAGAAAAAGAATTCCAACCAGGACCCTTGTCAGTGAATGGAAACTACATATTCCTATTTTAGAGTGTGTTAAATAAAACTTTAACTTAATGCGAAATAATATAAATTCAGCCAGATTTGCATTTTTCCTTTCATTTATCTTTTGTTATTATTCAGATAAGCCTCATTTGTTCAAGGCCACTGACAGTGAATACGAATTTCTGATTTTCTTACACACAGGCCTTCAGCAGAATTCCCAACAATCCCTTTCCGGAAGCAATCTTTGAATTCTGTGTTTTCCTTTGGATCAAATTTATGAACGACCAGTTCAATGTGGCAGGGATTTTTAACTCCTTCTGAATTCAATCTTTGTCCCGGCCAAGTTTATGTCCTGGCCTCTGTGGCTGGAATTAAGATTACCATGGGAACCAATTCCCCCTAGTGAATGACACTGCAGTCAATGAAAAGATTTGCATAAAACCATTTTGTATTTTGATTCCAACTGAATCGTCAGAGATGAATGTCAAGGAAAAATTATTTTGGATTTTTGATGTTGACAGTACATGTTGTTGTACTGGGCCAAAATGTCTGAGAGGCACAAATATAAATTATTGAGAAAGTTTTATTTACACAAGCATTCTTCTTGATCTTATTTCATATATTGGTCAGATTTTCAGAAAATATTAAACAATCCTTTCAAATAACACAAATTTAAGACAATAATGATGTTCGAAATTCAGTTTAATACAACCGAACATATCCTTTAAATCAACTCAATACCAAATATATTCAGATACACCTAGTTTTGACCATTTTTCAGTCATGAATTAGCAGAATTTACTAAATATGTAGAGCTGCCAATTGTACATTTTCTGAAAATCTGACCCATATGAGAGGGCAGTGAGATTGCTGTATCAATATTGGCTGGGCAGGAGGATTGTTAGTAGATTTGTCAGGATTATAAAAAAAATGTGTGATGTTGTTTGTGTCCCAGAGTCGTCATCTGTACAATACATGCAATATTACAGACTTTTCCACCTTTTTTGCACATATTACGCATAGCCAAAATACATTACTAAGACACCTTTACCTATTACCGACCAGATATTCCTATTCCTGGAACAAATAGTTTCATGGCACCGACTATTTCTTCATTACTGAGATCTTTTCTCTCCTTACAAGGAGTCTTTTTACTATGACCACTCCCCTATTACCTATAACATGTGTCATCTGCTGTTATGACACATCGCACTGTTATGACACATCGCAGTTGCTTCTTTTCAAAATTATGACAGTTAGGACTGCTTCCTCTTTAATCGTCATGGATAGACTTGTGCACCTTGATTATTTATATAATCAGGGATGCAAGTCGGGTAAGGTAAAATAATCTGAAGATTTTCCAAGGTCCAAGGGGAGGTATATAAAGGCCGACCATGTGTGTATGTAGGGCAGTGCAGCCTAACTAGCGTGGGTATCTAGGTCAGTCCAATGGGTATATAAGATCGCCACCTGCTGCACCCTTCCCGGAGGTGTTGCGAAGGCACTCTGTGATTTCCGTGCGCTCCATTCACTCAATGCTAAAGATTATAGGAAATATCTGGAATCTCACTTCCGATGAGGAATGAGGCCGCCTCTCCCCGAGCAGAAATTGGCGGTTCCGTTATCACTAAAGTTGGTAGGGGTGGCCATGTAGGCGGTCTCTGCCCATCACTCCCCCAAGAAGGGTGTGTGCGCCAGGTTTTCATCCAGCCTTGGAGCCTCTTTCTCTAAGATCCTGCCAATATAAGACAACTATACAGACAGTTAGGAATCTTCGAAAATTTTGGTCTAATTATGTTGATTTAAAACGGTGTCTTTTGGGGGACATTTGGCAACTTTTCCATTTATCCTAATTATCTTAATTCAGATGATAATCTGAGAACTTGCATCCCTGTATAATCAAAAAAATATAATTATATACTAATAAATGCAATTTATCCACACACAACCACTATTTCTTGGGCATTGCCTACAAAACAATTATTAAAATAATTATTCTTTAACTGAAATTAAATGTATCATATAATAACCAAGTTCACTTTGGTTGGATTTCTGGTTTCTGAGAATCGCTTAAGGGACTCAGTGCTAGTCTACTGGCTACTACTCAGACACCACATAGTAGTATACATATGAAAATGAGCAAGTGACTCAGGAAGGAATATTTGAGATATCTTGGTGTTCGAAAGATTTTCCAAAATCGAAGATAGTTGTGTCTCCAAGCAGTCAAGCGTTAATACCCTTCTGTGGAAAATGTTGAAAAGTGCAATAAATTCAATTGTTAATAGTACTGCTAATGATGTACATTTATTTTTCTAGGGCATCAACCAGGAACTAGCCCTATGTATACATAGAATATGTAATAGTAGTACAAGTTTAAAAAGTCATTACCACCATAAATGATACTATACAAAAAACTACACGTTCTAGCAATCAATCATTATGAAAAAGGAATCGAACCGGCAAAAAAAAGCCTAAGCACAAACCCTCAGATCAGATAAGAATGGTAATGGGGTTATAATGGCATTTTACGGTCCTAATGGGATTATAATGACATTTTGCGGTTTGGAGTGAGAGGCTTTCCCTCAGTTTGAAGGGACTCTCTCAACTTTGAGCCTAGACTGAACAGCTATTATTGAGGAGTGAGGCCGCCTCTCCCCGAGCAGAAATTGGCGGTTCCGTTATCACTAAAGTCGGTGCATATGGGTCTGATTTTCAAAATTAAAATTAGGCTGAAAAATGATGAATACAGGGTATATCTGAGTGTATTTGGTATCGCATTGATTTAAAGTATCAGTTCTTAAATGTTAAACTGCATTTTGAAGCTTATTTTCGTCTGAAATGTGGGTTATTTCCGAGAATTGGTGAAGGCGAATTGTACATTTTCTGAAAGCCTGACCCATATACAACAGGACTATCCCATCTATGTGGGAACAACATTAGAGCAAGCATTTTAATGCAAGATAATTTGCTTGGTTACTTTACTCAATGAAATGTAGCCATCATTGCGGTCAATTGCTCCTCCACATTACAGTGGTAAATGTGGCCGCCATTAGGACTTCTAAAAACACCCCGCCGCCTAGTGGAGGTAAATTGCAACTACTGTAAACTGTGGCGGTCAAACCAAATGACCACCAAATTACCCCAGGCCAATTTTATCTTGTACCTATCTGAACACATATACCAATAGGGGGCTTGTAGTTGCCACTGTTCGATAGGGGAGTTGCATAGCCGCCATTTTGAATCTTGATTCGCATGGAATTATGGGACTAAGGGTACACTGTGAAAACCATACAAAACATGTTATGGGTCAGATTTTCAGAAAATGTACAATTCGTCTTCACCAATCCTCTCAAATAACACACGTTTAAGACAAAAATGAGCTTCAAAATGCAGTTTAACATAGCAAAACTGATACTTTAAATCAATGCGATGCCAACTATACTCAGATATACTTGGTATTCATCATTTTCCAGCCTAATTTAGCAGAATCTCCTTAATGCGTAGAGCTGCCAATTGTACATTTTCTGAAAATCTGACCCTTATGTTCAGCATGGAGTATTCATCAGTGCTGTAATATCGATATCTGTGTGTTTTACATGTTTCATTCACACTAGTCACTATCTTTCCACTAGTGCATTGGGTTAACACACATGTATACCAATAGGGGAGTTGTAGTAACCACTGTTCAATTTTAGGGTTACACTCTAGGTCTAAACCCTCAGATAAAATAAGAATCAGGACAAATGTGCAATTGTGAATATATACAAACAGGTACCTATCTGAACACACATACCAATAGGGGACTTGTCGTAGCCACTGTTCAATTCTGCTGAACCCAGTTAGCTAGATATTGTGCAAATTTAACACCAGTGGCACTGACGGCTGCTGTATCTCCCAGTAGGCTGAGATGGAAGCTTCCACCGCCACTAACAAACAACAACATGGCAAACTTTTCAGTTCCTAGACATTTGATATTTGGGTAATTTAACCCATATTATGTTCGCCATGAAAGGATATTTATTAGGCTTCTTTTGCAAGTACTAGATCAACACTCAGCTGCCTGGCAAAAATAACTCATGTTTAGGCCTACTCTGTTTCGTTGGTTAGGATGCCATAACTGGAAGCCCACGCCTTAACTTTATCTCCACCAAAGAAAAGCCAGGTGGCTTGATGGTCGGATAGCTTATTTTTGCGCTTTCAAGGATAGGGAGAATTTTTGGCTTACACTCTAGGTCTAAACCCTCGGATCAGATAAGAATGGTATGTCAGAGATATGACGCCTACTGTGCTAATCGGTTTTCTGGCCTAGGTCTCGGCGGTTTAATGGGAATATAATGACAATAACAATAATGACAATAATGATAATATACTGTCTTAAAGGAATTATAATGTCACGAGCTATATTGTCTACGTAAGGACTTTGCAGTTTGAGGCGAGAGGCTTTCCCTTCATTTGAAGGGACTCTCTCAACTTTGGGCTTAGGCTGGTTAGAGAAGGATTGGCTAGTCTCATTTGAAGCTGTATTGCTGTAGGATTAATGGGCGATATTAAGGGTAAGGAAGAGGGTTCAGGTTGTTGATAAAGCTTTTGATATTTCAGTGGCGGTTAATCTTTACGCTCACGGTAAAATTAATGGAGACTGTTAAAAACAGACTGGGACTGAGTATGGTTTTTCTAAGAAAAATGTGTGGCCCACCCAGGAACATTGGTAATGGTAATATGTACCATTTCCCCCACACTTTTTCTTCCTCTATTCAAACACAGTTAACTTTTAAAAGGTTCTCAGTATAAAAAAAACTGGCTATTTGCAGTCACTACATGGATTTGTGGTATGTACTGTTAAACCCGGTTCAGTTGGGTCTGAGATGTTGGTATTTTGTTTGGTACAAAAGTTATACTTCTAAAGAAGCCCTTTAAAACGCAATTATATATTTAATACTGTGTCCTGAAATCATGTGTAACTATGGAAGCCCAAACTGATCGCATGTGCAGTTCGGATCAACCAACTGCAACTCCTCACATGTGTCATAAACCGTTAACAGTCACACCCTGTGTTCTAGCTTCGCCACTTGAGTCTATATGATATAGATGCCCTGAACGAATAAAATGATGTATAATATGCTTTTGCTTAGTTATTTGCTACCACTGGTCCCCATGAGTTTCCATAACTCCCGGCACTTGCACCGCTAGATCGTGTGCTGAGTAAGATACACACACTGCACTCACGGAAAGCATGCTGTGGTGAGGGGTGAGGGGAGAGTGGTGACTAAGATCTGTCAACCACTAAGGTCTGTATGCGGGTAGGAGTGTCTGGTGTGACCGTCCCGAGCCTGCATGCGAGTGTGTGTGTGCCTGTGTAGAAAATCTCGCATGAGCTCTCGTGCTGCGAGATTTACTGTATGTTCTCTAACAGGGAAGGAAAACAGGGTACCAGGCGGGCCTGTCTTATGCTGGTACCCCGTGCTGCCATTTTCCTCAAGGACCTGGGCACTCGGTGCGGGAACGATTTAATACTGTAGTGGAACAATATGAACCTCCCTACAGCCCAGTCACTTGAATGGGGTTTGGCGACACAACTTGGACCAATACAACCCCCCTATAGACTCTGCCCCAGTGCCTTGAAGACTCCCACACATTGAATACCTTGTTCTCTTTAATAAGAACCTGCACATTTATATTAATCAGCGATAGGCCTGATATAGCCTCCCTGCACTAAACACTGACCACCACCCATCACCAACCTCTAGCTGGGTGAAGCTTCCTGAAAATGTACAATTAACCTTCCCCAATCCTCTCGAATAACCCACATTTAAGACAAAATTCAGGTTCAAAATACAGTTCAGCATTACCAGAGAGATTTATTGAATGAATACAATACAGAATATACTCAAATATACTCAGTATTTATCATTTTTCACTCTAATTTAGCAGAATTTGAGAGATGTGTTGAAATGTAGATTGTACATTTTCTGAAAATCTGACCCAGCTGGTGTTAGTTCCATGGGTCAGATTTTCAAAAAATGTACTAATGTACAATTGGCAGCGGTACACATTTAGTAAATTCTGCTAGATTAGGATACAATTTGGTCAATAATAGATAAATTCGAGTATATTCGGCATTGCATTGATTCTAGCAGTCTGTTTGGTTGGGTTGAACTGTATTTTGAACTTTATTATCGTCTTAAATTATATATAATTATATAAAGACTTTTATTCACATGCTGACATAGTAAAATGAAGGTACGTGAATAGAAAACTAGTCCTCTGAGATCAGGTTTTCCTGGGTATTCCTATTCGGGTTATTCGAGAAGATTAGCAAAGTTGAATTGTACGTTTTCTGAAAATCTGACCCACAAAATGGATACTTAAGCAAACCACTTTAGTGTTGTGTCTGAGTGAGTTTTTATAGGGACTAATACGGGAAAGAGGACAGGAAAAGGGTATTAGAAGGCATTAGAAGGCAATTTGTGCCCTGTAAACCCACCCGTAACACTTAGAGAGGTGAGAAATGGGCTGTGCTGAAAGCGGAGAAGATACATTTGATGGCGGTGGTGGTAAAAGTTTCATCGGCCAGTGCTTCTGACTGCGAACAGGGGGTAACAAATGAATGGATGGGACCAAGAGGTGGGGAGATAAATGGTGTCTATTAGAGGAAGGGCGCCTGCCCCAGTCGCTCCTTTTTAGCTTTTAATAATGGGTTGCATTAGTCATTACTTGTCGATAGGTCAGATTTTCAGAAAATGTACAATTGGCAGCTCTACACATTTAGTAAATTCTGCTAAATTAGGCTGCAATTTGGTCAATACTAGGTAAATTCGAGTATATTCGGCATTGTATTGATTCTAGCAATCTGTTTGGTTAGGTTGAACTGTATTCTTAACCTTATTTTCGTCTGAATGTTGGGCTATTTGAGAGGATTGGTGAAGGTGAATTGTACATTTTCTGAAAATCTGACCCTGATAGATTGATTTGAAATAGCCTTGGGAAGGTCGGAGTAGTATTTCTTGAAGTTGTGAAGCCATCCTTTTAGATGGTCACTCATATGGTCAGCCCATGGTCACTCACAGGCCTACTACTGACTTGTTTAACTACCTCTGTCACTCCAACCCATGGTTACTCACAAGGTTACTACTGCCTTGTCTCCCTACCTCTGTTACTCCAGCCCATGGTCACTCACAGGGCTACTACTAACTTGACTCTCTACCTCTGTTACTCCAGCCCATGGTCACTCACAGGGCTACTACTGCCCTGTCTCACTACCTCTGTTACTCCAGCCCATGGTCACTCACAAGGTTACTACTGCCCTGTCTCTCTACCTCTGTTACTCCAGCCCATGGCCACTCACAGGGCTACTACTGCCCTGTCTCTCTACCTGTGTTACTCCAGCCTATGGTCACTCACAAGGCTACTACTGCCTTGTCTCCCTACCTCTGTTACTCCAGCCTATGGTCACTCACAAGGCTACTACTGCCTTGTCTCCCTACCTCTGTTACTCCAGCCTATGGTCACTCACAAGGTTACTACTGTCCTGTCTCTCTACCTCTGTTACTCCAGCCCATGGTCACTCACAAGGCTACTACTGCCTTGTCTCACTACCTCTGTCACTCCAACCCATGGTCACTCACAGGGCTACTACTGCCCCGCTCTCTACCTCTGTTACTCCAGCCCATGGTTACTCACAAGGTTACTACTGCCCTGTCTCACTACCTCTGTTACTCCAGCCCATGGTCACTCACAGGGCTACTACTGCCTTGTCTCACTACCTCTGTTACTCCAACCCATGGTCGCTCACAGGGCTACTACTGCCCTGTCTCACTACCTCTGTCACTCAAACCCATGGTCACTCACAGGGCTACTACTGCCTTGTCTCTCTACCTCTGTCACTCCAACTCATGGTTACTCACAAGGCTACTACTGACTTGTCTCACTACCTCTGTCACTCTAACCCATGGTCCCTCACAGGGCTACTACTGACTTGTCTCACTACCTCTGTCACTCCAACCCATGGTCACTCACAGGGCTACTACTGACTTGTCTCACTACCTCTGTCACTCCAACCCATGGTCGCTCACAGGGCTACTATTGACTTGTCTCACTACCTCTGTCACTCCAACCCATGGTCACTCACAGGGCTACTACTGCCCTGTCTCTCTACCTCTCTCACTCCAACCCATGGCCACTCACAGGGCTACTACTGACTTGTTTAACTACCTCTGTTACTCCAGCCCATGGTCACTCACAGGCCTACTACTGACTTGTTTAACTACCTCTGTCACTCCAACCCATGGTCACTCACAAGGTTACTACTGCCCTGTCTCACTACCTCTGTTACTCCAACCCATGGCCACTCACAGGGCTACTACTGACTTCTCTCACTACCTCTCTCACTCCAACCCATGGTCACTCACAGGGCTACTACTACCTTGTCTCACTACCTCTGTCACTCCAACCCATGGTCGCTCAAAGGGCTACTACTAACTTGACTCTCTACCTCTCTCACTCCAGCCCATGGTCGCTCACAGGGCTACTATTGACTTGTCTCACTACCTCTGTCACTCCAACCCATGGTTACTCACAAGGTTACTACTGCCCTGTCTCACTACCTCTGTCACTCCAACCCATGGTCGCTCCCAGGGCTACTACTAACTTGACTCTCAACCTCTCTCACTCCAGCCCATGGTTAATCACAGGGCTACTATTGACTTGTCTCACTACCTCTGTCACTCCAACCCATGGTCGCTCACAGGGCTACTACTGACTTGTTTTGATCTGTAGGCGTTCTAACATATTGTACATATTGTATTAACCTTGACGAACAGCACCCTACCACTATTCCGCTAGGAATAGCTCCGCTATGTTTCTCAAGTCATGTGACTGGTGCCCAGACCGGAGGGAGAAACGATATATATACCGAGCCTGCCCAATATTGACCTGTTTTCATGTTGTTTTTTTTTGCTGGAACTTTCTAACCGATCCCAGAAGCTAGCTTGAGTCAAGGGGAGCAAGGTTCAAATGGAAAAATGTTTCATTTAATGAATAATTAAAAAGTTATCGCTAACCGCATATTCAAAGCGAGGGCTGTTTAAAATGGCCGCCATAACAAAAAGTAGATGACGAGCAACCAGAGAAGAGCCACTGCCACTCTAAGCCAATCAGATCATGAGATGTGATCACATGACCATGGGCACAATGACGTCATATATAGCGGCAGGCCGGGGAAGCCCTCCGATCAGAAAAACAAAGCTCATAGGCTCTTTTTGCAGGTAGAAAATCCGGGATTATCATTTATTCCATTAAAAAGGTAACAAAATACAGAATCGAATCCTAAAATCTAAATATCTGCTATCATCTTATGTGGAATCATGAGATAGACAGCAGATCTAGTCAGGCAAGTTGCCTAACAACTCTTGGTCTGGTTTTGAATGTTTAGTTTAGTAGCTGGGAAACTCCCTGCTGGTTTGCGAGGGCCGTTTTTGCGACGATCCTTTATTCAGCTTAATGTAAAAACAATAATAGGCGTACAGATCTTGAGAAATATAACCAAACTACTAAAATAAATATATCTCTCAAGCAGTATACTTTTCTGGATATAAGCGATTGGCTCTGAAGCGGATGTCCCACTCAGTAGGACTGGACTGTAGTCCTACAATTTGCCCTGAGTGCGACTAATGCTTCCAAGTTACAATGCAACTCCTCTATATTTGCCCTGAGTGTGAGTAATGCTTCCAAGTTACAATACAATTCCTCTATTGCCCTGAGTGTGACTAATGCTTTCAAGTTACAATACAACTCCTCTATATTTGCCCTGAGTGTGACTAATGCTTCCAAGTTACAATACAACTCCTCTATTGCCCTGAGTGTGACTAATGCTTCCAAGTTACAATACAACTCCTCTATATTTGCTCTGAGTGTGACTAATGCTTCCCAGTTACAATACAACTCCTCTATATTTGCCCTGAGTGTGACTAATGTTTCCCAGTTACAATACAACTCCTCTATATTTGCCCTGAGTGTGACTAATGCTTCCCAGTTACAATACAACTCCTCTATATTTGCCCTGAGTGTGACTAATGCTCCCAGTTACAATACAACTCCTCTATTGCCCTGAGTGTGACTAATGCTTCCCAGTTACAATACAACTCCTCTATATTTGCCCTGAGTGTGACTAATGCTCCCCAGTTACAATACAACTCCTCTATTACCCTGAGTGTGACTAATGCTCCCCAGTTACAATACAACTCCTCTATATTTACCCTGAGTGTGACTAATGCTTCCAAGTTACAATACAATTCCTCTATATTTGCCCTGAGTGTGACTAATGCTTCCAAGTTACAAAACAACTCCTCTATATTTGCCCTGAGTGTGACTAATGCTCCACAGTTACAATACAACTCCTCTATATTTGCCCTGAGTGTGACTAATGCTTCCCAGTTACAATACAACTCCTCTATATTTGCCCTGAGTGTGACTAATGCTTCCAAGTTACAATACAACTCCTCTATATTTGCCCTGAGTGTGACTAATGCTTCCCAGTTACAATACAACTCCTCTATATTTGCCCTGAGTGTGACTAATGCTTCCCAGTTACAATACAACTCCTCTATATTTGCCCTGAGTGTGACTAATGCTTCCCAGTTACAATACAACTCCTCTATTGCCCTGAGTGTGACTAATGCTTCCAAGTTACAATACAACTCCTCTATATTTGCCCTGAGTGTGACTAATGCTTCCCAGTTACAATACAACTCCTCTATATTTGCCCTGAGTGTGACTAATGCTCCCCAGTTACAATGCAATTCCTCTATTCAGGAGGATCTTACAGTTGACCAAGCGTCTCCCATCAATGATACACTTTTACCTCAGAGGTGTCAACAGGAATCACACAGTCTCCACTTGCTGGAAACAGAGGAGAAAAACACGTGAGACAGAGCGATGACCAGATAACCCATCTGCGCGGGGATTAGTGATCTGTCAGAGCTCAGTGGTGGAGGGGAGAAGGTGGGGCGAATACAGGGAACACTGACTTGTGGGTCAGATCTGCAGAAAATTTACAATTCACAGCTCTACACATTTAGTAAATTAGGCTGCAATTAGGTCAATACTAGGTAAATTCGAGTATATTCGGCATTGCATTGATTCTAGCCATCTGTTTGGTTAGGTTGAACTGTATTTTGAACTTTATTTTCGTCTAAAATGTCTGTACTTATCCTCTAAAATAACCCGAATTGAAGACAAAAATCAGGTTCGAAATACAGTTCAAGCAACCCAAAGAGTGTTTTCTTGAACCAACACAATACCAGATATACTCAGATATAGCTAATATTTATAACTTTTCAGCCTAATTTTTTTAAAATTGAATGTGAAGCACTGGCGAGTACAAGGGGCAAACACTGACTTGTGGGCCAGATCTGCAGAAAATGTACAATTTGCCTTTACTAATCCTCTAAAACAACCCAAATTTAAGACGAGAAAAGGTTTAAAATACAGTTCAAGACAACCAAACAGATTTCTTGAACCAACGCAAAACCAAATATACTCAGATTTATCTAATATTTATTCTTTTTCAGCATAATTTATTGAATGTGAAACGTGAGACAGAGCAATGACCAGATAACCCATCTGCGCGGGGATCAGTGATCTGTCAGAGCTCAGTGGTGGAGGGGAGACGGCGGGGCGAATACAGGGGACAAACACTTGACTTGTGGGTCAGTTCTTCAGTAAATGTACAATTTGTCTTTACTAATGCTCTAAAATAGCCCGAATTAAAGACAAAAATGAGGTTCAAAATATAGTTCAAGCAAACCAAACCAAAGAGTTTTTTCTTGCACCAACACTGTACCAAATGTACTCAGATATACCACGGACTTGTAATGATTACATTACAAGTCCGTGGATATACCTAGTATTTATAACTTGTCAACCTAATTTGTCATAATTTATTGATTGTCAAGAACTGGCGTTTGTACATTTTCTGACGCTCTGACCCACATAGGGAGATCATGAGTCAGTCTAGGCCCAAACCCTCAGGTCAGATAAGGTTGATCAACAAAACACGCTCACAATAATAGTGATTTTCGTGATGTCCTGAAATACAATTCCTTAGAGGTGGTAGCAATTGTTATATAGGAAACAAACATTACAGACGATTAATAAAGCACGGTCGATTATTATCAATTGGTAGGTTTAAGAGAAATTTTTAAAAAAAGAAAAAAAAAGAAAAGATGAATGATTGATGAAAGTGATGAAGATTCCGGACTTGTTAATCAAAATTACTAATTAAGGTAGAGGTGTGTACACACGGTGTGTAAATCATTATACATAGACATAGCAAACAAGTATGAGGCATACAAATTATATACAGGGAGTATACATTCACATAAATGTAAACATGGAATAGTGAGCAAGAAAGGGGACGTTATAACAGCACAGGCCGAAGTTGACCTCTAGAGGCAAGACATCCTACTCAGTTATCTGCTGGGATAACAAGTAATTATTTAGGGCAAGTTTAAATGAGTCATATGTGATGTGTTGCAGGAAAATGAGTCATAAGTCGCGAAAATTAGATTTTGAGATATCACCATATTTGAAAAGATAAGACCAAGCCGATTCCAATGAATGTAAACATTAAGGACATCTAATAAGTACTTTCATCGTATTTTTATTTTTAAATCATTCTAATAAATAAAATTCTTTATTGTCTGGGCCTCCCAGCTGGTGTTTGTTCTATAACAAGTGAGTAGCTCGCACGTGCTGCTGGTGTAACCCTGCCAGTCACAGTTTGACTCACTGTTAATTTAAGACGAAATTCAGGTTCAAAACACATTTCAACATAACCAGACAGATTTATTAAATGAATACAATACAGAATACACTCAAATATACTCAGTATTTATCACGTTTCACTCTAATTTAGCAGAATTTGAGACATGTGTAGAACTGTAGATTGTGCATTTTCTGAAAATCTGACCCAGCTGGTGTTTGTTCTACGGGTCAGATTTTCAGAAAATGTACAATTCAACTTCACCAATCTTCTCAAATAACCTAATTTCAGGCGAAAAATAAAGTTCAAAATACAGTTCAACCTAACCAAACAGATTGCTAGAATCAGTGCAATGCCGAATATACTCGAATTTACCTAGTATTGACCAAATTTCAGCCTAATTTAGCAGAATTTACTAAATGTATACAGCTGCCAATTGTACATTTTCTGAAAATCTGACCCCTATACAAAGTGAGCAGCTCGCACGTGCTGCTGGTGTAATCCTGCCAGTTACAGTTTACACTCTACTGTGTCCTGCTGCAGTGTGTAGGCTTTACATCTATTTCACAATACAAACATTGGGCAAACAGCGGGAACACAGGCCAGCATTGTGCATTGTGTAACACTAGGGGAAACATCAATGAATATAGAGGGAAATGGTTTGTTTTGTTACTTTTGTAGCTTATGATTAAAGAGGAGGAGAGACTGGGGAGAAAATGTACAATTCACCTTCAGCAATCCTCTTAAAAGACCGAAATTTCCGACGAAAATAAAGTTCAAATTACTGTTCAACCTAACCAAACAGCTTGCTAGAATCAATGCAATGCTGAATATACTCGAATCTACCTAGTATTGACCAAATTGCAGCCTAATTTAGCAGAATTTACTAAATGTATACAGCTGCCAATTTACATTTTCTGAAAATCTGACCCTAGTGCAGAAACAAATGATACTATGTAAACAACAATGCAATCCAGCGGCAGTGACCATGCCGGAAGTAAGCATGTGTGGATGCGCTTTTACTACCTCCTTTTGCCTCTGGTGAAGAGCTAACCTTCTAAGTCGGTATGGCGGCATCCATGTGACCCTGCTCAGTACAGGGTGACAGTGCTTCAATGGGCAGTCATCACGATCAACCTTTATCCTGCTGTATTTGTCACCCGAAAAATGCAGGATTTTTTTGGCTCAAGTTTCTATAGAAACCACCCTGTCAACCAGAACTCAAAGTAAGTGAAAGTATGGAATAAATCCCTAAAGAATTCAGAAAGCGAAGTCATCTTCTGATCTTAGGAATGTTTAGAGTGGTTTTCAATAGGTGGGTAAGATTTTCAGAAAATGCGCAATCTATAGTTCTACACAAACTTCACCCTAATGGACTCACCTTTTTTTAACACTTTCAATTTGTAATAGTTAGGATTAAGAGATTTGGAGTTTGGAGGAGAGAGGGAAAAGGGGGCAGATTGACATTTCATCTAATGGGAATAGGGTTATATATGTTAAACTGTAGAACCAGAATTCCGTCTTAAATTTGGGTTATTTGAGAGGATTGGTGAAGATGAATTGTACATTTTCAGGAATCTTATGATGCAGCTTCTCGTGAGATCCCTGGTCGAAAAAAACTCGTGACCATTGTGTACAGTAAGTCAAAAACCAACCTCGTTACATCCTATTTTAAAACCACGATCTTATATTTTAAAATAAATTTAAGAAACGAACTATTTATTTACCTCGCTTCTCTCCGATGACCCCGCCATATTGGTTTTTTGATACCAAAGCGCTAGACAAGCCTACAACTGATTGGCTAATCTATGACGAAACGTATGGCATATGACGTCACGAATAGGCGTGATGTCATGAGCGAGCCTAACCTAAACCAATGAGAATGCTTCTTAGATTTGGGCCAAAAAAAGTTCATATTTTTACGCGTGGATCCTTTCAACAAAACACCATGGCAGGTATCCACTCATTTGCAGCGTGTACAGCCCCCAATCATGGTATAATCACCCAGGTCGCATTGCATTACAGTCAGATTAAACACGACATTAAGTATGAATGCATTGCTGCATGCTTGACTGTGCATATCTGACACCCGTCAACCCAATAGTTGAGGGCGACCAACTTCCAACCTGGAATCAGCGTCCAATAACATCCCAACAAGAAGGACATGTTGAGCAGTGAAAAGCTCCCAGGATGTGAAATGATATCAGTTAATGTCCTTATATGGGATGAAAGAATGGAGTTCTTCCTGATTTTGATCTGTAATATGAAGGGAAATACTCTTTTCTGTTCAGTGGTCCTGGGTAAGACCATAAAGTGTTTTTCTGTCTCTTTTCCTCCTCTGTCTCTCTCTCCCTTCTTCTCTATCTCTATTTCCTGGGTATGATCATAAACTGCCTCCCTCTCAGCTCTCCCTGGGTAAGACCATAAACTGCCTTTGTGTCTCTTTTTCTCTGTCTCTCTCTCCCTTCTTCTCTATCTCTATTTCCTGGGTAAGATCATAGACTGCCTCCCTCTCAGCTCTCCCTGGGTAAGACCATAAAGTGCCTTTCTGTCTCTTTTCTCTGTCTCTCTCTCCCTTCTTCTCTATCTCTATTTCCTGGGTATGATCATAAACTGCCTCCCTCTCAGCTCTCCCTGGGTATGACCATAAAGTGCCTTTCTGTCTCTTTTCTCTCTCTCCCTCCCTTCTTCTCTATCTCTATTTCCTGGGTAGGATCATAAACTGCCTCCCTCTCAGCTCTCCCGCCCTTGATATAAACATCTTAAATGTGTTGATAAGGGCGTAAAGCAACCAATCTCACTAACACACTCTTTTCTTTTCATTCGTGTTGATTGTGAGCATCATTCCGCGATGAGCTAAGACTGACAAACAATCCACAAATTCACTCTTGGTGAGCGACCAGCAGTGTTCAGTTACAGTGGAGCCCCAACTTCTTTTCATTAAATGTGATGTGTTTCAAGAAAATGAGTCACAAGTCGCAAAATATGATATTTTACAGAGTCAATTATTCACCAGATATCTTTATTGGAATGTTCTGATTTTTTAGTGGGTCTAGCTATTTTAGTCATATAAATGCATATATCAAAATCGAAGAGAGTGCATCCAATATGCTTGTGTTTCGAAGGTCATCCCATGGTGTATATTTTAGTTGCTTTACCGGTAATTATCCACCAAGAAATATTGCAAACTCCTTTTTCAAAAATGAAAACATCTAACTTTTTTTTCAAAAATAATATGGAAATATTTAATAGCTGTCCTAATGTTTACCATCATTGGAATCGGCTTGATCTCATCTTTTCAAATATGATGATTTCTCAGAATCAATATTTTGCGACATGTGACTCATTTTCCTAAAAAAAAACGCATCACAAATGTTTTTAATAACTACCATATCCGGTTTCAAAATTACTCGACATTTTCATCTGTCATGCCTGTTTATGAGACTACATCTGAATGAGTTAAAATATCACTGTTTAAAATTGCCAATTATGCCACTATTTTAGACTATAAAAAGTATAAACGGTAAACTAAACAAAAACTAAAAGAATAGAAATTATTACAATAACATATTCAATCATGAGAGTATTAATTTCAAGTCAAGTTTTAAACTGACTAAACATTTTCATCTACGCAATTAATAAAGGGATGATAAGATAAGATAAGATAAGATAATTCTTTATTTGCCATAAGATGTTTGACAAAGAGGTAACGTTCTTCTCAAGAGGAGGTCTTCCCGAACATGCCTTTCTTGATTACCTTTTACTTGGTTACATTTGACTAAGCTACGTTCATAATAAACACTACAACTATTAAAACCATTGTTAAAAAGTTGTTAATTAATCAATGAGAATCGGTTAATCACTCTATTTTCATGTGTACATCTCATGGAGAAGTATAGTTACCAGAGTTGCATGCACTAGTGCTACTAATAAGGGGTACAATCGTGTGACATCCACGATTATTGGACATCAAGAAAGAAGTTTGAAAAAGACGCAGAGGAATACAACTCTTACGTTGTCTCCTGGGGCTGTCATTTATAATCAATGGTACGATTAATATGTTTAATAAAGGCGAACCTGTCTTCAATTTTATGTGACTCCGTTTCTAGGTTGTTCCATCCAATCTGACATTTGTATATAACTGAATTTTGTATTTTTGTTGTTCTGGGGAAACAGCGATCAGCAATATTTTTTTTATCTTTTTCTGAAAATCTGATCCTCGACTGTCTGTCTCTTCACTTTCAACCTCCTCCTGATTTATTTGATCAATATTCAGCAATTATTTACAATATTAAATCTTTTTACACGCATATTACCAAACAAATCAAAATCAATTATATCAAATATAAATTGATTATTATCGCCAAATTGCCCCGCCGGGTTTCTTTTCCTATAAATGCTACAATAGGGGATTTGCATGTCTCACTGCGCATGTCCATGACAGTGTATGCTGGGATGGATTTTGTTGAAATCTGACAAACAAATTTAGCAACATTTTTATCAAATATTGCAAGAATGTATATCATAGCTAGTGTAAATGATCTATAAAAACCAGATGTATGATGGGAAAGATGAAGACTTGTATAACACATGGATATTGACATTCGAGCATTGATTGATAGTCCATGATGAACATAACATGTTTTCTATAGATTTTAAACTGTGCCATTAGTCCCATAGTTCCATGCGAATCAAGATTCAAAATGGCGGCCATGCAACTCCCCTATTCAGGAAATAAGCCTACTTAAAAGCTCAGAATGTCGCCGGAAGTAGCAATCCAAGATGGCTGCCTTCTTGAATAATTAATGGGAAAGTAAAACCTATATCAAGATTTCCTTTGTCACGAGGAAGGAAATATGGAAGAAGAAGAAAACCTTGTTAAACGCGGTTAATGAACTTTGATTTCATGAAACGGATAAAAATGAAATCATATTTCAGAAATAAAAATGTTGTATAATTTGAGAATTCAGCACTGAGGTACATTTAGCACGAGGGTGAACACGTTTTACATAGGTAAGATTTTCAGAAAATGTACAATCAGTAGCTCTACACATTTAATCAATTCTGCTAATTTAGACTGACATTTGGCCAATACTAGGTAAATTCGAGTATATTCGGCATTGCATTGATTCTAGCAATCTGTTTGGTCACTGCATTCTGAAAGTAATTTTTGTCTTAAATTTGCGTTATTTGAATTCGAATTGTACATTTTCTGGCGAATTCACCCACATAGGCACAACTCGTAGTAAAGAACTAGTAATTCTGATTAATTTACATAGCAAGATCAGTTTATCGCAGTCCAAACTCATGTCAGGAATTGAGGGGAAAATGTGTTATATTCAACTAATTCATTTACAATTTCTCTAATGCATTTACAAATTCTATAATGAACTTATAATTTCTGATTAATTTGCAAGCACTTGAATTCATTTATAAGGTTCTAAAATGACGATTTCGGCATATAATACAGTTAAGTAAAGGGATTATGGATGAGATTTTCAGAAGATGTACAATTGGCAGCTCTACACATTTAGTAATTTCTGCTAAATTAGGCTACAATTTGGACAATACTAGGTAAATTCGAATATATTCGGCATTGCATTGATTCTAGCAGTCTGTTTGGTTAGGTTGAACTGTATTTTGAACTTTATTTTCGTCTGAAATTTGGGTTATTTGAGAAGATCGGCGAAGTTGAATTGTACACTTTCTGGCAACTTCACCCATATAGTTTGGACAGCCCTGAGATCAGGTCCCTTTAAGGGATGTATTATCATCATATTTCCAAACCCCCTAATTACACTAATGGCATAGCATGAAGGCTGTGTATGACTACCACCAGGATCCAACTCTAGGTTATATAATATTCTTATCAGTAACAGACCCTGTCCACACCACGGATAATAGGGGACTTGCATGTGCCACTGCGCATGTCTGGTAGAGTGCATCATGGGATGGATTTCGATGAAATCTGACATTAAAGATTATTTCGGAACATTTATATAAAAAAAATTGCAAAAATGTTTTCACGAATATAACAGCTTTTATAGATGATCTATGAAACCAAATGCATGATGGGAACGATGAAGGCTTGTGTTATGGAAATATGTAAAACACATGGATATTGACATCAGAGCATTAATAAATAGTCCATGCTGAACATGGCATGTTTTCTATAGATTTTATAATGTACCATTAGTCCAATAATTCCATGCGAATTAGGATTCAAAATGGCGGCTATGCAAATCCCCTATTATACAAAACCGCTAATTACACTAATGGCATAGCATGAAGGATCTATCTCTAGGTTATTATTCTTATCAGTAAGAGACCCTGTCCACACCAGGATCTACGTACAAGGATGCTATTCACTCTATCAATATATCACTTAGATCATGTGGTTAGTATGTAATATTACGTAATCCTGCAGCCCCCTAGCGGACACATCATCCTCCCTCTGTGATCATCTCCCTCTCCGTCTCCTCTCTTCTTTCTACCTCTGTGTCTCCCTTCTCCATCTCCGTCTCCTTTCTTCTTTCTACCTCTGTGTCTCCCTTCTCCCTCTCTGTCTCCTCTCTTCTGTCTACCTCTGTGTCTCCCTTCTCCCTCTCTGTCACCTCTCTTCTTTCTACCTCTGTGTCTCCCTTCTCCCTCTCCGTCTCCTCTCTTCTTTCTACCTCTGTGTCTCCCTTCTCCCACTCTGTCTCCTCTCTTTTTTCTACCTCTGTGTCTCCCTTCTCCATCTCCGTCTCCTTTCTTCTTTCTACCTCTGTGTCTCCCTTCTCCCTCTCCGTCTCCTCTCTTCTTTCTACCTCTGTGTCTCCCTTCTCCATCTCTGCCTCCTCTCTTCTTTCTACCTCTGTGTCTCCCTTCTCCCTCTCTGTCTCCTCTCTTCTTTCTACCTCTGTGTCTCCCTTCTCCATCTCCCTCTCCGTCTCCTCTCTTCTTTCTACCTCTGTGTCTCCCTTCTCCCTCTCCGTCCCCTCTTCTTTCTACCTCTGTGTCTCCCTTCTCCATCTCCTTCTCCTCTCTTCTTTCTACCTCTGTGTCTCCCTTCTCCCTCTCTGTCTCCTCTCTTCTTTCTACCTCTGTGTCTCCGTTCTCCCTCTCTGTCTCCTCTCTTCTTTCTACCTCTGTGTCTCCCTTCTCCCTCTCCTCTCTTCTTTCTACCTCTGTGTCTCCGTTCTCCCTCTCTGTCTCCTCTCTTCTTTCTACCTCTGTGTCTCCCTTCTCCCTCTCTGTCTCCTCTCTTCTTTCTACCTCTGTGTCTCCCTTCTTCCTCTCTGTCTCCTCTCTTCTTTCTACCTCTGTGTCTCCCTTCTCTCTCTCTGTCTCCTCTCTTCTTTCTACTTCTGTGTCTCCCTTCTCCCTCCCTCTCTATCTCCTCTCTTCTTTCTACCTCTGTGTCTCCCTTCTCCCTCCCTCTCTGTCTCCTCTCTTCTTTCTACCTCTGTGTCTCCCTTCTCCCTCCCTCCCTGTCGCCTCTCTTCTTTCTACCTCTGTGTCTCCCTTCTCCCTCCCTCCCTGTCTCCTCTCTTTTGTCTACCTCTGTGTCTCCCTTCTCCTTCTCTGTCTCCTCTCTTCTTTCTACCTCTGTGTCTCCCTTCTCCATCTCTGTCTCCTCTCTTCTTTCTACCTCTGTGTCTCCCTTCTCCATCTCCGTCTCCTCTCTTCTTTCTACCTCTGTGTCTCCCTTCTCCATCTCCTCTCTTCTTTCTACCTCTGTGTCTCCCTTCTCCATCTCCTCTCTTCTTTCTACCTCTGTGTCTCCTTTCTCCATCTCCGTCTCCTCTCTTCTTTCTACCTCTGTGTCTCCCTTCTCCCTCTCTGTCTCCTCTCTTCTTTCTACCTCTGAGTCCCCCTTCTCCCTCTCTGTCTCCTCTCTTCTTTCTACCTCTGTGTCTCCCTTCTCCATCTCTGCCTCCTCTCTTCTTTCTACCTCTGTGTCTCCCTTCTCCATCTCTGTCTCCTCTCTTCTTTCTACCTCTGTGTCTCCGTTCTCCCTCTCTGTCTCCTCTCTTCTTTCTACCTCTGTGTCTCCCTTCTCCATCTCTGCCTCCTCTCTTCTTTCTACCTCTGTGTCTCCCTTCTCCATCTCTGTCTCCTCTCTTCTTTCTACCTCTGTGTCTCCCTTCTCCCTCTCCGTCTCCTCTCTTCTTTCTACCTCTGTGTCTTTCTTCTCCCTCTCCGTCTCCTCTCTTCTTTCTACCTCTGTGTCTCTGTTCTCCATCTCTGTCTCCTCTCTTCTTTCTACCTCTGTGTCTCCCTTCTCCCTCTCCTCTCTTCTTTCTACCTCTGTGTCTCCGTTCTCCCTCTCTGTCTCCTCTCTTCTTTCTACCTCTGTGTCTCCGTTCTCCCTCTCTGTCTCCTCTCTTCTTTCTACCTCTGTGTCTCCCTTCTCCATCTCTGCCTCCTCTCTTCTTTCTACCTCTGTGTCTCCCTTCTCCATCTCTGTCTCCTCTCTTCTTTCTACCTCTGTGTCTCCCTTCTCCCTCTCCGTCTCCTCTCTTCTTTCTACCTCTGTGTCTTTCTTCTCCCTCTCCGTCTCCTCTCTTCTTTCTACCTCTGTGTCTCTGTTCTCCATCTCTGTCTCCTCTCTTCTTTCTACCTCTGTGTCTCCCTTCTCCCTCTCCTCTCTTCTTTCTACCTCTGTGTCTCCGTTCTCCCTCTCTGTCTCCTCTCTTCTTTCTACCTCTGTGTCTCCCTTCTTCCTCTCTGTCTCCTCTCTTCTTTCTACCTCTGTGTCTCCCTTCTCCATCTCTGTCTCCTCTCTTCTTTCTACTTCTGTGTCTCCCTTCTCCATCTCTGTCTCCTCGCTTCTTTCTACCTCTGTGTCCCCCTTCTCCCTCTCTGTCTCCTCTACCTCTGTGTCTCCCTTCTCCCTCTCCGTCTCCTCTCTTCTTTCTACCTCTGTGTCTCCCTTCTCCATCTCTGTCTCCTCTCTTCTTTCTACCTCTGTGTCCCCCTTCTCCCTCTCTGTCTCCTCTACCTCTGTGTCTCCCTTCTCCCTCTCCCTCTCCTCTCTTCTTTCTACCTCTGTGTCTCCGTTCTCCCTCTCTGTCTCCTCTCTTCTTTCTACCTCTGTGTCTCCCTTCTTCCTCTCTGTCTCCTCTCTTCTTTCTACTTCTGTGTCTCCCTTCTCCATCTCTGTCTCCTCGCTTCTTTCTACCTCTGTGTCTCCCTTCTCCATCTCTGTCTCCTCTCTTCTTTCTACCTCTGTGTCCCCCTTCTCCCTCTCTGTCTCCTCTACCTCTGTGTCTCCCTTCTCCCTCTCCGTCTCCTCTCTTCTTTCTACCTCTGTGTCTCCCTTCTCCCTCTCCGTCCCCTCTCTTCTTTCTACCTCTGTGTCCCCCTTCTCCCTCTCTGTCTCCTCTACCTCTGTGTCTCCCTTCTCCCTCTCCGTCTCCTCTCTTCTTTCTACCTCTGTGTCTCCCTTCTTCATCTCTGTCTCCTCTCTTCTTTCTACCTCTGTGTCTCCCTTCTCCATCTCTGTCTCCTCTCTTCTTTCTACCTCTGTGTCCCCCTTCTCCCTCTCTGTCTCCACTACCTCTGTGTCTCCCTTCTCCCTCTCCGTCTCCTCTCTTCTTTCTACCTCTGTGTCTCCCTTCTCCCTCTCTGTCTCCTCTACCTCTGTGTCTCCCTTCTCCCTCTCCGTCTCCTCTCTTCTTTCTACCTCTGTGTCTCCCTTCTTCATCTCTGTCTCCTCTCTTCTTTCTACCTCTGTGTCTCCCTTCTCCATCTCTGTCTCCTCTCTTCTTTCTACTTCTGTGTCTCCCTTCTCCATCTCTGTCTCCTCGCTTCTTTCTACCTCTGTGTCTCCCTTCTCCATCTCTGTCTCCTCTCTTCTTTCTACCTCTGTGTCTCCCTTCTCCCTCTCCCTCTCCTCTCTTCTTTCTACCTCTGTGTCTCCGTTCTCCATCTCTGTCTCCTCTCTTCTGTCTACCTCTGTGTCTCCCTTCTCCCTCTCCTCTCTTCTTTCTACCTCTGTGTCTCCCTTCTCCCTCTGTGTCTCCTCTCTTCCTTCTACCTCTGTGTCTCCCTTCTCCATCTCCGTCTTCTCTCTTCTTTCTACCTCTGTGTCTCTCTTCTCCCTCTGTCTCCTCTCTTCTTTCTACCTCTGTGTCTCCCTTCTCCCTCTCTGTCTCCTCTCTTCTTTCTACCTCTGTGTCTCCCTTCTCCCTCTCTGTCTCCTCTCTTATTTCTACCTCTGTGTCTCCCTTCTTCATCTCTGTCTCCTCTCTTCTTTCTACCTCTGTGTCTCCCTTCTCCATCTCTGTCTCCTCTCTTCTTTCTACCTCTGTGTCTCCCTTCTCCCTCTCTGTCTCCTCTCTTATTTCTACCTCTGTGTCTCCCTTCTTCATCTCTGTCTCCTCTCTTCTTTCTACCTCTGTGTCTCCCTTCTCCCTCTCTGTCTCCTCTCTTCTTTCTACCTCTGTGTCTCCCTTCTCCCTCTCCGTCTCCTCTCTTCTTTCTACCTCTGTGTCTCCCTTCTCCCTCTCTGTCTCCTCTACCTCTGTGTCTCCCTTCTCCCTCTCCGTCTCCTCTCTTCTTTCTACCTCTGTGTCTCCCTTCTTCATCTCTGTCTCCTCTCTTCTTTCTACCTCTGTGTCTCCCTTCTCCATCTCTGTCTCCTCTCTTCTTTCTACTTCTGTGTCTCCCTTCTCCATCTCTGTCTCCTCGCTTCTTTCTACCTCTGTGTCTCCCTTCTCCATCTCTGTCTCCTCTCTTCTTTCTACCTCTGTGTCTCCCTTCTCCCTCTCCCTCTCCTCTCTTCTTTCTACCTCTGTGTCTCCGTTCTCCATCTCTGTCTCCTCTCTTCTGTCTACCTCTGTGTCTCCCTTCTCCCTCTCCTCTCTTCTTTCTACCTCTGTGTCTCCCTTCTCCCTCTGTGTCTCCTCTCTTCCTTCTACCTCTGTGTCTCCCTTCTCCATCTCCGTCTTCTCTCTTCTTTCTACCTCTGTGTCTCTCTTCTCCCTCTGTCTCCTCTCTTCTTTCTACCTCTGTGTCTCCCTTCTCCCTCTCTGTCTCCTCTCTTCTGTCTACCTCTGTGTCTCCCTTCTCCATCTCTGTCTCCTTTCTCCCTCCCTCACCTCTAACCTCTCCCTCTCTGTCTCCTCTCTTCTTTATACCTGTCTCTTTTTTCCCTCTCCCCTCTCACCTGTACCTCTGTGTCTCCTTTCCCCTCTCTCTCCTCTCTTTCTCACTCCTCTAACCTCTTCCTCTCTTTCTCTTCTCTTCTTTCTACCTCTGTGTCTCCTTTCTCCCTCTATCTCCTTTACTAAAATGGTAGATCATGGAAGCTGTTTTCTCCCCAATGAGGGATTTGCATAGCCGCCATTTTGAATCTAGATTCGCATGGAATTATGGGACTAATGGTACAGTCTATAATCTATAGAAAACATGCCATGTTCAGCATGGATTTTTCTATCAATGCTCTAATGTCAATATCCATTTATTATACATGTTTCCATACAACAAGTCCCCATCTTTCCCATCATACATTTGGTTAACATAGATCATTTATACAAGCTATGATATTGGTGAAAACATTCTTGCAATTTTCGATAAAAATGTTGCCCAATATAAGTATGTCTGGTTTCATCAGAATCCATCCCAGGATGCACTGTAACAGACATGCGCAGTGGGACATGCAACTCCCCTATTGGTAAGGATATCAAAGTGTAATAGTAAATATCCAACATAGCCAACACTTTTCACTTTTCAAATATCACTTTCCTTTTCTATAATACTCCAACACATGACTTTTGATATCTTAAAAATGCACTACCAGCTATGCATGCGCAAATCTGCGCATTTTTTCCTTTTGCCATATACACCAAGTATATGATAAACCCAAACATGTCCCTGAATATCTAAGAGTTCCAAGCCCATGAAAAGCATGTAATTAGCCAAAGAAGTGGCCCATTATTCATTTGGTGCGCACCGAATGGACGGACATTGGATGCTCTCTCAACCAGATATTTCAGAGGGATTTCCCTGTTGTTGGCATACGTCATATATTGGAAATGAGGGTGCAATATAATGCTAATGATATCAGTTGGCCTTATTGATTGAATTTTAAGTGCCAATCGTCAGACCATAGTCATTTATATATGCATATAATTATGTCCCTACTGGTGATTCATTGCTCAGTCAATGAAGCATAAACCCAACTTATGGGTATGTTTGTTTGTTTCTGAATGTGACCAATAACTTGATTGCCTATTAGGAACTGTAAAGCCTATATATGTGACTAAGGGTTCCCCACTATAGTGGGGAACCCTTAGTCAAGAGGGGTATACCCCTCTTGTCTTGAATGGGCACTTACAGGCCACTGATGCAGTGGTAAGCAGAGCAAAAACCGATACCGAATTTGTTAGTTTTAATCAGTTTTCCCTGAGAAGGAAAAAGAATTACCACCCACCCTCCCTAACTTTTAGATAAATCGTAAACACACCTATTTCTGGGGACCCTATCATTGGCTTCCGCGAGAGAACACAAAAATACACATTTTTCTGACCACATCCATCTTGTTTTCCAGCAGAGCAAGGAGGAGAGTACGATTGGATTAATGGTTGTGTGAATAAAAACAACTCAAGTGAGATAGATGTGGCTTTTAGCGGGTAACTGATCTATTTCTTGGACTTTCTATCTTGTCCTCTTCACACAAAGGCAAGTGATAGATCCTACACCTGTATTTTTTTTTATTTTTTTTTTAAAGATTTTATTTATTCTTGGTTGCCGACTCCCCTTTTCGGGGTTAGTTCTGTCGGGCCAAGATATAGGAGGTATAATACAAAGTTTTTCTGATTTTTTCTTATATACATTTGGTTCAGATTCTCAGAAAATGTACAATTGGCAGCTTTATACATTAAGGAAATTCTCCTAAATTAGGCTGAAAAGTGAAGAATACCGGGGATATCTGAGTATATTTGGCATCGCATTGATTTAAAGTATCAGTTCTGTTATGTTAAACTGCATTTTGAAGCTTATTTTTGTCTTAAATTTGGGTTAATTGAGAGGATTGGTGAAGGCGAATTGCACATTTTCTTAAAATCTTACCCATTTGGTGGGCCCCTAAATCTTCAGCTGCCCTCCCTTACTGATGAGCCTTCAGCAAGGGGGTCAGATTTTCAGAAAATGTACAATTGGCAGCTCTACACATTTAGTAAATTTTGCAAAATTAGGCTGCAATTTGGTCAATACTAGGTAAATTCGAGTATATTCGGCTTTGCATTGATTTTAGCAATATCTTTGGCTAGGTTGAACTGTATTTTGAACTTGATTTTTAAAATTAATAGTTGAAGGATTGAGGCAACTCAACTGAAAACGACAATGTTCGTAGTTTTGTAGTCTTTTATTTGGCGACCCTGACGCGTTTCGCCTTTCTTGGGCTTCTTCTATCAAAGTTAAATTGTACATTTTCTGAAAATCTGACCCAAGGATTTGATAATTGTTTCATTGAAGTACTTTGTGATCACCTTGTGGGTCAGATTTTCAGAAAACGCACAATCTACAGTTCTACACATGTCTCAAATTCGTCTAAACTAGAGTGAAAAATGATAAATACTAGGTATATCTGAGTGTATTCTGTATTGTATTCATTCAATAAATCAGTCTGGTTGTGTTGAAATGAACCTAAATTTCGTCTTAAATTTGGGTTATTTGAGAGGATTGTTGAAGGCCAATTGTACATTTTCAGGAAACTTCAACCACTTGCCCACTTGTTTGGTAGTTTTACACACCTCAGTAAGCCACGGCATAGCATAGACAGTGGGTTACGGGGGTGGCAATTATCACTTCACAGTCCTTGGCTTTCTTTGAAACTTTTTTCAAGGTGAATCCACTTCTATGCCTCTGCAGGGACTTTGAGAAAGCTGTTTTCCTTCTCCCCACTTATATATATGTAGTTGTTCTCGGCTTCTTGTCTCACATTTCTGGAGGTATTTATCCGCACTGCTCGGAATAGTTAAAAAATGGTGATTCTAGTCCCTAGCAGCGAGCTAGTCGCAAAATTGATATTTTTCTAAGCGTTTTTTTCCCGGGATCTCTTTATTCAAATGCTCTAATTTTTAGAGGGTTTAGCACAAGTTATAGTCATATAAATCCATGTGACTAGTTTCAGGACATTTGCGTTTTGAAGGCCTCCGTATATGGAGTACATTTAATTACTTTACTGGTAACTACCCATCCAGAAACAAACTTTTTTTTCAAAAATAAAAATATCAAACTTAAAATATAGAAATACATATTAGGTGTCCTATAGTGTTTACCATCATTGAAATCAGCTTGATCTCATCTTTACAAATATGGTGATATCTCAAAATCCATATTTTGCGACTTATGACTCATTTTCCTAAAACGGATCACATATTCGACCTTATCCTCCCGAATAAATATTGTTCAAAAGAATACGATGACTAAAACGTTCCTCAGATATCCATCCTGAAATTGAGATATGTTTGGTTAGAATTTAAGCTGGAGCTAGCAGGCCTGTGAGTGAGAAGCACCAGGTTTCAGGGGGAAGTGTAAACGTGACACCGCCATTTCTCTAATCACATCGGCATTAAAAGCTTCAAAGTCAATACAAGGACATCTTGGATTAGGAAATACACAAATGGGTCAGATTATCAGAAAATGTACAATTCAACTTTACCAATCTTCTCAAGTAACCCAAATTTCAGACGAAAATAAAGTTTAAAATACAGTTTAACCTAACCAAACAGATTGCTAGAATAAATGCAATGCCGAATATACTCGAATTTACCTAGCCAAATTGCAGCCTAATTTAGCAGAATTTACTTAATGTGTAGAGCTGCCAATTGTACATTTTCTAAAAATCTGACCCATCTGCCCTAGAAGCTCCAAAGTCAATATAAGGACATCTTGGATTAGGAAATACACAAATACACAACCGTGAGCTGGTGGGGATAGGGGTGTCACATTTCTCACTGAGATTTTATTATGATGTTTACTACATCCCTCAGAAGGTACTGAGAATAGTACAATGTTTCCACTTCTTCTTGTTTTTTTCGCCCTCAGGAGATAAGGCTCTGGAAGGGCCAGCCTCACTCAGGGTCTCTGCGCTATCGGTCAGAGGAAATTCCAGGCTTTTCAAGGCCTTTCCAGGCCCATTTCAGTGCTTTCCCGGTCCCATTTCAGTGCTTTCCCAGTCCCATTTCAGTGCTTTCCCGGTCCCATTTCAGTGCTTTCCCAGTCCCATTTCAGTGCTTTCCCGGTCCCATTTCAGTGCTTTCCCGGTCCCATTTCAGTGCTTTCCCGGTCCCATTTCAGTGCTTTCCCGGTCCCATTTCAGTGCTTTCCCGGTCCCATTTCAGTGATTTCCCGGTCCCATTTCAGTGCTTTCCCGGTCCCATTTCAGTGCTTTCCCGGTCCCATTTCAGTGCTTTCCCGGTCCCATTTCAGTGCTTTCCCGGTCCCATTTCAAAGCTTTCCCGGTTCCATTTCAGTGCTTTCCCGGTTCCATTTCAGTGCTTTCCCGGTCCCATTTCAGTGCTTTCCCGGTCCCATTTAAGTGCTTTCCCGGTCCCATTTCAGTGATTTCCCGGACCCATTTCAGTGATTTCCCGGTCCCATTTCAGTGATTTCCCGGTCCCATTTCAATGATTTCCCGGTCCCATTTCAGTGATTTTTCAGTCCCATTTCAGCGATTTCCCAGTCCCATTTCAGTAATTTCCGAGTCCCATTTCAGTGATTTCCCAGTCCCATTTCAGTGATTTCCCAGGCCCATTTTAGTGATTTCCCAGACCCATTTCAGTGATTTTCCAGTCCCATTTCAGTGATTTTCCAGACCCATTTCAGTGATTTTCCAGACCCATTTCAGTGATTTTCCAGGCCCATTTCAGTGTTTTCCCAGGCCAATTTTAGTAATTTCCCAGACCCATTCCAGTGATTTCCAAGACCCATTCCAGTGATTTCCCAGGCCCATATCAGAGATCTTTCAGAGCCCTAATGATGGAACCAGATGGCTGTGGTTACTGTTGTAGATAGACCAATAATGTATTTAACAAGTTTTGTATTCAGATTTTATATCGATGACCGTTTTATTCAATGAATGATTCAAACTTTTACTTCGTGAATTATTTACTAGTCTTGACAGTGGCTAGTCAGGAGAAATTGTAGTGAGAAACAGAGTATTTTCGACAATGTCAGGGACATTTATATATATATATATATATATATATATATATATATATATAAACGTTTATTTTCCATATTACATACTTATGGCCTACATGTAGAATGGGTCTTGTGTCTCAGTCAGTTTTCAGAAGACAGTTCTTCCGACAGGACCCTCTACTTATTAAGATAACATATGCTTATCATATAACAGATAAGTTTTTAAACAGTGTAAAATAGAATAACAATAAAACAAAGCACATAATACAATTTTGTACAGTGTTTTCACTTTCTGTGGGGGCTGTGTAGCTTGCAGTAGATAAAAATATAGTGTGGGGTAATTCTTACATGCTTACAAATGCTTTGGTTTTTTGAGGATGTTTCTCCCCAGTCATAATCATAAAATATTCACAATATGTTTTAACAGTGATGAGGAAGGAGGCATTTAATAGATTCCAACAGATTTGCAAATAGATTTTATAATAAGAAAAGTCATCCGATATCTTAATCATGTGACTTTTCTTATAATAAATTGCAAAAACAAAAACAAAAAAAGGTATTCAAGGCCAGTCCCGTCGACCAAAATATTGGTTGCAATATAAGTATATAAATACCAATATAAATATTGGTTGCAATATAAGTATAAATTGCAGAGAAACAGAACAGTCATATGGACACCTGAATGCATGAACTATGAACTTCAACTGTGTGTCGTCACAGAAATGCCCTGCTCCTATTTTTTTTTAAGAAATTTTATTGAGCTGGTTTCAATGTCAAATACATTAATAATCTCACAGACTCAAGGGAAAAACAATTTTGGTAGCATTAAGTATAACTTCAAGTTCACATAATATAGCTTTTTTTTAAAGATTTAAACATTAAAGATTTAGATTACATTCATCAACAACCAAGTGTTTGGCCATTAAGTCGTGGCCGACCTTCAAATTATGTACAAGGGTTTCAATTTTTGTATTTTCATTTATGGACACCTCCCTTCTGGGCAAGATATAAGTTGATTATACATAAGAAGTATGACTGAATACAAACAACATGGTTTCATGGAATTCTGACCATCTTTTAACGGTTTTTCATAATTTCATATTGGTCGTCAGACAATGCTTATTCTCAGTCCAAAGACAGTCCAGTCAGCGTTGCTTCGGAGGTGGTTATGAGAACAAGTTGTTACATCTAGTGTAACACAAAAGGTAACGAAGTATTGAAGTTTGAAGGAGTAAGTCTTAACAATGTTAAGATTAAAATTAAATTCAAAACGAAAGGATAATAAAAACTTCCATGCTTATATAAAAGACAGTGTAGGTCATGGTCAGGTCAGGTCATGATGAAAATCACAATTATGAAACATTTTTGTGAAGATTGTAACTGCCTGTTTACCTGAATAAAATATGTCCCAAAAAATTATTCCTGGTACAGGTATACAATGTGATGGTATAACCTAGTTGGAATCCGGCAGGTAACTAATGAGTAAGGGGTCAGAGAGCCCCTTATATCCGAGGGGAGGCTTACCATCAGGTCAGCCCACCACCCTCATTGGTGGGCATGGCTAGACCAATGGGGGTGAGGGATTACTCATTATAGAGGTAGCCTCCATGGAGGTAGGAGCTACGGTGAAGGTATAGGCATATGGCCATTAATAATTAAAATTTTAGGTACGCTAATATATTATGACACAATGAGTTATAACAAAGTGAACAAAAGACATTCGTCAGCCAAGAAAGCTTTTGGTTTTTTTAAGGGGCGAATAATAAAATAACAATTCCAGGGCCAGATAAGCACCTGCTTTGAGAAGGCAATCTCCTCGTCGTCTGTTTAATTCAGTGTCAGCAGCTTATAATTATAGAAATCCACATATGTGATGTGTTTCAGGAAAATAAGTCATAAGTCGCAAAAAATAGATTTTGAGATACCATTATATTTGAAAAGACGAGATCAAGCGGATTCCAATGATAGTAAACAGTCTAATGATCTGATAAGTATTTCTAGATTTTAAGTTTGATATTTTCGTTTTTTGAAAAAAAAAAGTTTCCAATATTTCTGGGAGTCAATAAAGAGTAAAATAACTAAATGTAGTCCATATGAGGACCTATAAAACTAAAGGATATATTACATAGATTGTCCTGAAATTTAATTCATCAATTGATATGGCTATAAGTAATAAACTCTCAAAAAATCAGAACATTCGAATAACGTGATCTTGTGAAAAAACACTTTAAAAAGTATCAATTTTGCGACTTATGACTCATTTTCCTGAAACACATCACATATATGCATGTTATAGAATCCTATAATAGTATTTATACATTCACAACTGTATAGATAATCCTATACAGCGATATAGTAATGTGGCCAGAGAGTATTTGGTCTACAGTAGTTCCAGACGCCTGGTAAACATTGAGATAGCATGAGCAGTCCTGTTTACCCCAAGCCCCTGCCTTATAGGGTCAGATTTTCAGAAAATGTACAATTGGCAGCTGTACACATTTAGTAAATTCTGCTAAATTAGGCTGCAATTTAGCCAATACTAGGTAAATTTGAGTATGTTCGGCATTGCATTGATTCTAGCAATCTGTTTGGTTATAGCGGAACTCCACTATAGGTAAAAAACGGCGCCAACAGGCAAAATTCGTCGCAGACAATTCGGAAAATTCGACATGACTAAAAATTCTAGTGGATGAGGGGGTAAAATAGGTTGTTGGCAACACATTTATTGGTTGCCAACAATTGCAAAATATCTAACTTGATTAGATATTTCGTCACAAAAAATTCGTCGCAGCCGTTTTTGGCCGTTTTTCCCATAGTGGAGTTCCTGCATTAGGTTGAACAAAACTTTGGGGAAATTCGGGAAACAATTTTTAGTCACTTAACCGACAATTAGTCTTTATGTTCTTGATTAACAGACTCCTAACAAAATTTATTTTCATGTCCGTGTCCAGTATGAATTGATAGCATATAGCCTGATTTATATACTGTGTGTGTTAACATTTTTAATGTATTTTTATTTTCTGGGATTAAATTTTATTCAAGAATAATTCAATAGAAATATATATGGTTTCATCATAGGGAAGGCCTCTTGCATGATAAATGTCAGATCTCAGACGGCTAGAGCCTGCCGACATGGCGGCCATATTGGATCCAATCAGTTATGGCTTAGTAACAAGGTCATATTTTCAGAAAATGTACAATTGGCAGCTGTACACATTTAGTAAATTCTGCTATATTAAACTGCAATTTGGTCAATACTAGGAAAATTCTAGTATATTTGGCATTGCATTGATTCTAGCAATCTGTTTGATTAGGTTGAACTGTATTTTGAACATTTCCGTATGAAATTTGGATTATTTGTGAAGATTGGTGAAGGAGAATTGTACATTTTTTGGCGACTTCACCCCATCAAGGTCTTCAAGCCAGTGGAGCACTTCTTAAAAATTGGAGGGACTTAGCAGATGAAGACATAGGAAGCTAGAATTCGACAAATGTAGCAGTAGGATAAAGTGTGGGAGGGATTGACCCAAATAGTTGCCGACTTAAAAAAGTTCTATGATAGCGGAACTCTACTAGAGGAAAAAACGGCGGCGACAAATTCTTTTGTTGCCCACTAACATCATTTCATTTCATTTCATGTTTGCAATGAAAACGCAAATGGAGGAGTGTCAGATGTGTTGCCACATTCTCTGGAAACTGCTGTTTCTGTATGGATATTTGTTGCAACAAATTAGTGGGCAACAACGAAATCTTTCGCCGCCGTTTTTCTCCCTAGTGGAGTCGCCCCATCATACTATCGGAGAGACAAGTTTGGTTTTAATTTGTTTTTTCTATTTTATTTTCACCGTATTTCTATACATCAAGTCCTCCTCCGTAAACGACAGGTTACAAACAGGTTACCATGTACAGTGTACAATGAAACTCAAATTAATTTGAAATCAATTAATTATAAGGGTGAGTGAGTGAGATTTGTTGCTTTACGCCCTTATCAACACATTTAAGATGGTTATATCAAGGGCGGGAGAGCTGAGAGGGAGGCAGTTTATGATCATACCCAGGAAATAGAGATAGAGAAGAAGGGAGAGAGAGACAGAGAAAAAGAGACAGAAATGCACTTTATGGTCATACCCAGGGAGAGCTGAGAGGGAGGCAGTTTATGATCATACCCAGGACATAGAGATAGAGAAGAAGGGAGAGAGAGACAGAGAAAAGAGACAGAAAGGCACTTTATGGTCTTACCCAGGGAGAGCTGAGAGGGAGGCAGTTTATGATCTTACCCAGGAAATAGAGATAGAGAAGAAGGGAAAGAGAGACAGAGAAAAAGAGACAGAAAGGCACTTTATGGTCTTACCCAGGACCACTAATCAATTGAGGACATTTACATATTAGGGTACAGGATCGTGGGCGATAATTCAATGAAGATTAGCGATTACATGGTCTTTCGCCCACTGCCACTTACAGCTGAGATCATAATGGGATTGCCACTCCACTACACGTCAAGGTCAAGGTCAGTGATTGTAGTGGTATTGAGTGGGAAGGTATAAACATATTACTTAACATAATTGTGATGTGTTTCCGGAAAATGAGTCATAAGTCGCAAAATTGATATTTTTCAAAGTGTTTTATTCACAAGATCACATTTATGGAATGATCTGATTTTTAGAGAGTTTATCACTTAGACTTATAACAATTGGTGTATCAAATTTCAGGACAATCTATGTAATATATCCATTCGTTTTAAAGGTCCCCATATATGGACTACATTTAGTTACTTTGCTGTTTATTGACCCCTAGACATATTGGAAACTTTTTTTTTCAAAAACGAAAATATCAAACTTAAAATCTAGAAATACTTATAAGATTATTAGACTGTTTACTATCATTGGAATCGGCTTGAACTCATCTCTTCAAATCTAATGGTATCTCAAAATCTATCTTTAGCGACTTATGACTCATTTTCCTGAAACACATCACAATTCATCATTTCTTATGGTCCTGGGTAAGACCATAAAGTGCCTTTCTCTGTGTCTGTCTCCCTTCTTGTCTATCTCTATTTTCTGGGTACGAATATAAACTGCCTCCCTCTCAGCTCTCCCGCCCTTGATGTAACCTTCAATGTGTTAATAAGGGCGTAAAGCAACCAATCTCACTCACTCACTGCATCATTTCTTTGATACACAATTTCAAAATCGTATTGCTTCAGTAGAGTGTCACTAAGTATAACAAAAATAATTTACAAAGATAATGCTGCAGATGGGTCAGATTTTCAGAAAATGTATAATTGGCAGCTGTACACATTCAGTAAACTCTGCTAAATTAGGCTGCAATTTGGTCAATACTAGGTAAATTCGAGTATATTCGGCATTACACTAATTCTAGCAATCTGTTTGGTTAGATTGAACTGTATTTTGAACTTTATTTTCGTCTGTAATTTGGGTTATTTGAGAGGGTTGGTAAGGGTGAAGTGTACATTTTCTGGCGACTTCACCCATGGTTATGGTAACTACTGAAGTAATATTTGATCATCAGTCCTCAGTTCTCATACTTGGTACCTTGGGTGTGTTCATGATCAATGCCAGTTCATCCACCACCACAACAACAACCACCACATTATTCTCCATACTCTCAAGGCCATGATGCCCCCCACCCACCCCCCACCACTATCACTACCACCACCACCCCTACCACCCCCATCACCACCACCCCCACCCCCACCACTATCACCACCACCCCCACCACCACCATGTAATCATTCTCCATACTCTCAAGGCCATGATGCCATCACCACTATCACCACCACCCCCACCACCACCACCACCACCACCACCACCACCAAGTAATTATTCCTCATACTCTCAAGGCCACGATGGCGCGTCTATCGACCACCCATGTCATGCAAGCCAGCTGTTACTAGGAGAAATAAAATGTGAAGCGAGGACAAATAAAGCAAATACTACATTGTCTGCCTATACCTCCTCCTTAGCTGATCACCTAACATGTGCTGACGGATGGCAGTACGGGGAGGCCGGAGGATATGAGGATGGGGGAGGCAGACGAGACAGAGAGGGGGAGAGAGAGAGCGCACAAGATAGAGAGATAGGGAGAGCGAGAGAGAGAAAGAGAGAGAGGGGAGAGAAAGATAGAGAGAGGGGGAGAGAGAGGAGAGAAAGGGGAGAGAAAGATAGGAGAGAGCGAGAGCGAGAGAGGAGAGAGGGAGAGGGAAAGATAGAGATAGGAGAAAGCGAGAGTGAGAGATACAAAGAGAGAGAGAGAGAGGAGAAAAGGAGAGAGGGAGATAGAGGGGAGAAACAGATAGAGAGAGAGAAAGTGAGAAAGAGTAAAAGAGAGTGTAATAATTCTCCATACTCTCAAGGCCACGACAGCGCGTCTATCGACCACCCATGTCATGCAAGCCAGCTGTTACTGGGAGAAATAAAATGTGAAGCAAGGACAAATAAAGCAAATACTACATTGTCCGCCTATTCCTCCTCCTTAGCTGATCACCTAACATGTGCTGACGGATGGCAAGTATGGGGAGGCCGGGGGGGAGTTGGATATGAGGATGGGGGAGGCAGACGAGACAGAGAGGGGGAGAGAGAGAGAGCGCACAAGATAGAGAGATATGGAGAGACCGAGAGCCAAAAAGAGAGCTAGAAAGAGAGAAAGATAGAGAGAGAGAGAAAGATAGGATAGGAGAGAGGGAGATAGGGACCGGGAAAGAGAGAGAGGGGGGGAGAAAGAGAGAGAGAGAGAGAGAAAGAGTTATAGAGAGAGAGAGCGATGAGAAAGAGAGAGAGAAGAAAGAGAGAGAGGGAGAGAGAAAGATAGATATATAGAGGGAGAACAGGATAGAGAGAGGGAGAGAGAGAGAGCGAGAAAGAGGAAGAGGGAGAGACAGACAGAGAAAGAGAGAGGACGATAGAGAGATAGGAGAGAGCGAGAGGGAGAGAGAGCGAGAAAGAGAAAGAGAAAGAGCGAGAGCGAGAGAGAGAGAGAGAGTTACAGAGTGAGAGAGAGAAGAGAGTGAGAGGGAGAGAGAGGAGAGATACAGAGTGAGAGAGAGAAGAGAGTGAGAGGGAGAGAGAGGAGAGATACAGAGTGAGAGAGAGAAGAGAGTGAGAGGGAGAGAGAGAGAGGAGAGATACAGAGTGAGAGAGAGAAGAGAGTGAGAGGGAGAGAGAGAGAGGAGAGATACAGAGTGAGAGAGAGAAGAGAGTGAGAGGGAGAGAGAGGAGAGATACAGAGTGAGAGAGAGAAGAGAGTGAGAGGGAGAGAGAGGAGAGATACAGAGTGTGAGAGAGAGAGAAGAGAGTGAGAGAGAGAGAGAGTTACAGAGTGAGAGAGAGAGAAGAGAGTGAGAGGGAGAGAGAGAGAGAGGAGAGATACAGAGTGAGAGAGAGAAGAGAGTGAGAGGGAGAGAGAGGAGAGATACAGAGTGAGAGAGAGAGAAGAGAGTGAGAGGGAGAGAGAGGAGAGATACAGAGTGAGAGGAGAAAAAGAGAGAGAGAACTATTTATGAGATGTCCTGATGTTTCCTATCATTGGAATCGGCTTGATCTCATCTTTTCACAAATAGAGAGAGAGAGAGAGAGATAGATAAAAACCCGCTGATATTGTGAACAACCGATACAAATAAAAATGAAACTGATACACGCATAGATACACAAAGAGAACTTAAAATGGTGTTATTAATGACTGCAACTGTCTGATCTTCCCCACCACACCTTCTACTACAACCACCTCCACCTCTTCTCAGATTACATCTACATCGAATCACTTCCACATGCGTACAGAGAGGATACAAGAGAAAACGAAAGTGGAAAGAGGAGAAACAAATAGAAGATATAGCAGAGAGAAAGGCAGTGAGAGGTCAAAGAGGACATACTGGGTGTTGTTTCATAATGAAGGAGACATGGAAACATTTATTTGGAAAATTTGGAAATGGTGTTCAAATGTTACAAAGAATGTCCCAGCCTGGCGTTTCATAATGTGAGACATTCACACATTCACATGCCCATCTTCACAGCAGTTCGCAGCCACAACAGTGTGCACCCAACCATGACCGGGTGAGGGTGGACCATGGGACTGCTGGCTGTGTGTGTTTGTCTTATTACGTAATAACTGTAATAGCAGACAGGGAGGCGACATGGGCAGCGAATCTGCGAGAAGTCCCTGCGAATCTTTGAGAAGTTCTCAACTTTGATTATGAAACGGAATTTATCCTAAATGGGATGTTTTTCTACTTAATTCCTATGTCCCTGATTATGAAACAAGGCCCAGGAGTGAGAGGACAGATAATAGAGAATGGGATAGCTCAGAGGAAACTGATAAAACAATCATCATAGCAGAGCTGCTATATATAAAACGAAACTGATACAGATATAGAAGTGGAGTGGGGTAGACCTAAATAGCAATACAAACTAGGACTAATTGTTATATGTGTCAGATTTTCAGAAAATGTACAATTCGCCTTCACCAATCCGCTCAAAAACCCACATTTAAGACAAAACTGAGCTTCAAAATGTTGTTTAACATAATAACAGAACTGATACTTTAAATCCATGCGATAGCAAATGTACTCAGATATACCCAAAATTGATCATTCTTTAGCAGAATTTAGCAGAAATTACTAAATATGTAGAGCTGACAATTGTACATTTTCTGAAAATCTGACCCACATGAGCACTTGATCCCTCCTACATCCCACACCACCAACTCCACTGCCATCATCTCCACTACACGATCTACTACACCCACTACTATAGTCTGTCCGAAAAGTAGTTGACACGTGATTCCTTAGTCCCTTTAAGGGGAGGGAAAAGTGGGAGAATTTTGACTTCAAACTAATTGTCCCAGGATCACCGTTTGCGACCAACCATGGCCGTTTGCGACCAACCATGGCCAAATGTCCAGCTGTACTGTATTGTGCTGTCTCTGTTCCATGTGCTGCAGCTGTTGTTTTGGTTAAAAGGAAGGAAGAGCTGGTTATACAGGCCCTGTTTCCCCATGGTTGATTGCAATAAGCAACTCGCTGGGCAAAGAATGGACAGGTCCTTGTCATAAATAGAAATCAGAAATCTCCCACTTTTCCCTCCCCTTAAAGGGACTAAGGAATCACGTGTCAACTACTTTTCGGACAGACTATAGACTCAGTGAAAGAGATAAAGAAATAGGAAGTGGGTGGGAGAGATAAGAGAGGAGTGAAGACGAGGTGGGATAGGGGAGAAGGACAGTGAAACAGATACAAAAAGAAGGAGCGGAGTGAGAAGTGATAACCAAAACGCAAGGACAGGTAAAGAGCCAGAGTGATACAGAGATAGATGCTGAATGAGTATAGGAAAAGGTAAATAGGGAGGTTCCGCAAGCAGACCAATCTCAGTTACGTAACCGTAACCGTATTTTTTTGTGTGAATTACGTCGCATTTTTATGTATGAAAAATAAATTGTGAGATGACAAATATTGCTTGATATGTTACGTTACGTTTTTCCTACCATGTTTTACTGCACCTTTTTCTACCTTTCAATATATGTTTGCATACGTTTACGTTTACATGAAACTTGCTGAACCTCTCTATTACTACATGTACACCCAACTCCTCCATCCTACACCTACAACCATCACCATCCCACTACGCTACGTACACTCAGAGACAGAAGGCTAGGACTATGGTACTCCAAACCGCCTGTAGGGGGAGACAGTGGCTGGTCTGCTCGGGAAAGAGGCAGAGGAGTCACGGAGACGCTGGTGGCACCAGCAGCGCCACCCGTGACGGGAGTCAGTACCAGCAGGGCCGTGAAGGGAGGGCTGAGCAATCGTCACAGCATTGGTCACAGTTAAACTCCTATACTAGTCCTGCTAACGTTACCCGCTCCTAGCTGTGGTATTTATAGAGCCAGGATATGCTCCTATAGTATAGGACAAGCACTTAGAGCTGCTCCATGGTGTATAGTATTGCCGGCAAGACTACTTCTCCAACTTGCTCCAACTACTCGCTCTTACAACTGCTCCTTCTCCACACAAAAGCTCCACCTCTTGCCTTATGCCATCCCAGTACCTAAACTCCTTCTTAAGTTTCTTCAGCCAAACTCCCACTCTTGCCACTACCTCCTCCTCTTGCTCTTGCTCCTCTAGCTCCAGCCCAAACTCCTCCTAGTCCGTAGCACCTACAGGAGGAAACACACAGGAGACAAGAGGAGGAGGAGGAGGAAATCAGCTGATCTGATAGCGGCGGTGGCAGTGGTGGCAGTGGCGGCGGCTGCGGTGGTGGGGGAGGAGGCAGGAGGAGGAGGAGGAGGAGGCAGATAGCTATTGCAAAGACAAGTGTAGTAGTAGTTGGTGGCTGAACAGTGGTGGTGGTGGTGGTGGTGGCAGTAGTGGTGGCGGTAGTGGTGGCGACAACAACGGTGAAGGTGGTGATGTTTAAAAGACACATGTAGCATGAAGCACCTGGTTACTTGCCTGCAGTCCTTATAGGAGCAGGACGAGGAGGAGAAGGAGGCATTCATTCTACTGCGGGAGTTGCTCACATCGACTCGGAACTGCTCAGAGCTGCTCAAATAGTCACTCGGAACTCCTACAACTACTCGTAGTCGCTCAACTACTATACATTGCACTGCTGTTAGACTTATACCACCTTCTAGGCAATCTACCCAACACATGAAGTCGACAGAGGAGAGGTAGCACTTGCAACTGAGGAGTGATGGACCACTTTTGTGCAGTGACATGGCTTGCTGAACACTACTAACTTTGTACTTGTGTTACAAAAAATGGCCTGCAAGTTTACCGATGTATAGCCAATAGTTCCAAGGTATGCACTGACATTGGGAGAAATTACTTTACGAATGGACACTAACAAGGCATTGATATTGGAACACATTGGAACTAGATATATATCATATATTATATATAAATACAGTGGAGATTTTATGGCAATAAAGGAAGATAATTCTGGTGATTCTCTATATAAATTACGCTAATAAGGTGAATACAGAGAGGCGGAGGAGAGGGAGGAGGCGGAGAAAGAAAAAAAAAAAGCTTTCTTGAAAATAAAATCTAAGAGGCGTCTGAGCACACAAAGCAGGTGAGTTGATAAATGAGTTTATCCAGCGTTACCGTCATCATGGTCTCGCTCATTGATAATGTTTACCAGGTCTAGGCCTATAGATGGGGGCCGTCAGGAACAGGCTAGTCACTTATATGCAGTGTACTTGCACCTATTGCTATGTATACTCAGATATTTCAGATAATTTGTCACTAGTCGCAAAATTGATATTTTTCAAAGTGTTTTTTCCACATGATCTCTTTATTGAAATGTTCTGACTTTCATAGGGTTTAGCCCTTATAGGCATATGAATCCATGTAAGAAATGTTGGGACGTTGTATTTAATATATTCATGAGTTTTGAAGGCCTTTGTATGGAGTATAATTAGTTATTTTATTTTATATTAAAACGGATCACAAACATTTGAGTTTATCCAGCGTTACCGTCATCATACCTCATTGATAATGTTTACCAGGTCTAGGCCTATAGGTGGGGGCCGTCAGGAACAGGCTAGTCACTTATACACAGTATAATTTCACCTAATGCTGATATTAATACTCAGATATTTCAGATAATTTGTGATCCGTTTCATGGAAATGAGGCAAAATATGGATTTTGAGATATCACCAATTTGAAAAGATGAGACCAATCTGATTCCAATGAATGTAAACATTAAGGACATCTAAGAGATACTTTTATCTGTTTAGTTAGATATTTTTATTTTTGAAAAAAAAACGTTTCCAATATTTCAGGGTGGATAATTACCAGTAAAGTAGCTAAATATACTCAATGGGATGATGTAAGAAACGCACTGATATATTTGATAAACAGTCTTGAAATTTAGTAGATGTATTCATACAACCACAAGGACTAGACACTCTAAAAATGAAAATATTTCAACAAAGAGATCTTGTAAGTAACGACTTAGAAAAACACCAATTTTGTGACTTGTGCCTCATTTTCCTGAAACACATCCCATTTCGTAATGTAAGCTATGAAAACAAGTTTAAACATTTATATCATAACCATTTATTTCATATACACGTACATACAAACATATGTACCAGTATTCGAGTCAGTTGACTTAGTTAGATACATCAGCGGGCAGAAAAGCATGGCTATTCCTAGTTTTTTTTATTGCAAATAAAGGCCAATGAATCTATAATCATACAAAATACGCATGTCAACCATATCAATGTCTTATCGTGTTGCCCATCCATATTCATATTACTCATCATTATCTCAACATTGTAGTTACCACATTACGCATCATTCTACCCCTCCTACCTCTACTAGTTGATATATACATTATCAATTCAAATGCTTGAGGATTTTATATAGGGATGTTCTAGTGATATTATGTAGTATACAACCAAATATTGCGTACATGTTTCAGATCGTAGTTAGTAATGTAAGATATGAATCCACTTCAGCAATGCAATACACTTATATATATAATAAATATACCAGGATATATATTATAGTATTGATTTACTGGCTTGGGGCGTTCGCATCCTACATAGGGATACCCTAGTGTGGTCGTCGTCTGATAGTGGAAACTAATGGATATTTCGCAATAAAATACGCAGCTATAAAATACAGGAAAACTATAAAAATGCAAGAAAGTAGCAGGAAAAAACCTTGCCACGCGATTAGTATAACCGTAAGTCGGCTCTATCTATTAGTATAACCGTAAGTCGGCTCTATCTATTGGTATAACCGTAAGTCGGCTCTATCTATATCAATCTTTCATTTTCATATTCATTTATATTGAGATAAGATAAGATAAGTTGTTTTTTATGCCATGATAGGTGTGTGTATCCACAAAAACATGGCCAGATTAGCCCATGGCATATGCATGCATAGATTTCACTAGCGCAGGCTGCTTTTCAAATGCAACCAATTTACAACATTATTTTGATTGGTTGTGTGAATTTAGTTGTGCCAATCAATTACGCTCATTTCATGACGCAACGTTATAGGCACATGTTTTTGCCGAGTCAGAGGGTTACAAGACATGAAATGAAGGTAAATAATGATTAAATAAGGCTAAAATATATATATCATGGCATAAAAATAGAACCCAACTCGAGATGGATATAGATGACACATTCACAAAACACTTGTGCATTATTTTTCCATTTTTTGCCACTCGAGAAAAACAACGCACTAGTGTTTTGTGAATATGTCATTTTATATCCATCTCTCGTTGAGTTATATCTTATTATTTGTCATTTCCGATGAGTACAAAAGAGTACAAACGAAGGAGGAGAAAATTCACTCTGTCTACACCATAATTTCAACTTTATTTATGGACTGCTTGGAAGATCTACAGTGAAGAAGGTCCTGCCAATTTCTCGATTATATTTTGATGTATATTTAAACTGAATAAAAGTTGCATAATAATAATATTCTCTGTAGAATACTTCCACCAACAACTGACATTCATCTGATAATTCAGACATAGGTTAGTAATGTAAGATATGACAACAAGTTCAACCATTGAATACACCTGAATACACATAATATACACATATCAGCATATATTATCAATTCAAGGGTTGAGGAGTGAGTGGGATTTGTTGCTTTAAGCACTTATCAACACATTGATGGTTATATCAAGGGCGGGAGAGCTGAGAGGGAGTGGGTGAGTGAGTGAGTTTGCTTACGCCCTTATCAACACATTGAAGATTATATCAAGGGCGGGAGAGCTGAGAGGGAGGCAGTTTATGATCATACCCAGGAAATAGAGATAGAGAAGAAGGGAGAGAGAGACAGAGAAAAGAGACAGAAAGGCACTTTATGGTCTTACCCAGGGAGAGCTGAGAGGGAGGCAGTTTATGTTCATACCCAGGAAATAGAGATAGAGAGGAAGGGAAAGAGAGAGACAGAAAAGAGACAGAAAGGCACTTTATGGTCTGAGGTTTTATATAGTGGTGTCCTAGGGGTCTTTTGTAGTATACTACCAACTATTGCATGTATATTCTGGTATAGATTCAAAGGCGATTCAATTTTTGAAAATATACTTATAAACCAGGAAGTATATGGGGGAAATGTACAATTCCCCTTCACCAATCGTCTCAAATAATCCAATTTTAAGACAGAAATGAGGTTCAAAACCCAGTTCAACATAACCAAACACACTGTTGGAATCAAGGCAATATCAAATATACTCAGATTTACCTACTATTGACCATGTCTCAGTCTAAATTTAGCAGAATTGTGTAATAAATGTGTAGATCTGAAGATGTACCTTTTCTGAAGATCTGAACCATAAACTAATAGGGAGGTTCCGCAAGCACCGCAAATCCCAATTACATAACCGTATCCATATCTTCGTAGTGTTATGTATACAAAATAAATTGTGAGATGAAACATTTTGTGTGTATATGTAGTATACATATTGTACATAATAATTTATTGTACCTACATTTTCTGGCGATTTCACTCATATTTTAACACAAAAGGCTGCCAGAACAGTGAGACTTCGGTAAAATTGGTATATCATCCAGTCAGTATATCAAATGACTGAATTGTTATCACATTTGACTATCTAACTACCAGTAATAGGTGGTAATAATACTGTATGGATGACTAATATATCCCTCTGTATGTGACATGAGAGCTCAGTAAGTGTACATCCTGGTTGGACCTGATTGATTGGCTCAATTCCTCATTGCCATGGGACAAAGGCAACTACATTTTCATTTCCTGGTCATCCTGTTCAAGTCCTTAAGCCTATAATACTATAAATAATAAACCTTGGTATCTTGGTCCTAAGCTAAGATATCAGCCACAGCGAATCCGCCAGTTGTGGTACACAATCACTCCTAATTCACTTACCGGTATATTACAAGTTCTTTCTTTTCGATTTTTCAAAAAACAGATTATATGACAACTAGCAAAGTACCCGTCCTCCGGACGGTCCCCCTCACTCCCCACACTTCCCCTCTCCCTCTTTTCCCTCCGCCTCTTCTCTGGCTCTCATATCTGTTTTTCTCTCCCAACCTCATCTCCGATCCCCCCACCCCCCACCCTGCTCCTCTCCTCTTCCTGATTTAGTTTTTCCAGGTATGGATTGCAAATAGGAAAACGGGATTGCAAATTGAAAACCTGCGGGATTCGGGAAATGGGGCTTATACAAAATGAGAAACGGGATTCAAAAGGGGGGCGGGGTTCCCTTCCCTGAATAATATTAAGAGCAATACATATTGAGGCAGTAGTTTGTGGCTAATGACGTAGTATCTCACAGGGGCTTTCCCAGGCTATAAATAGAGTGTGGTTATCCCGATTTATAAAAGGCTTCAAAATCACATTTCCATCCCAAATACCTTCACAAACCACATACGACGACATCCAGAGAGGGGGGAGAGACCTCTAAAGATGAGTAAAGTGGTTTGTAAAACAACAAATTCCTAGAACATTCCGGACAAAGAAAACCTTCTTTCTACCATTTCTTTTCTACCTCCTTTCCTAGAAATCGCTCTAGCTTTATATTATATGGATGTCACAAGAGTGATACGTATAATTTGTCGATCTACTATCTACATCTGTCTATCTACCTATCAACTACTAGGCCTACACTATCTGTTTAATAACGTAACTCCATTGTTTCCAAAGGGGGCCCTTAGGAAGATCTATGGTTTCATAGAGGAGACTCACCCCCTTTTCGGTGTCAAAATTTAATGTTATTGAAAGTGTATGCTACCCGAAATAAAGACCTATACATATATACAATTTAGCCAATGAAATACAGCCACAGAAAGAATCAGAAATAGATAATTTGACGGGCGGGAGTTCTCCTATGTGATATCTAACAATGATTCCTCATCAATCAATCCATCAATCAATCAGTGGTCGGTATAGCCTATAGGGAGAAGCATTGTGTCTGGTTGCACTCGGCCAGTGTATAAGGGTCAGATTTTCAGAAAATGTACAATTGGCAGCTGTACACATTTAGTAAAATCTGCTAAATTAGGCTGCAATTTGGTCAATACTAGGTAAATTCGAGTATATTGAACATTGCATTGATTCCAGCAATCTGTTTGGTTAGGTTGAACTGTATTTTGAACCTGATTTATCTATCAAATTTGGGTTATTTGAGAGGATTGATGAAGACGAATTGTACATTTTCTGGCGATTTCACCCATATATCAATGCTAGATTATGATAGGATGTAACTCGGTTAGTTTCTGACTTACTGTATACGATGCCCACAAAAAACGAGTGGGCATCGTATACAGTAAGTCAGAAACTAACTGAGTTACATCCTATTTTTATACCATGATCTCATATTGTTAAATAAATGGATGAACAAACTATTTATTTACCTCGCTTTGCTCCAATGATCCGCCATATTGATTTTTTATACCAAAGCGCTAGACAAGCGTATAACTGATTGGCTAATCAAGGATGGCATGGATGGCATATGACGTCATGAATGGGCATGATGTCATGAGGCGAGCATACCGTCAACGAATAAGGATACTTCTTAGAGTTAGGCTAAAAAAAGGGTCATATCTTCGTGCGTGGATCCATTCAACAAAATACAATGGCATGTATTCACTCATTTACAGTGTGTACAACCACCAATCGTGGTATAAAGTTTCTAGGTGCTATGGTAGAATAAGTGAAGTTCAAAATACAGTTCAACCTAACCAAACAGATTGCTAGAATCAATGCAATGCCGAATATATACTCGAATTTACCTAGTATTGACCAAATTGCAGCCTAATCTAGCAGAATAATAACAATTCCGCAAGAAATAAAAGTTCAAACCCACAACCGTCCCATGCCCCTCTAGAGGCTGAACACCAGCCCCGGATGTAGACTCCCGCCCAGCCCCAACCCTGCGTTTCCCCTAGGGGGCGTTTACTTTATTTGCTTCCTATTGATTCTAGCTTGTTTCTGGTTTATTGGTTCTTTAATGGTTCACGCTCGGTTAATGGGTCAGAATTTCGGAAAATGTACAATTCCCCTTCACCAATCCTTTCAAATAACCCAAATTTCAAATGGATATAAAAGTTTAAAATACATTTCAACCTAACCAAACACATTGCTAGAACCAATGCAATGCCGAATATTCTCGAATTTACCTAGTATTGACCAAATTGCAGCCTAATTTAGCAGAAGTTACTAAATGTGTAGAGCTGCCACTTGTACATTATCTGACGATCTGACACTTATATAATAGTGCCTGTGGGTTGAGGTGATGACTGGAGCCCTATCAGGGCTAAAACCCATAAGATAAGCATGCCCCAGGCCCCAGGGCCAGCCCTTCGGACCTCTGGGCTGCCCCATACCACCCTATATTGCCTTTAGCATCAAGCGTTGGAGGGTCAGATTTTCAGAAAATGTACAATCAGCAGCTCTACACATTGAGGAAATTCTCCTAAATTATGCTGAAAAATGAAGAATGGCGGGGATATCTGTGTATATTTGGTATCGCATTGATTTTAAGTATCAGTTCTGTTATGTTAAACTGCATTTTGAAGCTAATTTTGGTCTTAAATTTCGGTTATTTGAGAGGATTGGTGAAGGTGAATTGTACATTTTCTGAAAATCTGACCCTCGAGCCTGCCTGCACGATCATATGGGTCAGATCGTCAGAAAATGTACAATCGGCAGCTGGACACATTTAATAAACTATGGTGGATTAGCCTGTAAAACGATAAAAAACAGGAATATCTAATATTGCATTGATTAAACAAATCTGTTTTGTTATGTGAGACTATATTTTGAACCCGAATTTTTACCTTAAATTTGGATTATTTGAGAGGATTGGTGAAGGCGAGTAGTACCTTTTCTGACGATCTGACCCATGAATCGCCCATGATTGGTCTCTGGGTTTATTGTAGTATGACATTAGTGAATTGGTGGTGAGTTAATGATAACATGGTGGGAACTAACTAGTATAGAAGGCCAGGACTGACCAGACCACATTCCACGTGGATTCATTGTACATCGGGTGAGTGAGTGAGTGAGTGAGTGAGTGAGAGAGTGAGTGAGTGAGTGAGTGAGAGAGTGAGTGAGAGAGTGAGTGAGTGAGTGAGTGAGAGAGTGAGTGAGTGAGTGAGAGAGTGAGTGAGAGAGTGAGTGAGTGAGTGAGTGAGTGAGAGAGTGAGTGAGTGAGTGAGTGAGAGAGTGAGTGAGTGAGCGAATGAGTGAGTGAGAGAGAGTGAGTGAGTGAGAGAGCGATTGAGTGAGTGAGTGAGTGAGAGAGTGAGTGAATGAGTGAGTGAGTGAGTGAGTGAGTGAGAGAGTGAGTGAGTGAGCGAATGAGTGAGTGAGAGAGAGTGAGTGAGAGAGCGATTGAGTGAGTGAGTGAGAGAGTGAGTGAATGAGTGAGTGAGTGAGTGAGTGAGTTAGAGAGTGAGTGAGTGAGCGAATGAGTGAGTGAGTGAGAGAGTGAGTGAGTGAGTGAGAGTGCGAGTGAGCGAGTGAGTGAGTGAGGGAGAGAGCGAGTGAGTGAGAGAGAGTGAGCGAATGAGAGAGTGAGTGAGTGAGAGAGTGAGTGAGTGAGAGAGTGAGAGAGCGAGTGAGTGAGAGAGAGTGAGTGAGAGAGCGAGTGAGTGAGTGAGTGAGTGTGAGAGTGAGTGAGAGAGAGTGAGTGAGTAAGTGAGTGAGTGAGTGAGAGAGCGAATGAGTAAGTGAGTGAGAGAGTGAGTGAGTGAGTGAATGAGTGAGTGAGTGAGAGAGTGAGTGAGTGAGTGAGAGAGTGAATGAGTGAGGGAGTGAGTGAGCGAATGAGTGAGTGAGTGAGTGAGTGAGTGAGTGAGAGAGTGAGTGAGTGAGAGAGCGAGCGAGCGAGCGAGTGAGTGAGTGAGTGAGTGAGTGAGTGAGTGAGTGAGCGAATGAGTGAGTGAGTGAGTGAGTGAGTGAGTGAGAGAGTGAGTGAGTGAGAGAGCTAGCGAGTGAGTGAGTGAGTGAGTGAGTGAGTGAGTGAGTGAGTGAGTGAGTGAGTGAGGGAGGGAGAGAGCGAGTGAGTGAGTATCCAAATGGAGTCATATCCACGGCAGTGAGAGCTAGCATTATTTTAGAAGAACTTGACAAAATGTAAAGATTTATCTGAAGAAAACAAGTTTTACAAACGAAGAACTTTCGTTATTAAGATATATATTTATACTGACAGATGGAATGCAAAAGTACAAGACACATCTGGTATTAGGGTATTATTGAACTAAATAAAAGACAATAGTGAACTGAATAAAAGACAGTAGTAGGAGTAAACGTAGAGCTATAAATCCCAATAGAAATCAAATATTACCACAGCTATATTCTCTTCTTGGAAGCACTTGGGGATATATCAATCTATCACATGGTACAGTGCTAGCGGCAGGGAGGAGACAATCCTGCCCCTATTTGATGTATGGAATTGGATATAGAAGGTGGCTCTCCTCAGGTATTGAGACTAGTATGATGTAGATCTATATAACACCTCATGGGACAGATCTTTAGAAGATGTACAATTGGCAGCTGTATATATTTAGTCAATTCTGCGAAATTAGGCTGCAATTTGGTGAATACTAGGTAAATTCGAGTATATTCGGCATTGCATTGATTCTAGCAATCTGTTTGGTTAGGTTGAACTGTATTTTGAACTTTATTTTCGTCTGAAAGTTGGGTTAGTTGAGAGGATTGGTGAAGTTGAATTGTACATTTTCTGGAGACTTCACTCTTTCTCTAAGCTCCTACCGACTCCTCCTAAAAATAGTCAGAGATCTATCTATCCATCTATCTATCCATCCATCTAACCATCTATCTATCCATCCATCTATCCATCTATCTATCCATCCATCTAACCATCTATCTATCTATCTATCTATCTGTCTGTCTACATGTCTGTCTAGATGATTATGGAATGTGGGCAAATGGAAGAAATCCTCAGAATTATTTCATGTCAATTTGGCCTAAGCTACATAGTCACAAGTGTTCACTTAAACAAGTTGGCTTTACTCAGCGTAAATGGGTCAGATTTTCAGAAAATGTACAATTGGCAGCTCTACACATTTAGGAAATTCTGCTACATTAAGCTGAACAATGATTAATACCGGGTATATCTGAGTATATTTGGTATTGCATTGATTTAAAGTATCAGTTCTGTTAAGCTAAACTGCATTTTGAAGCTTATTTTTGTCTTAAATGTGAGTTATTTGAGAGGATTGGAGAAGCTGAATTGTACATTTTCTGACAATCTGACCTAAATGCAGTGTCCACTACTACAGCGTTCTGATAGTGACGGGTTTTGGACGAGGTGTAGTCAAACATGAATTCAAAACAGTCCCAAAGTTGAGAGAAGGTGTGTGACTTGGGCGTAAAACCGGAAGTGATGACGTCATACAATAAGACAACATTATTATCAGTTTGATAAGTGGATAAGCCCTGATAAGGGGATAAGCCAGACGCCTGACCCTGGGGCTGACCTTGGAGTAATAATTAAATAGAGTGAGAGCTTCTTATCAGTGAGAAACACCTCCTGCTGATTCTGGCCCAGACTTAGGCCACTGGGCTTATCTAATAGGTATTCTTTGAACACCATCTGCGCCGCCGACCTGACCTAGGTCAACTGACCTATATGGGTCAGATTTTCAGAAAATGTACAATTGGCAGCTGTACACATTAAGTAAATTCTGCTAAATTAGGCAGCAATTGGGTCAATACTAGGTAAATATCGAGAATATTCGGCATTACATTGATTCTAGCAATCTGTTTGGTTAGGTTGAACTGTATTTTCAACTTGTGTGATTCTAAGGACAGGGGACAGTTGACTCCTTAAGATATTACTACTAAGATAGTAACGGAGGGAAAGCCTCTGGCCTCACACCGCAAAGTGCCATTATAATTCCATTGAGACCGCAAAATGTCATTATTAGCCCATTAGAACGCCTAGTCCTAGGCCAGGAAACCGATTAACGAAGTAGGCGTCCAATCACTGACATACCATTTTTATCTGATCTGAGTTTGAACCTAGACTGAAATGAGTGAGTGAGTGAGATTGGTTGCATTACGCCCTTATCAACACATTTAATATGGTTATATCAAGGGCGGGAGAGCTGAGAGTCAGGCAGTTTATGGTCATACCCAGGAAATAGAGATAGAGAAGAAGGGAGAGAGAGACAAAGAAAAGAGACAGAAAGGCACTTTATGGTCATACCCAGGAAATAGAGATAGAGAAGAAGGGAGAGAGAGACAAAGAAAAGAGACAGAAAGGCACTTTATGATCATACCCAGGAAATAGAGATAGAGAAGAAGGGAGAGGCAGATAGAAAAGAAATGATTTTAAGGCTATAATATAGATTGATTTGGACCAAGGTTCATATAATTAGACTCGTGACATTTAAAGCAAACTGACACTGTCTGAGTTATTCCAAGCGTTGGTGTTACTTTTTATAATTCAGAATTGTTCAAGGCTTTGAAAGCTCCGCTTAAAGTGAGATCATGATTTGATCATTTAGCACAGCAGATGTGCTTGGTTTTCTGCCTGTCCACAACGGTGGTGTGTCACCCTTTAGGATCAAGAGTTTTGGATTAGGCAAAAAACAAAATAGGTGTGTTTCCGATTTACCCCATCTACCTAGAAAAACTTTCCCCTACCTAAAATTTTGTTGACCATACCTGATTTTTGTTTACCATATCTTACTTTTATTGGATATTTTTTGACAAAAAGAGCTTATAAAAGCAGGAAAACGGGTTTTCCTAACCGAAAACTGTCAAAAAGCACATTCCCTATGCTTAAAACAATTATTGTTATAAAATAGACATTTTTTTCAGTTCCTGGGCAATTCCTAAAAAAAAATTAGAAAAAAAAGTTACTACCCCACTACGTACCTAGTTTTCAGCCAGATAAATCGGAAACACACCTATATTTTGTTTTTGCCTTAATGTGAAAGCTGAGCATTAACATTAAATACAAAATTGTTATTAATATATTTTAAATTGAAAAGTTATTGAACTCTGGACTACAGTACAAGTCATGTCTCATCCGACCTAGACTCAGCCTCTCAGATCAGATAAGAACGGTATGTCAGTGATTGGACGCCTACTGCGCTAATGGATTTCCCTAATCTGGAGTAGGCATCCTAATGGTGTCTAAAGACATTTTGCGGTTTGGAGCGAAAGGCTTTCCCTCACTTTGCAGGGATCCTCTCAGCTCTGGGCCTAGACTGCATTGTGATTTAGAGTAGTTCGTATGGAATCCTGAGTTGGAAAGTACCCATGGGTGAGATTTTCAGAAATTGTAAAATTCGCCTTCACCAATCCTCTCAATTAACTCACATTTAAGACAGAAATGAGTTTCAAAATGCAGTTTAACATGACAAAACAAATCAAATAAATCAATGCGGTACCAAATATACTCAGATATACCTGGTATTCATCATTTTTCAGCCTAATTTAGCAAGATTTCCTAAATGTGTAGAGCTGCCAATTGTACATTTTCTAAAAATCTGACCCACTGTAAGTCGGCCTAGGGATGTTTTTGTTGACGATGAAAACAGTGACGTCGTACTGACAATAAGATTGATGACGTAAACACCCCATATGACGCAGGCCGGTTCATTTAGAGGCTACAGGAGCAAGCATTATGATATTTGCATCAATGTACATGTAGAAGAAGAGGTGGGGGTGGTAGAGAGATAAGTAGAGAGACAGAGAGGGGGAGAAGCAAAGAGAGAGAGGCAGAGAGAGAGGCAGAGAGACGCAGAGGGAGAAAGACAGACAGACAGAGAGAGGGAGAGAGGCAGAGGCAGAGACAGAGAAAGAGGGAGACAGACAGAGAGAGAAAAAAGACGGAGACAGTGGCAGAGAAAGAGAGGGAGAGAGAGAGAGAGGCAGACACGGAGAGACAGATAGAGAGGCAGAGACAGGGAAAGAGAGAGAAAGAGAGGCAGGGACAGAGAAAGAGAGAGGCAGACAGAGAGAGAGAGAGGCTGAGACAGAGAAAGAGAGAGAAAGAGAGGCAAAGGCAGAGAAAGAGAGAGAAAGAGACAAAGAAAGAGAGAGGCTGGGACAGAGAAAGAGAGAGAAAGAGAGGCAGAGGCAGAGATAGAGAGGCAGAGACAGAGAAAGAGAGAGAAAGAGAGGCAGAGGCAGAGAAAGAGAAAGAGAGAGAGAAAGAGGCACAGAGAGAGAGAGAGGGAGAGGGAGAGAGAGAGAGAGAGATAGAGAGAGAGAGGGAGAGGGAGAGAGAGAGAGAGAGAGAGAGAGAGACAGAGAGAGAGAGAGACGGACCAACACAGATATGGGAGAGAGAGGGCAAAAGTGCAGCCCTGAGTGACCAATTGCGCCTGTTATGTAAACTAGGGCTAGACTGAATATATGGATAAACAGATCGTTATATAGTTACAAGGCCAAGAAAATCACATTCTGTTTCACCTCTCGTCATAAGGCAAAAAAAAATAGGTGTGTTTCCGATGTATCTGGCTGAAAACTAGGTTGGGGGGGGGGGGGTGGTAACTTTTTTTTTTTGTTAATTTTTTTTGTTTGGAAACCACCTCCCAGGAACTGAAAAAAAAAGTCTTTTTCATAACAATAGTTGTTTTGAACATGGGAAATGTGCCTTTTGACAGTTCCGGGTTAGGAAAACCCGTTTTCCTGCTTTTATAAGCTTTTTTTGTCAAAAAATCCAAAAAAAGTAAGATATGATGGAGAAAAAAATCAGGTATGGTAAATTTGTTATAGGTAGGGTAAGGTTTTTCTAGGTAGGAGGGGGGGGGGGGGTAAATCGGAAACACACCTATTTTTTTTTTTGGCCTTAACTCCTCCTACCAAACACTATTCTCTCAATTCTACACGTAGTATTGCTTTAGGCCTCTACTGATATGTATTAAGTATTTTGTCATACAATTAATAGAAAATGTAATAATGTGAAATGAACAATGATAATGGGTCAGATTTTCAGAAAATGTACAATTGGCAGCTGTAAATATTTAGTAAATTCTGCTAAATTAGGCTGCAATTTGGTCAGTAAATTCGAGTATATTCGGCATTGCATTGATTCTAGCAGTCTGTTTGATTAGGTTGAACTGTATTTTGAACTTTATTTTCGTCTGAAATTTGGGTTATTTGAGAAGATTGGCAAACTTGAATTGTACATTTTCTGAAAATGTGACCCATAAGTCCAATTATAACCAGTCAAACTCAATCTTCAATAGAGGATTTGCATGTTTCACTGCGCATGTCTACTGCAGTGCATGCTGGGATGAATTTAAATTGGCCGAGAGCAAAATGCGACAAGTGAGCGATAATAAGTGAAGCCATCGCAGGAAAGGATTTTGGTTGGGTTAAAAAATATAGATGTGGAAAAGGAAGAACCAGACAAAATCCGCCATCATTTTGGTAAAACGACTTTGACCAATGTTAACTGAGAGTGCAAATTTAATTACAATAAGGATTGCTTGAGATTCAAATCAATGTTGAACACTATTTGGAGCATTTAAAAAGCATTTCGTCAAAAAACTTCTTGAGTTCAAGGTCTGTGTCGACCTGGAGCTTTAAAATTATATGACATTAACTTCAGTGCCTGGGAAGTTGTGAAGTTTTGAAAGATTGAGTGTTAGGGAATTGTGCAAATATGTGATCCGTTTTAGGAAAATGAGTCATAAGTCACCAAAAAATGGATTTTGAGATATCACCATTTTTGAAAAGAGGAGATCAAGCTGATTCCAATAATAGTCAACACTAGGACACCTTGTACGTATTTCTAGATTCTAAGTTTGATATTTTTATTTTTGAAAAAATAGTTTGCAATGTTTCTGGATGGGTAATTACCAGTAAAGTACCTAAATATACTCCGTACAAAGGCCTTCAAAACGCAAAGATATATTTGATACAATGTCCTGAAATTTGTTGCATGGACTTATATGACTATAAGTGCTAAACCCTATGAAAATCAGAACATTCCTATAAAGAGATCTTGTGAATAAATCACTTTGAAAAATATCAATTTTGCGACTTGTGACTCATTTTCCTGAAACACATCACATATGAGCGGAATCTCTGAAACAAATTAATTCAGTTTTGATAGGAAGCATGGAGCAATAGGGGATTTTCATGTGCCACTGCACATGTCTATAAAAGTGCATACTGGGATGGATTCTGTTGAAATCTGACATACAAACATTTGGCAATGTTTTTATCGAAAATTTCAAGAATGTTTTCACTTATATCAGAGATTGTATAAATGATCTATAAAAACTAAATGCATGATGGGAAACATGGGGACTTGTGTCATGGCAACATGTATAACACATGGATATTCACATTAGACCATTGGTAAATATTCCATGCTGAACATGGCATGTTTTCTATAGATTTTAGACTGTACCATAAGTCCCATAATTCCATGCAAATCAAGTTTCAAAATGGCGGCTGTGCAAATCCCCTATTCCTCAACCAAACTACCTTTATTTGTTAAGAAAACCCGCAATTGCATCCATTATAATCCTTGCCAATATTAGGATATTTGGAAGGCAAAGTTACTAGATCCGGCCTTAATAGGATTAGTTAAATCTGCGAGGACAAATATCAAAGTGGGAAATCCAATACTGGATCCTATTATCGTGAATTATCTAGAGGTCTTCGAAACTTGTCTTTTACCAAATATCACCCAGAAGAACTCTCTGGTGTTGCCCTTAGTGTTAGACGGTAGTATTAGATGGTAGTATTAGACCGTAGTATTAAGGATGGCCTCCACTGGCTACGGTAAGCTCTGCTATTTATAGCTCTTCGGTAAGCCTTGTGATGGTGCTGTGATGGTGAGAAGTGGCGAGGTCCTGCCTACATGGCCTGTGATCCATGTAGTAGACAGGACCTCATCATTCCTCTCCACCTACAGAACCAGCACAAACCATCGCAAAGGCTTACCGCAGAGCTTAATGCAGCCAGTGGAGACCACCCTTTAGACGGTAGTATTAGACGGTAGTATTGGACGGTAGTATTACACGGTAGTATTACACGGTAGTATTACACGGTAGTATTACACGGTAGTATTACACGGTAGTATTACACGGTAGTATTACACGGTAGTATCACACGGTAGTATTACACGGTAGTATCACACGGTAGTATTACACGGTAGTATCACACGGTAGTATTACACGGTAGTATTAGACGGTAGTATCACACGGTAGTATCACACGGTAGTATTGTAGTTATGGTTTTAAAACACACATGTAATATATATCTCCTTCCTTTGATAGGGACTTCCGGTTTCAAATTTAATATTCAGTGTATTGGCCTTTAGTCAAACCAGTGCAGCTTTATATTTTCAAGACTGATTTCGGTAAGGGAAGTCGCTGGATTTTCTCTCTTTCTTTCTTTCTCTCTCTCTCTCTCTTTCTTTTTTTCCTTCTCTCTTTCTTTCTTTCCCTCTCTCTCTTTCTTTCTTTCTTTCTCTTTCTTTCTTTCTCTCCCTCTCCCTGTCTCTCCTCTCCCTCCTCCCTGTCTCTCTCCTTCTCTGTCTCTCCCTCTCTCTCCCTCCGTCCTCTCTCTCCCTCTCTCTCTCTCTCCCTCTCTGTCTCTGCCTCTCTTTCTCTCGCTCTCTGTCTCCTTCCTCCCCATCTACCTCTTTGCCTTATTCTCTCATCTATCTGTGCCTCTGTCCTTCTCTCTCTCCTTCTCTGCCTCTTCCTATCTGCCTATCTCGGTCTCTCCTCTCTAAATCCTTTATATAATTTGAAAAACTATAATATCATTTTAAAAACTGCAGATATATCCCCTTTCCATAATTGCAACAATCTCTCTAACAAATTCTAAAACCACACCATATTTCAGTGGCTCAGTCTTGAAAACAGAATAAACCCACTGTACACTATTTACACGGCTGATTCCTGTACAGAAGTCGCTTTACCCTGCTCCCTTGTATATATGGGTCAGATTTTCAGAAAATGTACAATTTACCTTCACCAATCCTCTCAAATAACCCACATTTCAGACGAAAATGAAGTTTAAAATCCAGTTCAACCTAACCAAACAGATTACTAGAATCAATGCAATGCCGAATATACTCGAATTTACCAAGTACTGACCACATTTCAGCCTAATTTAGCAGAATTTACTAAATACATACAGCTGCCAATTGTACAATTTCTGACAATCTGACCCATATATTATATATCTATATCCTTTATTCAGTTTCCAGCCTACGGGGGACGCTGCCACTAGTGCCGGCAACATGCAAACATTGCACCCGGTCTTGCCCCGGAGAAGAACAAACTTCATCGATCTCTCCACGTATTGCCCCCCGTTCCCATGTTTATCCCTCGTAAATTTAGATCCGACCTTAAGCAATGCCAACAGAAAATGTTGACATTCAATCTTAGATTGATGTCTCAAGTTTTAAAACATGCCGCCTTGGGTTGAGGCAATGAGTGAGGGAATGGGTTGAGGTGGTAGGGAGGAGTGTTGCAGTGTGTAGTAATGTATAATTAAACAGGTGCAGGGTTTGCATTCAAGCCAATATAAGAATTTAATTAACCCATTCAAGGGGAAAGCTGGGACCTTCTTCCAGTTACCCATTGGAGTAAGAGGGTCAGATTTTCAAAAAATGTACAATTCACCTTCACCAATCCTCTCAAATAACCCAAATTTCAGACGAAAATGAAGTTCAAAATACAGTTCAACCTAACCAAACAGCTTGCTAGAATCAATGCAATGCTGAATATACTCGAATTTACCTAGTATTGACCAAATTGTAGCGTACTTTAGCAGAATTTACTAAAAGTGTACAGCTGCCAATTATACATTTTCTGAAAATTTGAGAGGGTTAGAGGGTTAGGGTCAGGGTCGGATTTTCAGAAAATGTACAACCGTCAGCTCTACAAATTTGCTAAGTTCTGCTAAATTAGACTGGAATATTTTAGAAGCTATGCATTTCCAACTATCGTTGGAATTGTGTTGATTAGAAATATCACTCCGTTGAGTGTGTAAAACTGCATTTTTAAACTAATTTTTCCCTTAGATTTGAATTATTTGAGAGGATTGGGGAAGGTGAATTGTACATTTTCTGAAGATCTGACCCATTACAATTACAGGACGTGTACCAACAATCTAAATAAAATCGCCTTTAGAAATCGCCCTCAGTGGTCGTTTTATTGAAGTTCATCCACTATACTATTCTACCTAATGTGAGAGGATGCGTGAAGGCGAATATATATTACATTTTCTGGCGACTTCACCCAAACAAAAAGCACGAACCACCGCGGGAAGATTCCCCACAACCCGGGTAAAATTGCCAAAAAATATACAATTCGCCTTCACCAATCCCCTCAAATAACCCAAATTTCAGACGAAAATAAAGTTAAAAATACAGTTCAACCTAACCAAACAGATTGATAGAATCAATGCAATGCCAAATATACTCGAATTTACCAAGTATTGACCAAATTGCAGCCAAATTTAGCAGAATTTACTAAACGTGTACAGCTGCCAATTGTAATTTTCTGACAATCTGACCCACTAGTCCTGCGGACACTATTGGAAATTGGCCTTATGTACACTGAATGTGCATCTGACCTGTCGGCACCGAAAACAGCAATCCCTCCCATTTAGTCCCCATTCTCTACAACAAAAGATGGGCAGTCCTCCAGTATAATTGGATCAAATCCTTCCTCCCATTTCCAAAATGAGTCGATGGTGCAAACATACTTGGGCCAGGGAATGGCAATCTAATTATGGGGATATATTCTTTATACCCCACTGGACGTTGATATGCTTTTTAGATGTGGGGCGATCATCGTATTGCTGGATAACTTCACTGGGCGATTGGCCTCATGGAAGAAAGCATGGTGGGCTGTGTGTGTGGGGGGGGGGGGGGGGAGGAGGGGGGAGTGGGGTAGGGGCGAGAAGGTCTAGGCCTAAAGGTGAGAGTGTCCCTTCAAACTGAGGGAAAGCCTCTCGCCTTAAACCATAAAGTGCCATAATAACACCATTAAGGTGCGTTTCCACTGGATCACTTGTATCTGCGCTCAGGGCTCCCTCTTGCCTCGCTTCTTTATAGTGTAATTTTCATTCACTCTATGTCCACTTTTATTTTTAGCACAATACAAGTGCAGAGGGATTCTAGTGGTTTACTTCTTTCCCTATGAAATCAATGGTAAATCACTTGGTCCGCTCTCATTGCACTCTTGGTCCACTGCTAAAAGACGTGGAAAGAGCGCTGTATATTTGTGCTCAAATCAAACACGTCAGATATTAGTGCTACGTCCTGCACTCTTTTAAAGAAGTGGTAATAGCAGTTTTTAAGAGCGTATAGAAAGCGCAATAACCGATTCTATTGGACCGCTCTGGTTTTGCTCTAAATTCGCTTGTTAAGTGCTCGAGGAAATAAAAAGAGCGGGCCATGAGCGGACCAAAAGAGTGATCCAGTGGAATCGCAGCCTTAGGACCACAAAATGTCATTATAATCCCATTAGGACACCCAACTAGTCCTGGGCCAGGAAAGCCATTAGCAAAGTAGGCGTCCAATTACTGTTTAAATACAAATACATTAACCAGAGGGCTGTCAGTCAGCTATGGCCAACTCTATTGGTCTGACTGTCAGATTGTGTTTCTCTTCTGACTGCTCTGTGTGTGGGTCAGGTTTTCAATCCCCTCAAATAACCTTAATTTAAGACGAAAATCAGGTTCAAAATACAGTTCAACTTAACCAGACTAATTCATTGAATGAATACAATACAGAATACACTCAGATATACTCAGTATTTATCATATTTCACTCTAATTTAGCAGAATTTGAGAGATGTGTAGAACTGTAGATTGTGCATTTTCTGAAAATCTGACCCAACCGTCATAACTTGCCGCCTTCCTAAATACAAATTGAATTTAAAAAAAGGAAGAAAAAAGCAATATTTTGGGGGTTTGTATAGCATTCCTTTGTATGTGTGTAAGTGTGTGTGTGGGGGGGGATGGGTTATGAAGACCTCCCAGCCCCCACCCTACCCCTCACCTCCAACCACCACACCGACCATGGCCACTGCTGCTGTTTCAGCCCCTAAATCTCCCGCCAAATCCAGCTTTTTCTACCTACGTTTGATTACTGGTTGAATGGAGGAATTCCGCCATGGAGGACGCCACACAGCTCAGCTTGACCCTGGAGGTCACTTGAAGGTCAAATCCTGGCTTGACCTCAGATAAACTAACTAACCATAGCCATCATTATTATTCCAACTGTACACGTATAGCCACACGCGCTGCCTCAGCGGGGGAGGTCGGCTAATCTATTACAATGTCAATTTGACATTTACATTGTAAGCCATTTCCACACGACAATAGGCAGAATGTAATGATTGACATATCGTATATGGGTCGGATTTTCAGAAAATGTTCAATTCAGCTTCACCAATTCTCTCAAATAACCCGAATTTCAGACGAAAATAAAGTTCAGAATACAGTTCAACCTAACCAAACACATTGCTAGAATCACTGCAATGCCGAATATACTCGAATTTACCTAGTATTGACCAAATTGCAGCCTAATTTAGCGAAATTTACTAAATGTGTAGAGCTGCCAATTGTACTTTTTCTGAAAATCTGACCAATATATTCCGATGACCCAATCAACTACGTGTGGTCCGGAAGCTGACAGATGTCTTTATTAAAAATACAAAAGTTTCAAAATACGTTAATTAATATGACATTTACTTTTGTAAGCCATTTCCGTATGATAATAACCACTTATGGAACCGAGTTCGGAGCGGGTGGGAAATGTAGAAAGCGTTTGGAGGCGGAGTGATACAACATGAAGCTGAAGGCTGAGTGTTGTATCACTCCGCCTGAAAACAAGTTCTACATTTCCCTTGCCCGCGTAGAACGAGTACCATAAGTGTATTAGTATATGTGCCCCCTTCTTAGATGTTTTCATTGCTCATTTGTGTTGTGCTTTCAAGGGGAACAACAATCACCACAGGCATAGGGCCTACTCGTAGCTCTGTAGGCTATAGGACTGCGGTCGAGTGAGTGAGTGAGATTGGTTGCTTTACGTCCTTATCAACACATTTAATATGGTTATATCAAGGGCAGAGGAGCTGAGAGGGAGACAGTTTATGATCATACCCAGGAAATAGAGATAGAGAAGAAGGGAGAGAGAGACAGAGAAAAGAGACAGAAAGGCACTTTATGATCTTACCCAGGACCAAGTAGGCTGGCAAAATTAGCATGTAAACAATTGAGCAAATATGCGGGAATATTTATATCCACATTGATTTAACATGATGCATTCGTAGATCTGACTCTCCCCTTTCTGTAGATGTTTTCATTGTTCATTTGTATGGATTATTACCAGAGCAATCACGAGAAATGATCGTCGATAAAATGTTGTTGTTTTTTAGCGTGTCCGCGGCGTGACGTCATACAAAAGTCCTGCTGATATAGCACTAGTTCTACATCACATCACAGATACAAAACGCCCGGTTGTAGAATGAGCATATGGGTCAGATTTTCAGAAAATGTACAATTGGTAGCTGTACACATTTAGTAAATTCTTCTAAATAAGGCTGCAATTTGGTCAATACTAGGTAAATTCGAGTATATTCGGCATTGCATTGATTCTAGCAATCTGTTTGGTTAGGTTGAACTGTATTTTGAACTTTATTTTCGTCTGAAATGTGGGAATGTGTCTGAAATTTGAGAGGATTGGCGAAGTTGAATTGTACATTTTCTGAAAATCTGACCCCCATACTATTATGTGAAATGTAATGATTGGCATATTGCATGTAATTGCATATACCTCGATGACCCAATCAGTTATCAGTCATTCGGAAGCAGGGAGGTTATTCTAAATACGGTAATACCTAGATTTGAGTGTGTCAATTCACCAACTAATAATTCACCAAATAATGAGTCAGTCATGATATGGACACAGTGCCAGGTGCTACATCCCACCGTTCAACTCTTTTCTTTTTTAGATATAAATTGATTATATATCTAGTGATAACCATGTCGACGTGGAGAATTTACTAAATGTAGAGCTGCCAATTGTACATTTTCTGAAAATCTGACCCAATTATATCAATTGCGCAGGCGCAGACCTCCGCTACGCCCCCTGCCGGATCTATTCTACTATGCTAATTAGTCACCTGACACACGTGTATATCTACGTCACTTCCGGCTACCTTACACCTTTATCCTGGCCTTGCTGCCAACATCTTTTGTTCGACGGTCATGGAACTAAAACTTATAAATGTCAAATGTGATGTGTGCCAGGAAAATGAGTCACAAGTCGCAGAATTGATATTTTTCAAAGGGGTTTTTAGACGAAATCTCTTATTGGAATGTTCTGGAAGTTTAGCACTTATGGTCATATGAATCTATGTACCAAATTTCAGGAGAATTGAATTAAATATATCCTTGAGTTTTGAAGGTTTCATATGGATTATATTTAGTTACTTTCCTGGTAATTACCCATCCAGATAAATTACAAACTTTTTTTTCAAATATAATAATATCAAACTTAAAATATAAAAGTAGTTATTAGATGTCCTAGTGTTTACTATCATTGGAATCCGCTTGATCTCCTCTTTTCAAATATGGTGATATCTCAAAATCCACATTTTGCGACTTATGACTCATTTTTCTAAAACGGATCACAAATTCCAACTATGGGGATTGATATGGCCAATTGCACTCATGTCCTGGACATGTAACACATGGGTCAGATCTTCAGAAAATGTACAATTCGCCTTCACTAATTTTCTCAAATAACCCCACAGAAATGAGCTTTAAAATGCAGTTTAACATAGCAAAACAGATACTATAAATCAACGTGACACCAAATATACTCAGAATTCATCATTTTCCAGCCTAATTTAGCAGAACTTCCTAAATGTGTAGAGCTGCCAATTGTACATTTTCTGACGATCTGACCCAAATATAACTTGTCAGGTAAGGCGCATGCGCCTACAGCCACCAATCACAATTACCTAGATACTGACAAATAGCATACATTAATATGTCACCGGTACTGGAGGTATATCATTAGCACCATACCATGTATCATACATGGACGATATTAGGTGAATATGGGGGTAGAGGGACAGGCAATTTATGACAACCCATTATTGACATATCATATAATTTGTGGGATTGGGGATGGAGAGGGAGTAATGATGTAACTTATGATATTGCGGACTGAGATAGATAGATATATAGATAGACAGATAGATAACTAGAGAGATAGATAGATAGATAGATAGAGGGAGAGAAATAGAGAGAGAGAAAAGGGGACAGAGGTAGAGTGTGGTGAGAGATAGGAAAGCGATGGAGAGAGAGTTAGACACAGAGGGTGAGAATGACTAATGGATCTGATGAGAGAAAGTGTGTGAGAGATAGAGAAAGACAGACAAACGGAGAACGAAAGAGAGAGAGAGAGTATGTGTGAGAGAGACAGGCAGAGGGAGAGACGTAGATAGAGAGGAGAGAGGTGAGAGGGAGGAGAGAAAGGGAGAGAGAGGGAGAGAGGGGAGAGAGGGGAGAGACAAGGAGAGAGACGAGAGAGAGAGAGAGAGGAGTGAGTGATCATGAGTGAGATTGGTTACTTTACGCCCTTATCAACACATTGAAGATGGTTATATCAAGGGCGGGAGAGCTGAGAGGGAGGCAGTTTAAGATCTTACCCAGGAAATAGAGATAGGAAAAAGGGAGAGAGAGAAAAAGAGACACTTTATGGTCTTACCCAGGACCATGCATGAGAGAGAGGGGAAAGAGAGGCAGAGAGAGAGAGGCAGAGGCAGAAAGAGAGAGAGAGAAAGGCAGAGAGAGAAAGAGTGGAGAGATAGCGAGGCAAAGAAAGGGAGTAAGAGAATATGGGAGAGAGTATGTGTAGCGCGGCCAACCTTACAACATTGATTGAATGGCTTGATACCTTGTATCCACCTTCCTAATACAATACAGAGTAGGTCCACACAGCTCAGGTGAGCACATCGAATGCTCCAGTACCTGGTGTTCTATGTGTGGGTCAGATTTTCAGAAAATGTACAATTGGCAGCTGTACACATTTAGTAAATTCTGCTTAATTAGGCTGCAATTTGGTCAATACTAGGTAAATTTGAGTATATTCAGCATTGCACTGATTCTAGCAATCTGTTTGGTTAGGTTGAACTGTATTTTAACTTTATTTTCGTCTTAAATGTGGGTCATTTGAGAAGATTGGTGAAGTTGAATTGTACATTTTCTGAAACTCTGACCCGTGTGCTATTTACAGGCGGCCAGGTGAACTAAGTCTAAAATAGTTCAATTGGTATCAAATTCCCATGGAAGGGAGCTGGGCCAAGTCGACGGAAAATGTACAATTCACCTTCACCAACTGTCTCAAAAAAAAACCAAACTAAGACGAAAATAAAGTTCAAAATACAGTTTAACCTAACCAAACCGATTGCTAGAATCAATGCAATGCCAAATATACTCGAATTTACCAAGTATTGACCAGATTGCAGCCTAATTTAGCAATGTGTATAGCTGCCAATTGTACATTTTCTGAAAATCTGACCCAGTTATTTAAACAGAATGCAACAAGTCATTGTTCTGAAATGTAATGTAATGTGATAATTTTAGGACATTGTATTAAATATATCCTTGTGTTTTGAAGGCCGTCTATATTTAGCTACTATACTGGTAATTACCCACCCAGAAACATTGCAAACCTTTTGTTGTTCAAAAATAAAATTATCAAACTTAAAATATAGAGCATTAGGTGTCCTAGTGTTTACTATCAATGGAATCACCTTGATCTCGTTTTTTCAAATATGGTGATATCTCAAAATCCAGATCTTGCAATTTATGACTCATTTTCCTGAAACGGATCACATTTACTTTCAATCACCTTGATATATTTTTCTTCCATCACGCTTGACCAGAAATTGTATTTCTTTTATTTAGTGAAAATATATAGTTTCAAAGGAGAAGAACAGTGCAAACCAGTTGAGATTACGATTTAGATTACACATCTGGGTCAGATTTTCAGAAAATGTACAATTGGCAGCTGTACACATTGAGTGAATTTTGAAAAATTAGGCTGCAATTTGGCCAATACTAGGTATATCTGAGTAGATTTGGCATTGCATTGATTCTAGCAATCGGTCTGGTTAGGTTGAACTGTGTTTTGAACTTAATTTTCGTCTGAAATTTGGGTTATTTGAGAAGATTGGTGAAATTGAATTGTACATTTTCTGAAGATCTGACCCATATTTATATCATCATGACCATGTTTAAATGGTGAGACTATCTTGTGCGATCGTTTCCCCAACATTGTGTTAAGGTGTGATGGAAGGAACACTTGAGACATGTGTCATCTTCGTGAGAAGACCTAACCAACTGATTTAATGATCTAGTCAATGTACAGATCTTCCACTAGGGTGTGGGGAAGGAATAAGGGGCGGAGCCTGTTATGTAATACCCCTAGCCTAGCATGAATAAGTAGACTTGCACAGTACTGGGTAGCTAAGCGTAATTGTACAATAATTTAGTAATGATATACTATAATAAGTGGGTGATAATTAATAAGTAATATAAATATAATGAGTTTACATAACCCTATATACATTACAATATCTTGTGTTCTGTACCAGATCCATTACTGCCTTACCTCCATTTAAAATGTAATCGCCATGATAGGATGTCTTTTGACTCACCTGAAAATACAGAATAAAAGGTATTAGTGAAAGTGTATGTGTGATGTGTTATAGGAAAATGAGTCACAAATCGCAAAACATTGTGCACATGGAATTACAAACTGGATTCTTTTCTTAAATTTGGGTTATTTGAGAGGATTGGTGAAGGTGAATTGTACATTTTCTGGCGTTTTCACCCATATATTAATATAAAGCCATTTCTACCCTGGCTCGAGTACCTCAGCCCTATCAGCCCCAGTAGTTATGAGCGATTACCCATTATCTGATCTATGCGGGTATTGGGGTCAGACTTAGGGTTACACTCACATACCCGTGTCAGATCACCTAGAGATTGAGGCAATATTATGAGGGGGAAGTCGCCAGAAAATGTACAGTTCGCCTTCACCAATCTTCTGAAATAACTTAAATTTCAGACGAAAATAAAGTTCAAAATACAGTCCAACCTAACCAAACAGATTGCTAGAATCAACGCAATGCCAAATATACTCGAATTTACCTAGTATTGACCATATTGCAGCCTAATTTAGCAGAATGTACTAAATGTGTACAGCTGCCAATTGTACATTTTCTGAAAATCTGCCCCACCCAGAGATAGAGGCAACATTATGAGCGGTATACAGAGGGCGACTTTTTATCCAAACAAATTGATATAATGCCATTAGTGAGCTATTACATGTTGTTATATAATGTATTATATATATATATGGGTTGTGGAGGTCACAGGTGGAGGTCACAGGTTGAGGTCACATGTGGAGGTCACAGCTCTGATGTGGGGTTCTCCCATTGTGATTGATGGACTGACATTGAAGCTGCATTAGCGGCTTATTACCATCAAAACATGATAATGATATAATGATATGGGTCAGATTTGCAGAAAATGTACAATTGGCAGCTGTACACATTTAGTGAATTCTGCCAAATTAGGCTGAAAAATGATGAATACAGGGTATATCTGAGTATATTTGGGATCACATTGATTTAAAGTATCAGTTCTGTTATGTTAAACTGCATTTTGAAGCTCATTTTTGTCTTTACTGTGGGTTATTTGAGAAGATTGGTGAAGGTGAATTGTACATTTTGTGAAAATCTGACCCATATAATGAAAATGATATGACATTATCCATTCTGTAAATGATCATTGGTGATGTATAACATGAAGATGAGCCACAAGTCGCAAAAATGGTAGTTTTGAAATGTCTTCATCACAAGAACTCTTTACGGGATTGTTTTCATTGTTTGAGCGTGCAGTGCTATTGGTACTCATTGGAATCAGATTGGTCTCATCTTTTCAAATATGATGATATCTCAAAATCCATTTTTTGCTACTTGTAACTCACTTGTAATACACATTTAGTAAATCCTGCTAAATTAGGCTGTAATTTAGTCAATACTAGGTAAATTCGAGTATATTTGGCATTGCATTGATTCTATAAGTTTATGGCAGGGTAATTATAGAGCGGGGATTTCTCTCTGATGTCCAGGTCTGGGATAAGGCATATTCCATTAATCCCTGTTAATCAGTTCACATCCCCATACAAAAACAGCTGGGCTCGCCTCCCTCGACCCATATTGGGGTGGAAGTTCCTCCTGTCTTAGATTTAATCCTCTACCCTCTAAGCCAGGTCATAACTAGCACATATCTAGTAGGCGACGTTCAGTGGCACTTAAAATCATAAAATGACCTAAGGACCTCGCCTTCCCCACCCCATTCCATCTTCCCCCTCCCCCTTCCCTCTAAAGGAAAGGAGCGCTAAACTATAGCAATCTGTTTGGTTAGGTTGAACTCTATTTTGAACTTTATTTTCGTCTGCAATTTGGGTTATTTGAGAGGATTGGTGAAGAGGAATTGTACATTTTCTGGCGACTTGACCCACATGTTGGTTAATGGGCTGCATGGTGTGTTAATGACCAACAGAGTTCATACATCCCTGCTGTATATGGGTCAGATTTTCAGAGAATGAACAATTGGCAGCTGTACACATTTAGTAAATTCTGCTAAATTAGGCTGCAATTTGGTCAATACTGGGTAAATTCGAGTATATTTGACATTGCACTGATTCTAGCAATCTGTTTGGTTAGGTTGAACTGTATTTTGAACTTTATTTTCGTCTGCAATTTTGGTTATTTGAGAGAATTGTTGAAAGTGAATTGTACATGTCCTGGTGACTTTATCCACATGTTGGTTAATAGCCTGCATGGTGGGTTAATGACCAACAGAGTCCATACGTCCCTGTGTATATGACAGCTCACCTCACGGTACGTTTATTGGGGTACTAATAATGATTTAGATAAGCCACTCTGCCAATAGGCCAGGCAGGCATATAACATTAAGTGGGGTTATTATCTGGTGTGACATTATAGGATCATTATTGTGTAGGATAGTGAATACTAATACATGGGTCAGATTTTCAGAAAATGTACAATCCTCTGCTCTACTAAGTTTGTAACTTCTGCTGAGGTAGCCTGGAATATTTTAAATGCTATGCATTTCCAAGTATCTTTTGCATCGTGTTGATTTTCTTTGTGTTAAACTGCATTTTGAACGTAATTTTTCTCTTAGATTTAGATTATTTGAGAGAATTGGGGAAGGTGAATTGTACATTTTCTGAAAATCTGACCCACATGATGTATTTTGTTGGGTAGTGAATACTAATACATGATGTATGCCATACGTGAAGGCAATTATTGTGTGGCATTTCATTGTGCAGAAAGATAAGACAATATTCATCCATTCTGGCAGCATATAGGGGTCAGATTGTCAGAAAATGTACAATTCAACTTTGTCAATCTTCTCAAATAACCCATATTTCAGACGAAAATATAGTTCAAAATACAGTTTAACCTAACCAAACAGATTGCTAGAATCAATGCAATGCCGAATATGCTCGAATTTACCTAGTGTTGACCAAATTGCAGCCTAATTTAGCAGAATTTACTAAATGTGTACAGCTGCCAATTGTTCATTCTCTGAAAATCTGACCCATATAGGGGTCAGATTTTCAGAAAATGTACAATCTTCACATCTACAGATTCAGTAAATTCTGCTAAATTCGACTGAAACATGGTTAATACTAGGTATATCTGGGTACATTTTGGTATTGTCATGATTCTAACAGTCTGTTTGGTTATGTTGAACTGAGTTTTGAAACTCATTTTTGTCTTAGATTTGGATGATTTGAGAGGATTGGTGAAAAGGAATTGTACATTTTCCGGCGATTTCACCCATATATATGCTGGTCTACTACAGCGTATGCATGATTATACCTTGGTGCAACAAAGAGTATTAGGGGCTGCAGAATTAGACTGCTATACAAATGTGATGTGTTACAGTCTAGGCCCAAAGTTTATAAGTCCCTTCAAACGAAGGGAAAGCCTCTTGCCTCAAACCAGAAAGTGCCATTATAAGTCCATTACGACCGCCAAATGTCATTATACACCACTATAATATGGAAATGGATTGTTTTATAAAGTATAGCCATATGATGCATAGCATTTCTTTATACTACTTACTTGCTTATTATTCTAATGTATATATTGTTGTCGTCGGTATTTACATGTTGTTGTTCTTCTTCAAGCAGTTATGTAAATACTAAACTAGCCATTATTGGCGTTGTTAATGTAGATTATGCCAAACGGTTAAAACACTGCTACGGATGGACTGAATAACTGATCCTATTATGTCTTAAGATAATGTACAATTGACCTTCACTAATCTTCTCAAATAACCCACATTTAAGACGAAAATCATGTTCAAAATACAGTTCAACATAGCCAGACAGATTTATTGAATGAATACAATACAGAATACACTCAGATACACTCAGTATTTATCATTTGTCACCATAATTTAGCAGAATTTGAGATGTGTGAACTGTAGATTGTGCATTTTCTGGTTATGTGGGTCAGATTTCCAGAAAATGTACAATTGGCAGCTCTACACATTTAGGAAATTTTGCTAAATTTGGCTGAGAAATAAAGAATACAAGGTATATCTGAGTATATTTGGGATCGCATTGATTTGAAGCATCAGTTGTGTTATGTTAAACTGCATTTTGAAGCTGATTTTTGTCTGAAATGTGGTTTATTTGAAAGGATTGGTGAAGTTGAATTGTGCATTTTCTGACAATCTGACCCATCCACTGGTTGAGAGTGTGTATAGATGGTGTAAATTGCTATTGTCCATAGAGGTATTGGTTTATTTATACTCCTCCTCTTCTACTCGTGTCTAGAGTTGCCCATATATAAGAGCAGCTCTTGAACAACTCGTGCACTGCTGGTGGTAGTGAGGAGTTGCTCGTGCCTTCCCACCATTGCCTCGCCCCACTACTATACCCAGCGACCACGTATCATGGCAGCTTCTTTCCCATTTTTAACTAGTGCAGTGGCAGCAAAAGTTGTTTTTTAAATTATTTCACAAAGTTCTTATTTCTTTAAGAAATGCAGAGACTATACCCCGTGACCATGTATCATGGCAGAAAAAGTTGTTTTTTCCCCACTTTTTAACTAGCGCAGTGGCAGCTAAAGTTCTTTTTTTCCCATTTTTCCCATTTCTAACTAGCGTAGTGGCAGCAAAAGTTCGCTTTTTCCCTATTTTCAACTAGCGCAGTTGCAGCAAAAGTTGCTTTTTTCCCATTTTTAACTAGCACAGTTGCAGCAAAAGTTGCTTTTTCCCCATTTTTAACTAGAGCAGTGGCAGCAAAAGTTCTTTTTTTCCCATTTTTAACAATACCAAGTGAGGTGAAACTCATGGAGAGAACCTGAGTTACATTGTGATTTTAAAATGATAAAATGATAAATATGGGGCTTCCTTTATTGGCATAGGGCTATTTGGCTCATTTGGGTATTATGTCTCATTAGGGTATTAATACTTAATGTTATGCTCTTGCATAAGATTACATAATACCTTTATTACAATAAAGAGGACAATAATGGTTGTGACACATGTAAAAGTAATTTAGTAACAAACACCTGGCACATTTTTGTCAAGGTTGTGTGTACATGCAGCAGATGTGGGCACCATTAATTCCTCCTCCACCCCAATGCCTGCTGACTGGATATCCAATGGCTGGGCCTGGGTATGGCTATCAGGGACAGACCTGCAGAAAATGTACAATTGGCAGCTGTACACATTTAGTAAATTCTGCTAAATTAGGCTGCAATTTGGCCAATACTAGGTAAATTCGAGAATATTCGGCATTGCATTGATTCTAGCAATCGGTTTGGTTAGGTTGAACTTTATTTTGAACTTTATTTTTGTCTGAAATTTGGGTTATTTGAGATGATTGGTGAAGGCGAATTGTCCATTTTCTGGCGACTTCCCCCATCTGTGGTACTATGCATGTTAAACACCCATTGCTAATATTCCAACAGTGTGAGGCATAGCACCCCTTAGCGTCTTGTCTCTCCGCAATAAATCCAGTCCCATGGGAGAAAAGTCTTGCCACTTGCACAGGCTCCGAAGTACTTATATTAACCCTTATTAAATATATTAGCCTTTTTGCTAGTATTCTTAGTGTGTAAGGGTCAGTTTCAACTATTTTGGACAGCTATCACTAGCTTATCTTACCACCATCGAATCTTGAGTGAGTGAGTGAGTGAGTGAGTGAGATTGGTTGCTTTACGCCCTTATCAACACATTTAATATGGTTATATCAAGGGCGGGAGAGCTGAGAGGGAGGCAGTTTATGGTCATACCCAGGAAATAGAGATAGAGAAGAAGGGAGAGAGAGAGACAGAGAAAAAGAGACAGAAAGGCACTTTATGGTCTTACCCAGGACCAACGGGCCAGTTTCTTTTAAGTGTGCTGTTTTGCATAACGACCACATTTCAAGGACTTTTTTCAATCATATGAGTTGAATACTCATTATGTTTGTGTCCTACAGTTCTTTTCAACGTCGTCTCCACTCATTCTACACTTGTCCATGTCTCAAACCTATATTTAGTATCTAAAATATGCAACAGAAAACCACCCTATTATTATAGTATTAGTGACGAAAATGTGTACAGCTACTGATTGTACATTTTCAGACGATCAAACCCACCTCCCAAGCATGATCAGGGGTCAGATTTTCAGAAAATGTACAATCTTCAGATCTACACATTTAGTAAATTCTGTTGAATTAAACTGAAACATGGTCAATGATAGGTATATCTTAGTATATTTGATATTGCCTTGATTCTAATAGTCTGTTTGGTTATGTTGAACTGAGTTTTGAACTGAGTTTTTGTCTTAAATTTTGATTATTTTAGAGGATTGGTGAAGGTCAATTGTACATTTTCCAGTGATTTCACCCTTATATGAAATTAATACACCCCCTAGAACCATTTCAACGTGTTCTAATTTAAAATAAATCATTTCCCCAAATTCAAATTGTCAAAAGTCAACTCCTAACACATTGGGGACACTGAAAGTTTGTTTAAAGTAGGTTTATTCAATAAGGTGGGTGGGTCGACGTTTCGGGCGACATGTGCCCTTCTTTAGGATCATTTCCCCAAATGTCTAAGTCCATCTATACTACAAGAGCACGACCTATAGGTGAAACAGGTGGCCTGGCGTCCGCCAGGTCCACAACATCCATCATCCCGCCATACACACTGCGCCTCACCGTGGCTCCTAGCTCAACTAAATAAATCATAAATGACCTAAGACAAGTCCGGTCAAACAATTGCAGAGGGGGTGAGTTTAGCTGTGGGAACATGAGCTTTAAATGTGAATGATGCACCTTGGTGGGGTGTCCTCCTTCTCCTCCCCCTCCTCCTCCTCCTCCTCTCTAGCATTGTCTGGCTTCTCACTGACTCAGTCATGATGAATGGTGGACAGTGCTAACTAAACCATCTGGTGACTACAACTAAACCAACCAGAAAACTACCTCGTTATAACATACCACCCAGAAAACTACCTTGTGATAAAATACCAACCAGAAAACTACCTCATGGTAAAATACCAACCAGAAAACTACCTTGTGGTAAAATGACTACCAGACAAAGTTCTACCTCATGGTAAAATGTGATCAGAAATCAGAGATCAGAAAACTACCTCACGGTAAAATACCAACCAGAAAACTACCTCATGGTGAAATACCACCTGGAAAAAAACCCTGTGGTAAAATACCACCCAGAAAACTACCTCATGGTAAAATACCACCCAGAAAACTACCTCCCAGTAAAATACCACCCAGAAAACTACCTCCCGGTTAAATACCAACCAGAAAACTACCTCGCGGTGAAATACCACCCAGAAAACTACCTCGCGTTAAAATACCACCTGGAAAACTATCTTGTGGTAAAATACCACCCGGAAAATTACCTCACGGTGAAAACCACCCCGAAAACTACCTCGGAGTAAAATACCGACCAGAAAACTACCTTGTGGTAAAATACCAACCAGAAAACTACCTCATGGTAAAATAACATCAGAAAACTACCTCATGGTAAAATAACATCAGAAAACTACCTCACGGTAAAATACCAACCAGAAAACTACCTCATGGTAAAATAACATCAGAAAACTACCTCATGGTAAAATAACATCAGAAAACTACCTCACGGTAAAATACCAACCAGAAAACTACCTCACGGTAAAATACCAACCAGAAAACTACCTCATGGTAAAATAACAACCAGAAAACTACCTCACGGTGAAATACCACCCAGAAAACTACCTCGCGTTAAAATACCACCCGGAAAACTATCTTGTGGTAAAATACCAACCAGAAAACTACCTTGTGGTAAAATACCAACCAGAAAACTACCTCGTGGTAAAATACCACCCGGAAAACTACCTCACGGTGAAAACCACCCAGAAAACTACCTCGGAGTAAAATACCACCCGGAAAACTACCTCATGGTAAAATGCCAACTAGAATATTAGCTTCTGGTAACAACCACCTGGTAAATTACACACCAGAAACCCTACCACCAAAACTACAAACCAGAAACCTACCACCAGGTTTTGAACTACCTGCCCCCCCCCCCCCCCGCCCACACACACACGAATATCTCTACATAATATATTACTTCCATCACCTCTGTGGTGTGTTATATATATCCAACCGGCCAGACTACTGATCTATATTATTTAACCTGTTATTCTGAGGATAAAGTAGTATAAAACTCTTCACCAATCAACCCTTAGGATGGAGTCTCCTCCTTAGTTCATTGACTGGTCTTTCTCTGGTGCACGTGCTGTAGTAATGTATGGTGAGGAGTATAGTATTCCTGGGCTAGGTATGAATATAGGCAGCAGATTAACTCTTTGTATTTAAAAGATAAAAAAAAACTCTTTGTCCCTCCTTCACCCCTCCAGTGGGGCTGTGTAGACATAAGCCTGGAGGATTTTATAAAACTTTGCCAAGTAATAGATCATCTGGCGAGCAGAACTTTTAGATTTATACTTAACTAGCAAAGTACCTGGACGGTCACCCTGTCTCCCTACACTTCCCCCTCTCCCTCTTTTCCCTCCACCTCTTCTCTGTCTCTCATACCTGTTTTTCTCTCCGAACACCATCTCCGATTCCCCCACTTCTTCCTCATCCTCATGCTCCCCCTCTCAGCCTTCCCCTACGTCCTCACCCTCTCCTCTTTTCCCTCCCCCTCTTCTTTTCCTCCCCCTCCCCTATTTATCCCCCTATTCCCCTCCCCTCTCCCTTTTCTTCACTCTCCAATACCCCCACCCTCTCCCTCCCCTCTTCTTCACTCTTCCACTCCTTTGCATGTAGTCGGGTCCCCCTGGAAGTGATGTAGTAGCTTGTTGAAAATGACGTAGTGTCTCACAGGGGCTTTCCCAGGCTATAAATAGTGTGGATATCCCAACTGAAAGAAGGATTCAAAATCACATTTTCACCCCAGATACCTTCACATATAATGTCCTCCAGAAAGGGTCAACAGACCTATATACACCAGAAAAATAGACGGGGAAGTCACAGATTCCCAGAACATGCCTGACAAAAAAAACCCTTCTTGAGCTTTATATTTTAGATTGTGTGTGTTCTGAGGCTCAGGAGGTGAGTAACATTGTGATGGATATAGAGATCGTGATGTCAGAACTGTATATAACTGTGACCTGTAAAATATATATGGGTCAGATTTTCAGAAAATGTACAATTAGCAGCTCTACACATTTAGTAAATTCTGCTAAATCAGGCTGCAATTTGGTCATTTTTTTTTTTTTTTTAACGTTTTTATTTTTCAAACACATCTTGAAAATATGTAGAGGATAACTTGTCGCTGAACCTCAGCGTTCTTCTAGCTCATCTACAATCATTACCGTGAGCTAGATATCAATTGTTTGGAAAAACTAGTTCATTTCAAGTATATTTGGCATTGCATTGATTCTAGCAATCTGTTTGGTACGGTTGAACTGTATTTTGAACTTTATTTTCGTCTGAAATATGGGTTATTTGAGAGGATTGGTGAAGGCGAATTGTACATTTTCTGGCGACCTCACCCTAGTAATAATATCGTCTATTGTCATGGAGCGTTCTGGTTACCTTTTATTAATGTTGCATATTGATTTTTTCATATTTTATATCGATTTGTGACAACTTGGTATAATAGCATAACCTATAAACGACCCAGGTGAATTAGACAAAGTCTGGTAACTAAGCGACGATTGATAAACTCTTAATCACCTGGCGGCAGGTGTTGTCAAATGGTCAGTCTTTATACCAGCCGTAGTATGCAACTGTCAATAGTGGAGACTGGAGGGAGGGGGCAGTGGACGGTGAGGGGGGGGGGGGGTGGACGATGGGTGGGACTGGAGGGAGGGGGAAGTGGACGGTGGTAGTGGAGGGGGTGTTTGATGGCTGGGTGCATTTAGGAAGGGGGCTGAATATGGATGTACCAATATCCTTGTAAAAAGATATCTCTTTTTTTTTTAAAAAAAAAAGATCATTCTTTAGGATAGATGTCAGGATGGATATCAGGATGGATAGATTTTCCACTCATTCTTTAATTGTGAAGTGATAATCTTCTCTATTGTTATTTCCTCTATCGCTATTTCTCCGGAACTAAGAGCCTCGGCTTTGCCTTGGCTTGGTTCCCAGGAGCCTTAGACAAAACGAAGGACCATAACCAAAGGATCTAACAGCTTAGTAACGCCAACCTCACTTACTTACTCGCCCCCCCCCCACACACACACCCCCGGGCCCAGCAAGTCTAGACAATGGTTAAGGGCAGACCCAGTGTGGTTTAAAGGACTGCATGAAACTGTATAACTGCGTATAATTGATAGGTTAATCACTCAACAACTCCTTCTGTGTCAGATTTTCAGAAAATGTACAATCGTCAGCTCTACATATTTGGTAACTTCTGCCAAATTAGACGGGAATATTTTAAATGCTATGCACATCCAAGTATCTTTGGCATTGTGTTGATTAGAAATATCTCTTTCTTTGTGTTAAACTGTATTTTGAACGTAATTTTTCTCTTAGATTTTGATTATTTGAGAGGATTGGGGAAGGTGAAGTGTACATTTTCTGAAAATCTGACCCTTCTACACCTCACAGTATAATTGATAGGTTAATCACCCCACACTTCTCACAGCCGTGCATAGATTTTACACAATCAATTCTTTGTCGATTCAGTGGTGAGATAGATGTGCGCATGCGTATTGATCAGACAACTGGTGCAGATGGACAGTTCATTATACGGGTCAGATCGTCAGAAAATGTACAATTCTCCTTCACCAATCCTCTCAAATAATCCAAATTTAAAATAAAAATAAGGTTTAAAATTCAGTTCAACATAACCAAACAGATTGCTTGAATCAAGGCTATACCAAATATACTCAGATATACCTAGTATTGACCATTTCTCAGTCTAATTTAACAAAATTTACTAAATGTGTAGATCTCCAGATTGTACATTTTCTGAAGACCAGACCCGTATAGTAAGAGAATGCGTCATAAACTAAATTAGGCTAAAAATGATAGAAACTTGGTACATCTGAGTATATTAGGTATTGTCTTGATTTAGACATTTTGTTTTATTATGTTGAACTATATTTTGAACCTTTTAATTCTGTCTTTGAATTTGTATGTATGTATATTTTTTATTTCCGAAAACAGTACATGATGAATATAGATAATTTACATCGAAAATGGGCCTGTCCTCTTCTGTGGCAGCCACAGCTCTTCCAGAAGGGCACTTAGACTAGACCTTTAGTTACATTTTTACGGTATATAAAGGTATAAAGTGACTAGTTACCTACACTACTGCAATGGGATGCACTAGCTAATTTGGGTTATTTGAGAGAGGAATCGGTGAAGGCGAAACATCCAACACTAGTGATTGTCAATAACGTGGAACCCACTTTATCAATAGAATAGAATAGAATAGACAGGTCAGATTTTCAGAAAATGTACAATTGGCAGCTGTACACATTTAGTAAATTCTGCTGAATAAGGCTGCAATTTGGTCAATACTAGGTAAATTCGAGTATATTCGGCATTACATTGATTCTAGCAATCTGTTTGGTTGGGTTGAGCTGTATTTTGAACTTTATTTTCGTCTGAAATTTGGGTTATTTCAGAGAATTTGTGAAAGTAAATTGTACATTTTCTGGAAAATCTAACCCAGACAGGACATTAGATGATTATATTTGAGGCCTGATGGTAAACTAACCTCACAATCTGTACAAATACTATTGGTGTGGGTAGTCCGGAGGTGTCGCCACCATATTGTTCTATTTGGTCAGGTCTCTCACATTACCTCTCTAAACTAACATTTACATTTATCCCGCAATCTAATGATTTTGGGGACGTGATTTGGGTGGCCTAACTACAGTAAAACCTCTTTATAAGTACGGTAAAACCTCTTAATAAGTAAAGTTAAACCTCTTAATAAGTACAGTTAAAGGGTCAGATATTCAAAAAATTGGCAGCTCCACTGCTAAATTTGGCTGAAAAATGACGAATACTGGGTATATTTAAGTATATTTGGGATAACACTAATTTAAAGTATCTTTTCTGTCACGTTAAACAGCATTTTGAAGCTCATTTTTGTCCTAAATGTCGGTTATTTGAGATGATTGGTGAAGGTGAATTGTACATTTTCTGAAAATTTGCACCTTAACCTCTACTTTCTGACACCCTCATAATCCGAACATCCTGTTATTAGGGACACTTTGGGTGCTTTACTGTTCATTTTCCTATAATCTGGACACCTCGCTATTATGGAAAGTTGAGGCCAGTCCCTTGGGTGTCTGTTATAAATTGGTTTTGTGCTGTGTTTCAGGAAAATGAGTCACAAGTCGCAAAATTGATATTTTTCAAAGTATTTTTTTTTCACAAGATTTCCTTATTGAAATGTTCTGATTTTTAGAGGGTTTAATAATTATGGTCACATAAATCCATATAACAAATTTCGGAACATTGTATCAAACCTATCCTTGCATTTTGAAGGCCTTCCTATGGAGTATATTTAGTTACTTTACTGGTAATTACCCATCCAGAAACATTGCAAACCTTTTTTTTTTTCAAAAATAAAAATATCAAACCTAAAATATAGAAATACATATTAGGTGTCCTAGTGTTTACTATCATTGGAATCAGCTTAATCTCCTCTTTTTAAATATGATGATATCTCAAAATCCATATTTTCCGACTTGACTCATGTTCCTAAAACGGATTTGTCTTAAAATATAGGTCTAATCTTTTCAAATATAATAATATTTCAAAATCCATCTTTGTAACTTTGTGATTTGCTGTTGATATTAACTCGGGTGGAATGGAAAGCTTAACATATATAGGCCTTAGAAAATGATGTTATGAAATACACAGAATATAACCTATAAATGATCCACTGCGACTAGAGATCTGTAATGTTAAATGTACCTATCAGATTTCCTAAAAAAAAAACTGATATTCATGTTTCTGTACGTATATCAGAATCCTAACTGCCATGAATACTAATAGAGGTATATATTTATACCTAATGGCACAATGGAGGTTTGTAATCGATCTCAGCGTTGGGTCACTACGCACAACACCCCAAAGGAATGGAGTGCGATTTAACCCGAAGTAGAAATCGATTACAAACCGAACAGAGTGCTATAAGGTATTTATTACATACTAAATCAACAAGAGAACTTGATTTAAATAGTATTTTACCTGACTTTCCATCGATCTTGTGGAGTGAGTGAGTGAGATTGGTTGCTTTACGCCCTTATCAACACATTTAAGATGGTTATATCAAGGGCGGGAGAGCTGAGAGGGAGGCAGTTTATGTTCATACCCAGGAAATAGAGATAGAGAAGAAGGGAGAGAGAGACAGAGAAAAGAGACAGAAAGGCACTTTATGGTCATACCCAGGACCATCGATCTTGTGGATATTCGGCTCATATAGCACATAGGTGCTATTTGAAAAATCAAATAGCACCCCTGAATAGCACCCCTGAAATCACATACGTATGTGTAATAAATGGGTATAGAATTACCAATCAATGGATCCCATTATATGGATACCATCTAACAGCTGGCCCAAGTACTGCATTGGTTACATGACCAGTCAGTCCAACAGACGGTTAGCATTGACTAATACTTATAGTGGAAATGCTATGTAGTCTTAGGAAAAACGTTACTTCATCATATATTATTAGCAAGTGTGAACCATATGGGTGAAATCGTCAGAAAATGTACAATTTGCCTTCACCAATCCTCTCAAATAACCCACATTTAAGACAAAAATAATGTTCACAACACAGATCAATATAACCGAACATACTGTTTAAATCAGGGTAATATCAAATATATTTATATGAACCTAATATTGACCATTTTTGAGTATAATTTAGCCAAATTTACTAAATGTGTAAATCTACCGATTGTACTCTTTCTGACGATCTGACCCACATGTATGATACAAAATTGTTTTTTCTGTTAGCTTTTAGATACTTTGTAACGATTCAAAACCAAAAACAATGGTTTATATTCAAATATTCTCTTATGCTAAAGGTAATATGAACGTATGTTTGTTTAAACCTGCCTCATTCATGGAAATAAATCAATAAATTTACACAGCGATATAACCACATGCACCCCAACTAATCAATATACGGGTCAGATTTTCAGAAAATGTACAATTGGCAGCTCTACACATTTAGTAAATTCTGCTAAATTAGACTGCAATTTGGTCAATACTAGGTAAATTCGAGTAAATTTGGCATCGCACTGATTCTAGCAAGCTGTTTGGTTAGATTGAACTGTATTTTGAACATTATTTTTGTCTGAAATTTGGGTTGTTTGAGAAGACTGGGGAAGTTGAATTGTACATTTTCTGAAAATCTGACCCAAACGAGACATGTGCAGTGGCATATACAACTCCCCTATTACCCGTGACGACCATAGATCACACATTCCCGGAGATATTAACAGAGAGTGACGACCTTATTATAGAACCAACTCAAAAAGTGCCTTTATTTTCTACCCTGCCATTAATTAAAGGGGAAAAAGAAGTATATACGGTAACATAGACGGAAATGGTAAGTACATATATACGGTAACATCTAGACGGACGTGGATAGGATATTGACATGTACATACATATACGAGCGGAGACTTTATTTTCTACCCTGCCATTAATTACAGGGGAAATAATAAGTACATATACGGTACATAGACTGAAGAAGTATATACGGTACGGACGTGGATAGGATATATTGACATATACATATAGGAGCGGAGAGTTGAAAGATTGCGGTGCTGTCGGTAAGCGTGGGTTGATATTCACTCGGGTGGAATGGAAAGCTTAATAGGGAAATTTAGCAACCACAACGCACCAACACAACACTAACGCATCCACTAATAGGGAGATTTAGCAACCACAACGCACCAACACAACACTAGCGCATCCACTAATAGGGAGATTCAGCAACCACAATGCACCAACACAACACTAACGCATCCACTGATAGGGAGATTTAGCAACCACAATGCACCAACACAACACTAACGCATTCACTAAAGCTGTGTTTCTATGTATCCGTATAGCCGAATCATCAACCCTATACCATGCTACTGTGTACGTGTGAATAGGTTGAATGGGTTGTATGTACAGCTATGTATCCGTAGTGCGTGATGCGCACTGCGTGTTGCGTACTGTGTGATACGTATTCTCCGTGTCCAAGTGTCCGTGAAAATCTTGTAACGCTGCGTACAAGTAACTACAATTGCTCCCTGATGACGTCACTGTGATGACGTCACCAAAAGCCTGCAAGTTCACGCAGCGTAACGCGTATTCAATCGCCTCCTGGAGCGGTAGGAATACACAGTGCACAGTACGCATAACAACGCATAACGCAGTACGCATACATGGGTTCAGTCCTGTTAATTTCTTTACTTTGATTTTCACGCATTACGCACTACGCACCACGCATCACGCAAAACGAACACATGGAAACACACCTTAACTATGTGTACATTACTAACGCTGTGGGGATATATGTCAAGAGGTGGTAGGCTGAGGGCATCTGCAATGCAGGCCTCGAGATATATCCCAACAATTGTAATAATGTACTAAAAGTAGGTGAATAATTTAGTGTTGTGTTGGTGCGTTGTGGTTGCTAAATTTCCCTATTAGGGAGATTTTTACTTTCTTCATTTAACATACGTTTGTATATAAGAGATACAGGTACGGTTAGGTTTAGGTATAGGTTAGACTTGCAAAAGCTCCCTAATTTCTCATAACATTGACAGTTCGTAGATCAAAGGTATAACACTGTATAATAATATATGGCATATTATAGCAAGAACAGCATAGTATCGCGTATGAGGGGGGCTGTATTCTCCGAGTATGGCCAAAAACAACGAGGCCGTAAGCCGAGTTGTTTTTCGGCCATACTCAGAGAATATAGGCCCCCAAAGACGCGATACTTTGCTATTCTTGCTTTTATTCCATGATTCTTACCCTAAAACAACTTTATTTGCATTAATTTCATCAAACTGTGTTGTCCTTATACTCTCGAACGGTCGTGACGTCACTGTACAATACAGTGAGTTTATATTGTACACCTTGTGAGCGGCAAGTATATCGATTATATTGTACGCTCACGGCCAAATCATGGAATAAACACATATATTAAATGTAATGCTTCATTATAATGCTAATAATCGAAACATCACTTCACCAGCAACTAGACCCACTATGCACATACATATAAATATATGGGTCAGATCGTCAGAAAATGTATAATTGGCAGCTCTACACATTTAGGAAATCTTGCTAAATTAGGCTGAAAGATGATGAATACCGGGTATATCTGAATATATTTGGTATCGCGTTGATTTATATTATCTGTTCTGCTATGTTAAACTGCATTTTGAACCTTATTTGTGTCTTATATGTTGTTGTTGTAACGTTTTTATTGCTCTGACAGGTACATCTCGATGTTGCCATCGCATATGTGGATTATTTGAGAGGATTGATGAAAGCCAATTGTATATTTTCTGAAAATCTGACCCATGTATAGAAGTTACAAGATTAAAGAAGATTAAAGCTTTAGACGAGGAGGAGGAATACCTACTAGCGAGGACACACAACTGTTTCATCGTAACCTTGGGCGCTTATGTCGCCAGAGTGAAAACATAAAAACCCACACAACCCTTCCACTCTCTCTCTCTCTCTCCCTCTCTCTCCCTCTCTCTCTCTCTCTCTCTCTCACTCCCTCTCTCTCTCTCTCTCTCTCTTCACAGCAGTCATTCCACGTGGGTGAAACCGCCAGAAAGTGCACAATTGGCCTTCACCAATCCTCTCAAATTATTTCATTTAATTTCATTTCAAGAATTCTTTATTGTTTCGATGACATTACAATAAGGTTATTCAACAATCTAATTAGACAAATGCCTCAGAAGTTCTTCCGTCGAGTGCCCGAATTACCCAAATTTAAGACGAAAATCAGGTTCAAAATACAGTTCAACATAACCAGACTGATTTATTGAATGAATACCATACAAAATACACTCAGATATACCTAGTATCTATCATTTTTCAGTCTAATTTAGCAGAATATGATAGATGTGTAGAACTGTAGATTGTGCATTTTCTGAAAATCTGACTCCCCGTACACTACTCTATACTACTCTAAACACTCTTTGAGGTTTGCCCACAGAGCACATCTGTATAGAGGTCGCTCAAACACATGCCTTTTAATAGCACCGGCCCTTTCAAATATCTTTATATATATGGGTCAGATTTTTAGAAAATGTACAATTGGCAGCTCTACACATTTATTAAATTCTGCTAAATTAGGCTGCAATTTGGTCAATACTAGCTGAATTTGAGTATATTCGGCATTGTATTGATTCTATCAATCTGTTTCACTAGGTTGAAATGTATTTTAAACTTCATTTTCGTCTGAAATTTGGGTTATTTGAGAGAATTGGTGAAGATAAATTGTACATTTTCTGAAAATCTGACCCATATAGGCCCTATGTACAGAAGGGGGACTATGTATTGTTGAGTTCTCATGCAATTAGAATAGAGACGGTTGTTATGGTAACTATGAATAGATCATTTATTTATTTTTACATATTGTTAAAAAGAGTTATTGCCAGTATTCATTCTTCACTGCCTTGGAGTTCCCACGAATTCCCTGTATTAACTCTATTGTATTTCCATGTAACATCCAATCTTAACTCTTCATATTATGTATAGGGGTCAGATTTTCAGAAAATGTACAATTCGCCTTCACCAATCCCCTCAAATAACCCCAATTTAAGACAAAAAGGTGCTTCAAAATGCAGTTTAACATAACAGCACTGATACTTTAAATCAGGCAGTTCTGCATAATATTTAGTAATTTCTGCTAAATTCTGCTAAAAATGTAATAAATGTGGGGTATATTTGAGTATATTTGGTATCGCATTGATTTAAAGTATCAGTTCTATCATGATAAACTGCATTTTGAAGCTCATTTCTGTCTTAAATATGAGTTATTTGAGAGGATTGGTGAAGGCGAATTGTACATTTTCTGAAAATCTGACTCATATATAGCAAAGAAAGCGAAATGGTTCCTGAGGGAGCGCTTTGTCCCAGTATCCAATCCATGGGGTATGGCCATGATAGCTACTCCCACAGGCCTGGTATAATGGATAATGATCTGGTGTTATATAGAGCTATTAGTTGGGCACACAGTGTAATCACTGACCCGACTAATAGAGGCACTGCATAAGGGACAGAATCTCAGAAAATGTACAATTAAACTTCACCAATCCTCTCAAATAACCCACATTTCAGACGAAAATAAAGTTCAAAATACAGTTCAACCTAACCAAACAGATTGCTAGTTTCAATGCAATGCCGAATACACTCGAATTTACCTAGTATTGACCAAATTGTAGCCTAATTTAGCAGAATTTAGTAAATGTGTAGAGCTGTCATCGTACATTTTCTGAAAATCTGACCCATAAGCCACTGTGTGTGACTGGAGCGATGGATTATGGGACAGATTATAGTTCATTTGTGATGTGTTACAGGTAAATGAGTCACAAGTCGCGAAAAATAGATTTTGAGATATCAACATAATATTTCAAATGATGGAATTGGTTATTGCGCTTTCTATACGCTCTCAGGCCAAAAAAAAATAGGTGTGTTTCCGATTTACCCCCCCCCCCCCTACCTAGAAAAACCTTACCCTACCTAAAAGTTTTTTTACCATACCTGATTTTTTCCCCATCATATCTTACTTTTTTTGGATTTTTGACAAAAAAAGCTTATAAAAGCAGGAAAACGGGTTTTCCTAACCCAAAACTGTCAAAAAGCACATTTCCCATGTTCAAAACAACTATTGTTATGAAAAAGACATTTTTTTCAGTTCCTGGGAGGTGGTTTCCAAACAAAGTTACCACAAAGTTACCCCCCCCCCCCTACCTAGTTTTCAGCCAGATAAATCGGAAACACACCTATTTTTTTGTGCCTCATGATTTGGCGCTCATTTTGGGCAGTGTGCTAATATGTGTTGTGTTTGATTTGAGTGTAACTACACAACGCGCCTGTTAAACTAGCTGTCCAATAGTGCAGTGAGAGCATACCAATGCACTTGCTACTGATTTCATAAGGAAACAAGCGGACCAGTAGAATCGCTCTGTGCTTGTCTTGTGCTAAAAGCGCACTATATGCAAGTGCACTATAAACAAGTGAAGCAAGAGCAAGCCTTAGCACATATATATACAAGCGATCCAGTGGAATCGCACCTTGAGGGTTGTTGCTGACTGTACACTGTGTTTTCCCATGCCATGCCCCCGCCGTCTACAACACCTCTGTGTCAACTGCTATATGGGTCAGATTTTCAGAAAATGTACAATTCGCCTTCACCAATCCTCTCAAATAGCCCACATTTAAGACAAAAATGAGCTTCAAAATGCAGTTTAACATAACAAAACTGATACAAATCAATGCGATACCAAATATACTCAGATATACCTGGTATTCATCATTTTTCAGCCACATTTAGGAGAATTTCCTTAATGTGTAGAGCTGCCAATTGTACATTTTCTCAAAATCTGACCCATATAGTAGAGTGTAGGAGCTCTCTGTTATGTTTAATAGGTCCTTTTTGGAGGATCTGGTTGAAACAGAATCGCCACATATTCGTCTTCAATGGCAGTTGTGAGGTATTTCTTGCCTGTATATCTGATTGGAACAGAGCGTCCACATATATTACATAAGGCAGCTGGCATTAATCTATCAGATAAGCCTCTACTACTATACCAGTATCTCCTGTGTATTAGGCCCTCCAGGGTATTACACCATATAATAGATACTAATCTCCCATTGTCACAGATATAGCCTTCACTGTGTCACTCACATATAACCAGCACTGAGCTGATACCCTTCCAAGCTTCTCTCAATGGTTTAATATGGACTGAGACGATCCATCTAGTTAATGCAGCACACCTCTATACACATGGATCAGGTTTTCAGAAAACGTACAATTGGCAGTTCTCTTGAATTAGGCTGCAAAATTAAGAATAGCGGGTATATCTGAGTATATTTAGTATCGCATTGATTTAAAGTATCAGTTCTGTTATGTTAACCTGCATTTTGAAGCTCATTTCTGTCTTAAATGTGGGTTATTTGAGAGGATTGGTGAAGGGGAGTTGTATATTTTCTAGAAATATGACCCCTATATGGGTGAAATCACCAGAAAATGTACAATTCGCTTTTAGCAATCGCTCAGATTTCCTACATTTAAGACAGAAATTGTGATGTGTTTCAGGAAAATGAGTCATAAGTCGCAAAAATGATATTCTTCAAAGTGTTTATCTTACATGATCACCTGATTGAAATCTTTTGATTCTTTGGAGGTTTATTACCTATAGTTACATCAATCGGTGTATCAAAATTCAGGAAAATGTATACAATATATCCTTTCGTTTTAAACGTCCTCATATGAAGTATATATTTAGTTACTTTAGTAGTTATTGCCCCCAGTGTGTTTGTTCAAATATAAAAATATCAAACTTAAAATCTATAAATACTTATTAGGTTATGTTCACTGTCATTGGAATCGAGTTGAGCTCATATTTTCAAATATGATGACATCTCAAAATCCCTTTTTTGCGACTTATGACTCATTTTTACAAAACACATCACAATTAGGTTCGAAATATAGTTCAACTTAACCAACACATTGTTTCAATCCCCCCAATACCAAATACACCCAGATATACCTAGTATTTACCATGTTTTAGTCGTATTTAGCCGAATTTACTAAATGGGTACAGCTGCCAATTGTACATTTTCTGAAGATCTGGCCCACATATGGGTAAGACTTTCAGAAAATGTACAATTTAACTTCACCAATCCTCTCAAATAACCAAAATTTCAGACGAAAATAAAGTTCAAAATAAAGTTCAACCTAACCAAACAGATTGCTAGAATAAATGCAATGCCGAATACACTCGAATTTACCTAGTATTGGCCAAATTGCAGCTTAATTTAGCAGAATTTACTAAATACGTTCATCTGAAAATTGTACATTTGCTGCAGATCTGACCCATATATCTCTCTCCATTAATCCTCACCAATCCTCTCAAATAACCCCTATTTAAGAAAAAAATGAGCTTCAAAATACAGTTTAACATAACAATACACAATACAATACACAATACCAAATGTGTGCAGATATCCCAGGTTTTCATTATTTGTCAGCCTAATTTAGCAGAATTCACTAAATGTGTGGAGCTGCGAATTGTACATTTTCTGCAGATCTGACCCATATATCTCCCCCCTCCATTACTCCCTCTCATTGATTAAACCATTGTCTTGGCTGCAGTAGCAGGGTTTCATATCATAACATCTGGCCACAGTCTCTTACTTTCCCAGAGCCTTAACCTCCGTATGGTTCTCCCTCTCCTGGGGTCACATAATATTGTATGTCTTATGTCTTAAGTGAATGAATTCAATTGAATAATGTCTTTGTTTCAAGCAAGGCCGAGTTGTATGTATCTATATAGGTAGTGGTACAGTGGTACATTGGTAAATTGCAAGGTCTTTGGTGTTGGTAGTTGATAGAATCATGTGTCTTAAGGTCAGATAATAATGTATCTTTTATATCTTGAATAATGAATCGATTGAATAGGTTGTTTTTTTGCATAGCCGCCATTTTGAATCTTGATTCGCATGGAATTATGGGTCTAATGGTACAGTGTAAAATCTATAGAAAACATGTCATGTTCAGCATGGGATATTTGTCAATGCTCCAATGTCAATATCCATGTGTTATACATGTTTCCATAACACAAGTACCCATATTTCCCATCATGCATTTGGTTTTCATAGATCATTTATACAAGCTACGATAATTGCAATTTTCAATAAAAATGTTGCTAAATATTTGTATGTCAGATTTGAACAGAATTCACTCCATGATGCACTGTAACAGACATGTGCAGTGACACATACAAGTCCCCTATTGTATTAAATAATGGGTCTCAAACGATGTTGTTGGTAAAAAATAAAAGGCAGAATTGTTGGAAACAGGATAGATTAGTCAAAGGTCCAGGTCATACCACCCCGACCCCTCCACACCCACGCCCACACAATTAAGCACACGCATGTTTGGGTATACAGGAACACTACATGGGTCAGATTTTCAGAGAATGTACAATTCGCCTTCACCAATCCTCTCAAATAACCCACATTTAAGACAGAAATGAGCCTCAAAATGCTGTTTAACATAACAGAACTGATACTTTAAATCAAATGCGATACCCAATATATTCAGATATACCCCAAATTTATCATTTTTTAGCAGAAACTACTGTGTATGTAGTGCTGCCAATTGTACATTTTCTGAAAATCTGACCCATATATGTGGGTCAGATTTTCAAAAAATGCACAATCTACCGTTCTACACATTTCTCAAGTTCTGCTAAATTAGAGTGAAAAATGATAAGTACTGAGTATATCTGAGTATTTTCTGTATTGTATTCATTCAATAAATCTGTCTGATTATATCAAACTGTATTTTGAACCTGTAAAACCTGTAAAATACCGACCATAAAGTCTACAAACAGAACCTTACCGTTTACCTGTTTTAGTACTCACATAAAACAAAGTCCCAGCTGGAGTAATACCATCCTATCTTTAAGAATTTATGATATTTTCCGTGACATTTGAATACAATCTGATCGGCGAGGGCTGATACAGCTGCATATATGTTTCCTTTTGATAGCACTATTGGGTTAAAAGCTGGGTTCCACTGGCCGGCTACTCCTCCCGCTACTTTGACTGCCTATTGACTGCTTCTAAAGAGGCGGGAGCAAGCAACTAAAAGTAACTGGAATAGGTGCTATTGCCATGTTTCTTCCACCGCTACTTATACCGCGAGTCAGAAATTTGAGCAGACAACATTTTATTTTCACATGGAAATGAATGCATCAAGTAATGTGAGGAGTAACATAGAGTGGTGCCATTGCCCCGCTTCAGCTCCCGTTACTTCCCATTACTTCAGCTACAAAGTAGCGGCGGTTAAATATCAAACATGTTTGATAGAAGCGGGAGCACTCTACGCTTCTAAAATCCACCAAAAGAAGCAGGAAGTAATGTGGCTATGTAGCGGGAGCCAATAGGGGAGTTGCATGTCTCACTGCGCATGTCTGTCACAGTGCATCCTGGGATGGATTCTGTTGAAATTTGACATACAATATTTGGCAACATTTTTTATCTAAAATTGCAAGACTGTTTTCACCAAAATCATAGGTTGTTTAAATGATCTATGAAAACCAAATGCATGATGGGAAAGATGAAGTCAAGTGTTATGGAAACACTTATAACACATAGATATTGACACTAGAGCATTGATAAATATTCCATGCTGAACATGGCATGTCTTCTATGGATTTTACACTGTACCATTAGTCCCATAATGCCATGCGAATCTAGATTCAAAATGGCGGCTATGCAAATCCCCTATAGCACCCGTCCCCTTACTGCCCTGTTATTGCTCCCGCTTCTTTAATCAAGAAGTGGGAGAAGAAGCGGGAGAAGTAGCGGGCCAGTGGAACCCAGGCTTTAACTGTACACATATTGCCAGGAGAGACTCATGTGTAAATATATGTTTCTCTTCCATGGATTTAGTGACGTTCACAATGCATTCTAACATGCACATTCTAAATTACGGTTTTTATTTCATTTTCAAACACAACACTTCATTATATTAGGCTTTCAGATATTCCTTGTACTAGGAAAGCTCCCAAGTGTAAAGATAATCATTAATGCGAAAAATTAAAATAACATTATATGATAATGTATTTTTTAAAAAGAGTAATATTATGTATGCTAATGAGAGACGCAATTTACAATTTTGAATTGAATTGAATCTTTAAAGTGACTACGGAACCCATATCATTGAATAAGAACCTGTTCAAAGAGCTTCATCCCACTGGGCTCACAATCTCTCACATCAGAATGGTATGTCAGTGAGTGGACGCCTACTGCGCTACTGGCTTGCCCGGCCTTGGAGTAGGCGATTGTGCGGTTTGGAGCGAGAGGCTTTCCCTCAGTTTGAAGGGACTCTCTCTATCAACTCTAAGCCCAGACTGTCACTAAATACTCAGTTTGAAGAGACTCTCTAAGCCCAGACTGTCACTAAATAGATGAATAAATTCAACATATGAGGATATATTTGACGATAATATGAAGGGTAAGTTGCCAATTACAGGCGGTTTCCCCATGCCTGTGTGGTTTGACCTCTATCGACTCATCGCCTATCACTCATACTGCTCCCGCTTTGATGCCAGGCCCATAAAAGCTCTATAAACCCCTCCAAGTTATTCCTCCAGTCACTAGCAATATTTCCTCCTGGGCATCACTATGGAAACATCTCTTCCTACCCCTTACTCCAGGGTGGAATAGATTTTCTAAAGTCCATTTAATCCTACTCTTCCATTGAAGGATAGACTAGGATGGACCCACGTCGTTTTATATATGGTCTATTGGGGCGGACCATTGTCATTGACTGAACGGAGGTTTTTTGGAGAGAAAGGTAAAGTTTCTCTGTTCTGGAGGAACAATATGCATACTTTTCGATTTTTTTTCTTTGATGTTATAGCAAATGGTGCTTTCTTTGTTCTCTCTGTCCCTTTCACTTTCTCTCCCTCACTTTCTGTATCTCTTTTATCTCAGAATGTACAATTGGCAGCTGTACACATTTAGTAAATTCTGCTAAATTAGGCTGCAATTTAGTCAATACTAGGTAAATTCGAGTATATTTGGCATTGCATTGAATCTAGCAACCTGTTTGGTTAGGTTGAACTGTATTTCAAACTTTATTCAATCTCGCACTCCATGCCCCATCTCGTGAGATCTCGTGAGATCTCATGAAATCTCATGAAATCTCATGTTGTTTTTAGGATTTTGTTCCCACTTATTTATCAAATTTTGTGAGATCCCATGAGATCTCCTGAAATCTCGTGAGATCTCCTGAAATCTTGCAAGATCTCTTCTCGTTTTAAGATCATTTTGATTTTTTTCTGTAGAATACTGGAAAAACCTGTCATTTAATTTTCAGATTGTTGCCTGCTCTTTGTACAATGCTTTTAAGTACATACAAATAATACATTGAATAGAAATGTTAGAATATGACATACCGATGAATTACATGAACTCATGGCGTTAACAATCAGAGGCAGTGACCAGATACTATTACAGAGCCACCAGCAGGCCTATACTATTACACAACCCCTGGCTTCCAATGCCTTATTCCTCAAATCACAATATCTGCATACATATGAAGCCTGCGTTACGTGCCCGATACTTATAACTGTTACGGCTCGTTACGGCACAGTGCTGACACCAGGCGCCTGGGGTTACGGGTAATGATTAATCTACCCTGTGCTCGGGTATTAGGTATCTCACTATGGAGTTACCAGGTCACTGGCTTATGTGATTTGCTGTCGTGTTCCAGGAAAATGAGTCATAAGTCGCAAAATTGATATTTTTTAAAGTGTTTTTTCCACAAGATCTCTTTATTGAATTGTTCTGATTTTGAGAGGGTTTAGCACTCATAGTCATATAAATCCATGTAACAAATTTCAGGACATTGTATGAAATATATTCTTGCGTTTTGAAGGTCTTTGTATGGAGTATATTTAGTTAATCTACTGGTAATTACTCATCCAGAAACATTGCAAACTATTTTTTTCAAAAATAGAAATAGGAAACTTAAAATATATAACTCCTTCTTAGGTGTCCTAATGTTTACTATCATTGGAATCAGCTTGATCTCCTCTTTTCAAATATGGTCATATCTCAAAATCTATATTTTGTGACTTATGACTCATTTTCCTAAAACAGATCACATACGTGGGTCAGATTTTCAGACAATGTACAATCGTCAGCTCTACACATTTGGAAACTTTTGCTAAATTAGACTGGAATATTTTAAATGCTATGTATATCCAAGTATCTTTAGCATTGTGTTGATTAAAAATATCTCTTCATATCTCTGCATTTTGAACGTAATTTTTCTCTTAGATTTGGATTATCTGAGAGGATTGGTGAAGGTGAATTGTACATTTTCTGCAAATCTGACCCATGTGATGTGTTTCGGGAAAATAAGTCACAAGTCGCTAAAGTGATATTTTCCCAAGTGATTTATTCCCAAGATCTCTCTGGGAATGTTCTGGTATTTGGAAGGTTAAGCACCTTAAGATATATCAACACATGTTTTGAATTTCAAGACAGTGTATTAAATATATCCTTGTGTTTTGAAGGTCATCCTATGGAGTATATTTAGCTACTTTACTGGTAATAGCAGTGATAGATGGGGGTGTGAGAGAGGGGCGAACTTTGAAAATATCTAAAACTGTTTTTCGACACTCTGGCTGTATGATAAAGGATTCGAGCTGTCAGGAAAACTTTATTGCAACAAAATCGGACCATCAGTAATTCTGTCTTTTTGGGGCGTTCTGAATACTTTTGCTCAAATACTGTGATGTTAGTGGGTCAGATTTTCAGAAAATGTACAATTGGCAGCTGTATACGTTTAAAGAATTAAGCTAAACTAAGCTGCAATTTGGTCAATACTAGGTAAATACAAGTATATTCGGCATTGCATTGATACTAGCAATCTGTTTGGTTAGGTTGAACTCTATTTTGAACTTTATTTTCGTCTGAAATTTGGGTTCTTTGAGAGAATTGGTGAAGTTAAATTGTACATTTTCTGAAAATCTGACCTTGTAGAGCCTTCAGTGTTGGAATTTATTGAAAACTCTGAAGTTCAATTCAAGGAAATGTCAGATGACAGTCATATTTTGTTCGGAGATTCCTTTTATCAGTTTTGATAATTGCATATATGTATGGGTCAGATTTTCAGAAAATGTACAGTTGGCAGCTCTACCCATTTAGGAAATTCTCCTAAATTAGGCTGAAAAAGGAAGAATACCGGGTATATCTGGTGCCGCGTTGATTTAAATATCAGTTCTGCTATGTTAAACTGCATTTTGAAGCTAATTTTTGTCTTAAATGTGGGTTATTTGAGAGGATTTGTGAAGGTGAATTGTACATTTTCTGAAAATCTGACCCATATACACGTACTTTTAGATCTAAAAGTAATTTAATATTTGGAGGAGGGTTCGTCCGGTTATTGTTGTCGCTTCATAAAACTCCACATAAAATTAGGTTTCTGGGACCCGCCATATTCCTTCCCTGTTGTGGCTTAATTTCACTTATTATCGCTCACCGGTCGCCGATTCGACTTCCAATTCTTGTAAACATATAACAGCAGCAGAATATTGATGAATTGTGTCCTATAAGTCATAATATGAGTAACTCTTGTATAAACATATAACAGCAGCAGAATATTGATGAATTGTGTCCTATAAGTCATAATATGAGTAACTCTTGTATAAACATATAACAGCAGCAGAATATTGATGAATTGTGTCCTATAAGTCATAATATGAGTAACTCTTGTATAAACATATAACAGCAGCAGAATATTGATGAAGTCAGTCCTATAAGTCATAATATGAGTAACTCTTGTATAAACATATAACAGCAGCAGAATATTGATGAATTGTGTCCTATAAGTCATAATATGAGTAACTCTTGTATAAACATATAACAGCAGCAGAATATTGATGAAGTCAGTCCTATAAGTCATAATATGAGTAACTCTTGTATAAACATATAACAGCAGCAGAATATTGATGAATTGTGTCCTATAACTCATAATATGAGTAACTCTTGTATAAACATATAACAGCAGCAGAATATTGATGAAGTCAGTCCTATAAGTCATAATATGATCAACTCTTGTATAAACATATAACAGCAGCAGAATATTGATGAATTGTGTCCTATAAGTCATAATATGAGTAACTCTTGTATAAACATATAACAGCAGCAGAATATTGATGAAGTCAGTCCTATAAGTCATAATATGATCAACTCTTGTATAAACATATAACAGCAGCAGAATATTGATGAATTGTGTCCTATAAGTCATAATATGAGTAACTCTTGTATAAACATATAACAGCAGCAGAATATTGATGAATTGTGTCCTATAAGTCATAATATGAGTAACTCTTGTATAAACATATAACAGCAGCAGAATATTGATGAATTGTGTCCTATAAGTCATAATATGCGCACATTCCATAACATACTTCTTGCCTTGATAACTGAGAATGCAGCTTGTAAAGTTATCAACTTGGATCGAGACAGAGTATAGAGACACCTATCTAGCTCAGAATGAAGCATTGAATGTAATTTTAATTAGCGACCGGCTAGAATAATTAATCCGATTACACAACATTGATAATCACTATCCTGCCATACCTATAGTATTCACTAAAACACGTATAGCAGGATTATAGTACACATAACCCAACAACGGATTACTCATTCAATTACCGTATAATAGGTATCATCTTTAATTAGAATGAGTTAGGCCAAAAAAGAATAGGTGTGTTTCCGATTTATCTGGCTGAAAAACTAGGTAGGGGGTGGTAACTTTTTTTTGAGACCACCTCCCAGGAACTAAAAAAGATGTCTTTTTCATAACAATAGTTGTTTTAAATATGGGAAATATGTTGTTTGACAGTTTCGGTTTAGGAAAATCCGTTTTCCAGCTATTATAAGGTTGTTTGTCAAAAAATCCAAAAAAGTAAGATATGATGAAAAGAAAATCAGGCATGGTAAAAAATTGTTTAGGAAGGGTAAGGTTTTTCTAGGTAGGGGGGGGGCTAAATCGGAAATACACCTATTTTTTTTTTTTTTGGGGGGGGTGGGGGGGGGGTTGCCTTGGTGGAGTCGCCTCATAATTGGGCAGCTCCATTAGAGAGGAAAACGGCGCCGACAATTTTTGTTGTTGCCCACTAATTTGTTGCAATAAATATCCGTACAGAAACAACAGTTTCCAGAGAATGTGGCAACACATCTGACACTCCTCCATTTGCGTTTTCATTGCAAACATGAAATGAACTGATGTTAGTGGGCAACAAGAAAATGTGTCGCCACCGTTTTTCCTCTAGTGGCCAGAAGGCAGGATACAGTAAATAAAAGTTCAAAAAATAACCCAATACGATAATGTCCTTTAATAGTGTAAGTACTTCCTTATACGGACCCACAATTATAGCAGTGTGCAACAAAGCATTCAGATAAAACTGAATAGGCAGGCAGTTGAAAAACAGCTCCACCTATCAGCAAACAGGATAACCAAGGCACGCTAATCACTGGTGACATCATTCTCCGCTCGCGTCGCGGTTTCTTTCAGACAAGCGATTTTTTATCATTTCGCGGCACAACATAATTTAAAATACCTCTGTTGTGTGGAAGGCTGAAGTGGCAGAAAAACTCCCTGGTTCTGACACATATTAATCTCATTTCAATCTATGTATTGTCAAGCATCGGTTTTTTCCCTTTGTTAGGTACGATCGCAGGGGAGTTGCCGCATTGATTTCTTTACATTAAACGCCCCGCCTTTTTCCCAGCTGTCACAATAGTGTTGCCTTAGCCCATATGGGTCAGATCCTCAGAAAAAGTACAATTGGCAGCTGTACACATTTAGCAAATTCTGCTAAATTAGGCTGCAATTTGGGCAATACTAGGTAAATTCGAGTATATTCCGCATTGCATTGATTATAGCAATCTGTTTGATTAGGTTGAGCTGTATTTCTAACTTTATTTTCGTCTGAAATTTGGGTTATTTGAGAGAATTTGTGAAAGTGAATTGTACATTTTCTGAAAATCTGACCCATATAGAGCCAACGAGCGCTTAAACGTATATGACAATAAAATGGTGGTTTTGCTTATAAGTATTGGCTGTGAATCATGGTAGGAACATATGAAGGCTGGTTTTTATAGGAGAGGTACAGATGTTAGTTGGTGTTTAGTCTTAGACAATGGTAAAACACTAATGATTCAAGCAGATCTAATTCCTTCTTTTTTTTGCTTTTTTTTAAAATGTTATTGTAAGCTCTCATACATGTACATGATATTTTCAGTCTATGTCTATGTTTACCAGAACGTTACATTGATAATTATACACGTTAATTAATAGAAGCAGATCATACAAAATTAAGAGTCTATAATGTCCATAGCGAACATCTACCAATGATCATTATTTACCTTTAGAATAATCACTGGTACACCCTTATTTTTAAGTAAGCACCATATTAATATACAGCATGTTTTTTCTGATTTTGCATGTAACAAATTATGTGACAAAGTATTTGAAAAAGTGGGCAGGAGTGGGGTGGGTGGGGGCAATAGTGGATTTGCATGTGCACCATCTTGAATTTCGATTTGCATTGAATAGGGGATTTGCATAGCCACCATTTCCCACTTTGATATTTGTCCTCGCAGATTTAACTAATCCTATTAAGGCCGGATCTAGTAACTTTGCCTTCCGAATATCCTAAAATTGGCAAGGATTATATAATTGATGCAATTGCGGGTTTTCTAAACAACTAAAGGTTGTTTGGTTGAGGAATAGGGGATTTGCACAGCAGCTATTTTGGCTCTTGATTCGCATGGAATTATGGGACTAATGGTACAGTGTAAAATCTATAAAAAAAACATGTCATGTTCTGCATGGACTATTTATCAATGCTCAAATGTCAATATCCATGTGTTATACATGTTTCCATAACAGAACCTCGATCTTTCCAATCATGCATTTGGGCTTTCATATATGATTATTAAAAGCTATGACATTGGTGAAAACATTCTTACAATATCGATAAAATATTGTCAAATACTTGTATGTCAGATTTCAACAGAATCCATCCCAGCATGCACTGCAGTAGACATGCGCAGTGAGACATGCAAATCCCCTATTTGTAGCATGGAGTAGTGCCTATTCACAGCATTGTATCTTCGCCTTAGGTGGCACATATGGGTCAGATTTTCAGAAAATGTACAATTCAACTTCACCAATCTTCTCAATTAACCCACATTTCAGACGAAAATCAGGTTCAAAATATAGTTCAACCTAATGCCCCCCTCACACTGTACGCATCCGACGAGTTGTAAGCCTTACAACTCCTTACAACTAGTTTCCAGTTGTAAGGCCCGTTTTTGAGCTGTTGTTCACGACAAAACTCAAGATTCAAATGTTGAATTGAATCGCATAGTGTGAGCGCCAGTCGTGGCGCCTACAACTCCAGTCGTGAGGCTTACAACTCAGTTGTTGTTGACACTCCGCGAAGCGTTATCCCATAACCAATTAGATTGCAGCTCTTATCACAACCAATGAGAGATGCGCTTGTTTTCGTTGTGGCCTCACCGCAATAATGGAGACGTGGAACATCGAGAGAGAATCGCGCCTGATTGAGCTGTGGCAGGAACACCCAGCATTATTTGATGTAAACCACGAGCATTACCTCAACAGGGTGACGAAAGCCCTGCTTTATCAGGAGATAGCTAAGGAAATCGATGTGGACAGTAAGTTATTTCCATTGTTATTGTTTATGTGACTAGAATAATGTCGTCTGCTTGCCGTGGGCGATAATTGCCTGATCTACTCTACACTGTGCAACATAGTGACATTCTGAGAGTTAATGGCCACTTGGGCCGTAGTGTGGGCCTATACTATATCACATGCTATTGATCCAAGGACATTAGGGCCCCGTCCTGGACGTTAGGGCCCCAGGCTTGGACGGTAGGGCCCCAACGGCCTTGAACATTAGGCCAATTTAGGGCCTAGCCTAGGTTAACCCACGTTGCTGACATACTTTTCTCTCTTGTGGGGTGGGGCGTTTCTCCTCGCTTTTCTTCTTCCCTCCCTCCCTTTCCCCTCTCGTGCTCACATTCTGTTGCCTGCATTTATCAACAACCTCATTAAATAAACGAATTCTTTCTAATTGCCCTCCATACGCACATCTACATTACTCACGCTAGGATGTATCACTGAACAACGATCATGTAAACAAACTCCCAAATGCAGCCACTTTCACGAGGGATTGTCACCACTCTAGTCTAGGCTATTATGCTCTGTCTAATATATCCAACTCCTGTGAGAACGAAAGTGAGGGAGAAAGAGAGAGGGGGAGAGAAGAGAGAACATAGTTTATTTCTGATATTTAATCGAGAGCCCTGTAGCCAAGATATTAGTCCATGAGCCTGGCCCCTCGCTCAGCCCACTAAAGCTGTAGGGACTTTACCAGAGTCTATACCGAGATATGAGCATAGCTACTATAGCAGACAGATAAACATGCCGGGAGGCTATTAAATGCATTTTGATTTTTTTAAGTATTAGTAGGACCACTTTTAGAATTAGTAGAGTGAGGATCTGTCTTTTATATTTGGGGTAGGGACGTTTTAATTCCAGGTCGGGAGGAATTACAAAATTTTCTAAAAAATCTGCATGTTTTAATTCCAAGTCGGTAGGTTTGGCAACTCTGAACTGTGTGGCAGTTACATATTTAAATACCTAAGCCAAGGAAATGCCCCCCATCCCCTCTCCTCGAGTTATGTTGTCTGAGAAATGCATAGACCAATATCATAGCATTTAATGTCTAAAACTCGATTAATTGTTGCTTCTCAGACCTACCAGACACCCCCGCCCCCCCCCCCCATACACCTCATATTACCTCATCGTTTTAGCATTTTCAGGCATGATAGTGTCAGTTAAATCGCCACGAGTATTGGTTAAATCATTAACCCAAATAGATCACATATTTAGTCTGTTTGAGCAGAGCTATCCCCAGTAGTACTAACATGTTGGAACCTTATTTGAAATAGACAATAATATAGACATTACTATTACATAAATAAACTGAGACAATAGCTTCATTGGTTGATGCACGGTGGTAGAAATATATATTAAAAAGAAAATACTTGGAAAAATCGCTGTTAATCCTAGAGTTCCTACAGCCTTCATAATGTTTAAATGAACCTTTAATATTTCCAGCATTTTGAATCTCGAACAAAGGGATGTATTCCATGTACATGGTACAGGATATGTAACATGTTTCTCCGACTCTACTCATTGGGTATATCAGATTAGTATATCATTATACACAAAGAACATATATAGAAATGTATTAAAACCTATATTTTTTAAAAAAACTTACCTTATTTTGTGCTAAAAAAAACCCGCACCAAATGGCACCTTAAATTTGATTTCTTTTATGTATAGGTCCATCTAGTCTAGGAATAATAAAATGACAATTTAATCATATGAAACTAATGTACTAGGGGAAAGAATAGATGATGGAATATATCCTCCCGTCTCTTCCCCTTAATACCCCTGCTGTTCCTCCCCCTTAATACTCCAGCCCCCCCCCCCCCCCCCCCCCTCGGGAACCCTACCACCTCCAACTCGGTGAAGAACGATCGAAAATACATAACTGCGGTCAGTTCCATCTATATATTAGTCTATTTTTCCCTGTCTCAGACTCGGGACAGTTCACTACCCCCTTTACTGACTTAGGACCACCGACTAAGGGTTAGGTTTAGGGTTAGTTTCGTTATTTTCTAGTGTTAACAGTCTGGGCGTTTCGATCTAGGCTGTGGGTGCTTCGATCCAATGCCAGGGAGCTAGCGTTGAGGCTGGGGGCTAGGATCTCGGGACGCTTCAGTCCCGGGGCGCTACAGTCATACGATCTCCATAACGCCCTAATCGGCCCCCAATGGTGACTGTACCCCCTTCTATACTTCGATTGAGATACTCCTATGGATGGAAAGGTAACTTGCTTTAGTACCTGACTATCATGCCCTGGACATCTCATGACCTGTGCTGTACATCTACTTGTACTGAACTGAATCCAGTTTATATCAACAGTTATTGAATTCCCAGTTAATCCACGCCCTCCAAATTCGTATGGAAATGCACCCAACCCTGTCTACAACAGGCCATGCCAGGGTTGGGAAATGTAACTAGCAGGGATCAGCGGGTGAGAGATCGGCGGGGGGATGAGATCGGCAGGAGGGATGAGATTGGCAGGTGAGAGATCGGCGGGAGATGAGATCGGCAAGGGGTGAGATCGGCGGATTTCCATTGATATTGGTTTTGTATGATAATAAAATACAACCATTTCCTGCCATGAATATGACTCCACATGGATGTCGTCATGGCATTAAGCAACCATTACTCACTCACTCACTCTTATTTGAGGATTTTCTTAACTACTACTTGTTGCAATGACTGAAGGTCATTCTTGTTAACATTTACGACATGAGTAATTAATATAATATATAAATGTCACCAAAATAAATGGTTGTATAAGAGTTAAAATATATAGTGGAGACCAGGCCTACAACTAAAGGTAGAATATCAGCACTACTGCAAGGGATCAGCAAAGGATCATTATATATTATACTTGGCTTAACCCTCTCATTTCACCACCCCCTGTCCCTCCCCCACACACCCCGCCATCTCTAGACAAATGAGTCATTAATCCTTGGTTTGATTTCAAGAGTCTCTTCCCAAAGATATCACTCCTGTACGAAATTTTGAAAATTGTTTTTCCTTCTCCTTTATGAAATTATGTAGATGATAATGTCTGAAAAAAGTGTCTAAATTATGTAAATTATGGTACCAAATGTTTTAATTGCCGTTTTTCATAATTATCATTAGGTTACTCTTACGTAACATTACATGGCAATAATTATTAATTTTATTCTGTTATGGTTTAGCAGGTGACATAGTAATGAAGAGAATAACGAACTTACGAACCCAGTTCGCCAGAATGATCAAGCCGGGAAAGAGTGGCAGTGCGCCTGAGATTAAGACCCCAAGGCAAAGGTGGTTAAAGGAGAAACTATCGTTTCTCACCCCTCATTTGAAGACACGGACTTCAATTTCATCTTTTGGCGTGAGTATATTCTTTAACTGTAACTGGAGCTTCCGGTGCGGCTTAAGTGTATAGTGAGGTGAAAGTGAAAGTGATGAGGTGAAAGTGCTCTTCGTAATATTACGCCAGTCTGATGCAGAACCATCTGTACTTGTACTGTTAGTTATAAGGTATGTCTTTAGGTATGTTTGTGCATTATAATAAAAGCAATGTGTTCACATTGTAGTGTCCTGTAAACTATTTTGTCACCTAATCCTGAAGATGGCTGCAATTAGATATGAGCTCAAACCACACCATGAAGATGGCCTTATTAACAATAAGATACAAATAATCGAATACAATGACAACCTTTCTGGAGAAATTTAATTGGTCAGCAATTAGTTACAAATAATTAGGGCTACAATAAAATGTATCTGGCCTGATACATTGTCATATCCAAATTAGTTAATATTTGTAAAATCCTTTAAACCTTCTTGTTCTCCTTGTCAAGCAAGCTCCTTGGGTCATTATCACTATTTTGTTAAATTTACAGGAGTACAATGATGCAAGTGAGAATAGTGATACTACGGCCATTGCCATAGAAGACAGTGAGCAGGCTGCTGCCGCTGTTGGTCAGGCTGAAACCCCAGGCAGTGAAGTTAGCGTGACATCAGTAACATTACCGAACACATCAGCATCAAACATACCATCTTCATCACATACCGCACCTTCTTCTAGTCAAACCAAAGGCAATAAAAGGATGAAGACTGACCCCAGCCCCAGCCCCAGCCCCAATGTGGAAGTAGAACTGCTCAAAATGATACAAGAATCATTGAAGGAACCGGATGTATCTGAGATGGATGAAATATCAGCATATTGTAAGAATATCGAGATGCAGCTCAGGGGCATTAATAGTGATATGGTCCTAATGAACATCATGAATGATATAAGTCAAGTAATCTTTAAGGCCCGAATGTCAGCGTGGTCCCCTGCTGCACCTCAGCAAGTTACACCTTTGCCAGTTGCATGTTCAACTCCCTATTACCAACAGAATGATCAGCCCATATATTCCGCTGTATCACAACAATCAAATGAAGTAGTGCAGTATACCCGTTTGTCGTAAATGTCGTAAATAGAAGGAATCCACCAAGGGTGGAGGCGGGAAGGAGTGTACACGCCAAGGTGCAAGGAAGGATCCCGAGGGCGCATTGCGCCCGAGGGATCCTTCCGCACCGAGGCGTGTACATTCCTTCTGCCGACACCCGAGGTGGATTCTGGATTTATTCCACCCTTTTAGAAATAAAATTATAAGGATTAACGAAAAGAAACAATTTTAAACCATTAATAATCAAGAAAAGGTATGCCTAATAATCTTTTTCCCTCTCAAAATCCTGTGCGCACAAAAATTAGTCCTTCTCATTGACAGTCAGACTAGGAACTCCCGTTGCCAACGTCGCGTTGCTAACCTGAAAACGACGCACGTTTTCACATGATAATGCACTCGTGTAGATTTCCTAAGCTGCAGCATGGATTACCGTAACTATTTTCGATTCTCCTTCAGTCCTTTTCACAGCTTTAAATCTTTTAAAACCACGAGTAATGGCTTTGTAATGGGTAGGCTTTGATAAACATGAAAGTATTTTAGTTTTATTTCCTTTATTTGATTGATATTCTACTGCTCTTTCTGAGTTGACACACACACGCCGTAGCCTACGCTGTTTTCTGTGTACGCGTAGATGAAGAGCAGCCTATGGCTATGCAAAATAAATAGGCCTACAAAACATCGATATCTAGACTTATGCACAGAGCTATGCAGGGAAACTTAAAATATAGTATCTTATAGGATCAATTTGATGCACGGGCTAATTATCTAATTGCAGGGGGCATTATTTGTTTTATAATCCTAACTTTTGCAGCAAGCTCCTTCGATGAGAAACATTGTTTACATTCTGCTACGCATAAACATGGTCAATACACGCTATGATGAATAAAATTAGTTAATGAAATAAATTATCATCATCGATATACTTGAGCAAAATCACATTTTTACATATGATTCTTCCATTGAACTTTTCATTTTGAGTAGGCCTACCTAGCTTTATTATTTTGAGAGAAAATCGAGAAAACGATCAATGGTTTACCGAGCTTTGCAAAATCTTTTGCTGTTCAAGTGATGAGGCACAGGACTACTTTTGGTTTTCCGTACACTGGAGGTGTGGTGTACGACACATCGTACACTGCAACCTCAGGTGCATGCAGTGTACAATGCTAAAGGTATAGGGACGACACAGCAAGGGTGGAATAATATACACTAACCATTTAATCACTAAGGGGATTTGAGATTTGAGAATTTCTTGGGATGTGGGTCATGGTGGGTAGGTTGGGGGTACAGGGTTCAGACCTTGACTCCTGATTATAGCAGTAATAACTTCAGACCTTGACTCCTGATTATAGCAGTAATAACTTACAAGTTGTTAATTATTCATCAGTAAATTCATATCGTTGTTGTGTCTTGTTACTCAGTATTCAAATGTTATCTTGTTGTACCCTCTGGGAGATCTTCCCCAATTTAGCTATACAAAGAGAACATGATTTGCAAAATAATTTGACCATTTCTTCAGAGAAAATGATCAAATTATTTAGTAAATCTAGATTAATCAATCTCAATCAATTGTTTTAAATCATGATATATTGTCTATTAGCCCCCATCCTAGCCAGTCTGAGAATTTCTATGGGGATTGGACCGGGCTGGGTCAGACCCCTTTGATTATTGTATTGATGTATTTTATCACATTTTAAGGGCTTTTATCTGAAATTATAACACAATTTATTCGAAGTATGGTCCCATGTTTATTCCTCCCAGGTCCCCATGAGCAGAGAAAAATTTCTTACTGATGATAATATTCAACAATGTTGCATTTAGACATGTGACCTCTCCATGCCATTGTCAGATGACCACACATGATTATACTTACGACGCCATAATGGGTGTCAGTTGCCATGATGCGTATATATCATATCATATTTATTTTATCAGTGATTATAGATTAAATGTAAAATGTTGTAGTTAGGAAGAAACAGATAGCAAAAATGCAAGATTTAGACTCTGAAATTTAATTCATTAACGTTTATGTATAGGCAATAAGTATATTAATCCGTTTCAAATCAAATCAAATATTACATTGGAGGTGACGTTGACTTCGGCCAAAGTGGCCGATGTGAAAGGAGCAGACGTCAGCATATTTTTGGGAACACTGCAGTGATAAACAAGCAATGTGTTAGTAACCACCGTCCAGGTGGCGATCACAGAGAAATATTAATGTTTAAACTCGGGTATAAAGAACTGTTCTTCCAAATTCATTGGTATTTTACCTGTTCACAAAGTAAGCACCTTAGGTATATTTCGATGTACACTAACCACTTAACCATTTAATCACTAAGGGGATTTGAGATTTGAGAATTTCTTGGGATGTGAGTCATGGTGGGTAGGTTGGGGGTACAGGGTTCAGACCTTGACTCCTGATTATAGCAGTAATAACTTCAGACCTTGACTCCTGATTATAGCAGTAATAACTTACAAGTTGTTAATTATTCATCAGTAAATTCATATCGTTGTTGTGTCACTGTTTCTAGATGACTGCTTCACGAAATAAAGCTTTTGTAAAAAAGAAAGATTACCACGTTATTTATATGCTTACTTGTATGGTGGTAGAGCACATATTGATTATGCTAATAAGTAATCAATCCTGAAGGCAGAAGTATATTCAGAGAATATCGGAGAACTGGGATTTATTGTCCAAGACATAGGTTATATGAGCAATTCCACCAATTGGTCGACATATGGCTGAAAATTCTTAATTTTTTCATATTGCTTCTATTGATTTATTACTTTTCGTACATAAACTGCACATATTGTTGATAATATAGACGACATTGGGAAGATTAATAATGAATATTGTAGTCAGGGCAGCTTCGTGGATTCTGTGATGGGAACTAGCTGATAAGGGCACAGAAGAAGTGTACATATTTCTACATAAATTATGAATAAATAGAGAAATATATGTACATGATGTTTGTAATTATTGTGTACTTCATAGGTCTCGACATACGGGTCATAATGCTTTTTAGTTTGTGAAAATATTCCAACTAGAAGAAAAGTTACAGCCAAAAAACGATTCAGTAATGGTAATGGTAATGGCAGCGGCAATAGTCACAGGACATTGACCCTCTGTTCATACACATATAATCCATTATATTTAGAATTTATACACAAATATATCACATTAGTCCCCTCGTTTTTCTGTTAAGATGACTTGAATACTTGTATTGGTTGTTTATAAAGGTAAATATACATTCTGTAAGTATTTAGAGGCAAAATTATTGGGGGAAAACTTCTCTGTATATGTACACAATACATGTATGAATAATGTCACATTATAATTTTAATGTCACATAATTAATGCATAAATTCTTAGGCAAATCTATGTAAATAGGGGGTATTTCTGATGTATTTTGGGTGGGCGGATACGATAAAACTATTGAAAAATGTCTCCAATCGTTTTTCCCCATTCAAATACGCAAAAGACGATTTTAGGTTCAAATGACGACCATATGGTGGATTTGCTCATACAATAACAGTGGTCCAAGTGTGCCCATATGGTTAGCCAGTGACCATGACTGTTTATAGGCAAAGAAAAATAATCAATGTTGGAACTTGTATACTTATGTAATGATCTGGGAATTGCGACGAGGAGGACAATAAACAACAATGAGAGTTGGCTACTGTTATTTACTTGGTTCATTTAATAAAGCCATCTGAATGCTTGTAAATTCAAACCAGAAATCATAAAGGTATATTAACAGAAAGATTAAGAATTACATATTAAACAAGGGCTGGAACTTGTGGACAAATAATAAGCACATGTAATGATATAATATTGCACAAATAATATGGTAAATATTCAAAGTGGTTAGGTATGCAGGACCATATAATGCCAGCAGCAGTGCGCACATTATAGAGAAAGTCTGCTAAGTACACATGTACCTATAGAGTCAATGTGAGTAGCATATATAAAGTATGCAAAACTAACGGCACTTACAGTGATGCCCTGATATATATTTAACTATATTCTATCCTATCGATCATATTACAGAAGCACTAATGCCATGGAGCACAATAGAAATTTTCGGTTTGAGAAAATAGTTTCTGCCAACCAGATCACGGATGTAATATTCCTGGAATATATGTACAACATGGTATATCAAATATCGTGCAAAACTAACGGCTCTAGACTTGCAGTGATGCCACCAGTGTATTAAATTATATATTCTATCATATCACAAAAGTACTAATGCCATGGAGCACAATAGAAATTTTTGGTTTGAGAAAATAGTTTCTGCCAACCATATCACGGATGTAATATTCCTGGAATATATGTACAACCTTTTTTTTATATATGAGCCATAACACATGAATTACAGGAGGTCGTTAGTTGGAGATAGACAGTATGCATGGCCTCGTGGCGCATATTCAGTGGGCATATGTCATAAACCAACCACAAAAGGTTAATCTTATCAGTTATGGCGATCTTTTCAGATACTGGTAGTAATATTTCAACAACAAAATCATAGAAATAATAGGTCATCAATACCTTAATAGGTGAGGCATTATGTGCATGAGTATGTGACTCATATTCAGTGGGCATACATAATGAGCGACTGTAGAGGGGTCTCAGAGCCACTAGTTGGGAAAATATAATATGCATGGGCTTCAATAGCACATATTCAGTGAGCATATATATTAAACCAGGGGAGCATGAAACATAGAGGTGGGAAGCAATCACAGTATCATATTTAAATGGGGCATTATGTGTATAAATAATGCGACCCTTACTCAGTGGGCATACATAATGAACGACCATGGGATATGCCTGGTATATCAAATACCGAGTAAAAATCACAAAGAACAATATGAACAGGGTTCCCGCGGGTCTTAAAAAGTCATTAAAAGTCATGAATTCTGAGTTTGTGTTTTTAAGGGCCTTAAAAGTCATCAATTTTCACTGTAAGTCATTAAAAAGTCATGAAAAACTATCTGAGCGCCGTATAAGAGTAATCACAACAGAAACGAAAGAGGCAGCACATTCAGGAAGAGTTAGAAACTTGAGGAAAAAATGTAAAACTTGAATCAGTTGTAGACAGTCTTGAAGAGGGGTTGCACTATAAGTCACATTTTACACAAAACCTGCATTTTACATGAAAACCCCGCATTTTACACTTTTGTGTATTCTATCTTGTGAGGGTGGGGGATTTTTTTTTCATGTTTTTATTTTCCACTTGGGTTGTGTATTCTATTCTACCTCTTCTAGTTGGACAGGGTTAGTGTTGGGGGGGGGGGGGGAGGGGGTTTGTAGGCCTATTCATTAGCCTATCTACACTGTTGTAGTTAGTGGGCTCTAGTATTGCTATTTACTATTTGTTACTAGATGTAGAGGTAAAACAATAAGAACAGTATCTTTGCGTTGACAGGTATTACCTTTTTTTCTCTGTAGGCTTTTAAAAACTTGAATGTGTATTCCATTAAGTTAACAAGACAGTGTATACTGAGTCGACAGCTACCAATACACAAGAGGCTACTATATAATATAGGGGAGAGAAAAGAGGGTAGCAATAGAATACACAACCCAAATGTAAAATGAAAACATGAAAAAAAAATTCCCCTGAAATTATCGGCTAACATGACTTTATTTGGTCATTAAAAAGTCATTAAAAACTGGGGGAATTGGTTATTAAAAGTCATAAAAAATGGTGTGCTCTGGGCCGCGGGAACCATGAATTGAACTACATTTTATAGAATCACAATCAATATTTTATGAAATGTCAGATTTTGCCCCATTGCCAGGCAACACTCCCAGAATCGCTGTTAAAGAAATCTGTCAATCTTTGCCGCTGGGCCCTAGCACGGATGGTATGATTGGTACCTGGGTCAATAGCTGGCCTCTGCAGAGCAGGATCCTGCCTCCAAATGCCTGGGTTTAAGTCATGGGTAGCAGGATCTTCCTGGTCAGCCAGAGCAAGAACTGACGCTCCACACCGCACTCTCAGGAAGTTATGCAGCGTGCAGCATGCCAACACAATTTTGTCGACTTTCGCAGGTGACAGGTTGATCGGTGCCAATAAAACCCTCCATCTGTTGGCCATAATGCCAAAAGCATTCTCCACTACGCGTCTTGCCCTACTTAATCGGTAATTGAAAATTCTTTTTTCAATTTGTAGCTGTCGGTGGGGATAAGGCTTCATGATGTCCTCCCTGAGTGGGAAGGCATCATCGGCCACAATTGTGAAGGGAATTGGGGAGTCATCACCTGGAAGGGGCCGTGAAGGCGGAACACCCATGGAGTTCTGTTGGAGAGCTATGTTTAGGGAGCAATCCCGCCAAACCCCACCATCAGAAACCCGCCCATTTGTGCCCACGTCGACATAAAGAAATTTATAATCTGCATCAACAAGTCCCATGAGAACGATGCTGAAGGTGTGTTTGTAGTTTCTCAAATCACCTGCTAGAGGTCGGGGAGGATTCAGCTGCACATGTTTCCCATCGAGCGCACCAAGGCAATTGGGAAAGTTCCATTTCTCCATGAAACCAGAGGCTACCTTTTCCCAATCACTTTGTGAGGATGGACACTAGAATGATAAATAAATATGAACATGAAGACATGTTGAAATCCCTTCTGTACTACTAGTGATAATAGTACAAGAATACATTTTAAAGAAATTTCATCAACCTGTAGGCATTTAGATGACACCTGTGGCAGGTGCATAATTTCAAAATGTTATCGATGTGCTTTTTGTGAGGGACGGATTTTATCTAAACATGCATATGACCGATTTTCACGACTGGTAGGCACTTGGGGTTTTGAGCAAAAACAGGGTAAAAGTCATGTCGGATTTAATTTTGATGAAACTGGCTAGGTGTTACTTGTCAAAATATGTCATGGGAACCCTACTTTTATGGCTCTATCATAAGGAAATTATGGGAAAAAAAACTTTGTTTTTTAAATGATATTCATATGGGCACTTCTCATGAAACGTCAACAAGGCCCTATTTACATTTTTCATTTACTATTAATCATTGAAAGATTCTCCTAACAATCCACATTTCCTTCCATTTCGAGTCATACAAATATAAATTCTCTTTGCCTACATACAGTGCCCTTATGCATCTAACATTGAGTGAAACAGGACCCAGTCGGATTCCAAGCTAATTCTTTTTGTAAATCACTCATTATCATAAAATACAGGTCTACAAACTCTGTCGACGTTTCATGAGAAGTGCCCATGTAGGGATAGTAGCTAAAAGAGCATTCAAATGCCAGCTTGATGATTGGGGAAGTTAAATGCGTCATCGTACGTCACACCATTTATCTATCCTCACAATTTAATCAATTTTGCCAGGCCACTGAAGGCTAATTATTAGAGATTAAGCTGCCGAATTTCGCAGAATTACAACTAAGTATTATGGTAATAATTATGTACAAGAAAAATCAACGACATATGAACAATTCTATTTTTGGTGCTTTTTCTACTGCATTTCGTGCAAATGACTATTTTTCGTGAAAATCGGTCATATACTATATTTCGTCCATGAGAGGCTTTGTAATTGCAAACCCCTATTATCTTTAAATTACATGTTCCTGTAATACAACATAGTGACACAAAATAAGTACAGGATCACTTATTATATCACAAATTTTAAGATTATATGAATATTAATTATATCGATTTTCTTAATCGCTATAGGTATTTGCACTAAATAAAGCCCATGACATGGACACTCATAGAAATACTACCCTTTTATCCGGAATGCGCTAGTTATAATTTGGTATAATCATAATTTTAGAGCCATACTTTCAATTGAATTTGTTATTCAGAAAATTGAAATCACTTATGTAGATTGTTAAGATACAATAAGATAGGGATTAGATCGAATCGTTTTTCTTTTCATAGAAAAACATTTTCAGGGAACTTTGATTCAGTTTGTGACCTTTTTTTATTGCCCTGTCAATTTGAAATATGGATCAAAATATTTCGGATCCAGTGTTCTCCATTTGGCAGATGTACACTATATTTATATTTTGATTGATTGAAGTATTAAACTAAAAATAATGACGTAAAACGTTGATATGATTCACAATTAAATTTAGATCATACAGGGCGTCCAGGCATGGTGGATGTTAACAAACTAATGATGTGTGTTATTTCTACTGAATATCCAGAACAATACTCTTATTCTTTAGCCTCTAATTTGCGAGGATAGGTTATTGGTGCACCAACATAGGGTGGAATTTACCTTCATGAATATTGGAGCAAGGACTTCATATATTGCTGTACATGTTTCTGGGATGATTTCTCCCACCGTGGACCCGCCTAGCCGAAAGTTGTACGAAACACTTGCATATGAATCACCTGAAATGTGAAGATAAAGAGCACATTAGCTCAACATCAACAGAACTATCTCCCTTAATATTATAATGTCATAAAAAAACATTTATTCGAATGGAATCACCATGGCCAGGCTCCACTGATTTGAAGGCATGTATATCGAAAAACGAAGATGACAGGTAGTTAATAAAAGACAGTCAGAGAGAGAGACAGAGAGAGAGAGTGGGTAGGGGTAGATGGCAGAATCTAAGAATTATGCCTTTCAAATTACACAAATTTGCTTGTATTTGATTACAAATTCTATTCAAAATTTGATCATGGGTCAAAGAACGAATCTCAAGCAAACATAAGTATATTCTGGAGGATCTTCTAAGAGTATTTCCACACACAACTAAGTCAAACTATATAAATAATAGTAATGGCTTATCTTCTAATGATCTAAGATGTTTAATTTTTTAAAGAAAAGAATCTTGAAGAGGAGAAATATCTATGCCCTTCAGGGCTTATTATCAAATATGGAATTATATCAATTATGAGGATTTCTAGGTTTATAAAGGCCATGACGAAATAGATATACAAATTAATTCTGCCTCTATTATTTTCCCTAGTATATCAAAAAATAGTTGAAAATGTCACAATACACGACAGAATTTTCCGAAATGTTACACGTTGCGTTAACGCTGACAGGGGAGTTTTTTAGATTACAAGGTGATCGAGTACATAGAAAAAACCGCAAAATTTTCAGCACCATGTACAACTTTGAATGGTCCAAATCGGTGAAGATCTCGCAAGACTGTATCAGTTTTTCTAAAACAATATTTATCATTAAACATACCTAGTTGTGACTATTATTACATATTCATTTGTGATATAGTTTATGCAATGCTGTTCCTTTGCAAACATAATCCCTAGTTCACTTTTCGTGGCATCCTTTATCCATTACATGCCGTATGGATTAAGGGTTATTTATGTCACCTCCTAAACAGGCAGAAAAATACCCAGACCCTTTTAACCACCACATAGTTCTTTAACAGCTGATACATACCCGAGGCTAGAAAGCGAAGAGTAGCTACTAATCTCTCTGCTGGTGATATAGCTTGCCTGAATTGCGTGTTTTGACGATACAGCCTGTGTTGCACCAATCCCAGCAACTCATCAAACACTGAAGGTGGCATGCGCAGGTAGTTTGTGTAAAGTGCAACGTCTGTCTCCCTCAACTCCTTGACAAGGTTGTAGAAGTGCCCTTGTTCTTTTCTTTTTGCAATGTGCTTCCTTAGCCACACTCTGGTAGTTGTTTGTACTTGACTGTTCCCCATCCGCTTCATCAAAATGTATGTGGCGACAAGGGCCACTGTCTTCTTATTCATACCTAGGGAGAGAAAAAATATAAGAAATAAACAAACCACATCTAACAAAATAAGCACAGCCTTTTTTAAACAGTCGGTAGAAGAAGAAGGTTTAAATTAAGCAATTTTCAAGAAATAATAAAAGTGAACAGAAATAGAGCGTTGACTGAACAGTGCGTAAAGTTAACTTTTTTCTTCATAGAAATTCTGAAATATGTAAGGCCCTCTAGGTAGCTAAAATGTATTTATACTCTCGCACAAAAAAATAAACCATGAATACAGAATTACCCCAACTGTCATGGATGCACGAGTTGTGTGGGGACATGGATATAATATTTGTGTAGGTAGATATCAGATTAATCTTGTAATTATGTGCCCGTGAGGGGAGAGTGTCAGAGGGGAGGCCCCCTCTTACTCTCCCCCTTGGTCCGTTAAACCAGCCCATAAGACGGAGAAATTAATTATCTCCCGACCTACACACTCCTGCATCGGGAGATCTCCCTATCTCAGTAATGAACAGGTTGGAGCCTCTAGCTGTGGAAGCGAAATAATAATAGGTCATACCTAATAACGGCCATGGTGAAAGTATGGTACTGGCCAGTAATTATTTTTCAAACATTGGAGGGAGGGAGTGAGGTGAGGTAAGAGCAGGCGGCACATGGAACCAACTATCGTAGGGAAGGGGGGAGGGTATTATTTTTCTCTTATTTCACCATACATGGAAAAAAGCTTTAATAATTATAACCACAATCTAGCATATCGGGGCAGTATTGGTTGTGTATCCTTCAACCATTTCACCTTACCATCATCTATCTGACACTGACACATAATTGTTTCCATTAAAAATGATATTCCTAAATCGTATGCACATTTGAATACCTAATTGAATACCTAATTTCCCACTTCTTATGCAATTCCAATGCCTAATTAACTAGTCCGAAACAGTTTAATTACATTACCTGATCCCTAATTTGTATTTAATTTTAATCTCTAATTTGAATTATTATAATGATATTCCCATTTCGTATGCAATGTCAATGGCTAGACTGCTCTCCATTATCAACCTTATTCCTATTTCGTACGCAATTCCAATGACTAAATTGTCTAATCTTAAGAACTGGAACAATAACGAACATTTTCCCATGTTGTATGCAATATCAATGGCTACACTTCTCTCCATTACAAACCATATTCCTATTTCGTATGCAATCTGAATGACCAGTGTGCAACGTGTGTTTCTGTTGAGTTACAAGATTCTATTTCGTATGCAATTCGAATGACAAGTGTGCAATGTGTTTCTGTTGTCAGTTAGTATGGTTGATGGTTTGTTGTGAGTGTGGGCGTTCAAAGAGGCAAGATCATTTTTGCATTTTTGCATTTTTTGCATAGGAATAGTATAGCATAACGTATATCGTAATCAATACAGTTGTTTTTCTCACAAATGAATATGTGATATTAATAAACATAGGTTAGGAAAACAGCTGTAGTTTTACGAAATCTCAAGGGATCTTGATGATTCGAAATTCTCTATACTCCTGGCAGATTTGCGGATATTTTGATCTACAGTTACTTTCTATCCGATAAAACTTTCCCCCTCTGTGGCCATTACACGCCACTAACAATTTCCGAAAAATTGTTGTAAAAGTCTCGATAAATTGTATGCTCATTGTACGTAATTTATTTTCGGATTTCAGGTATTCATGTATAAAAAAAATATGAAGACTAGTTGCTGTGATTAAAAGAATAGTGTGTGTGTGTGTGTGGGGGGGGGGGGGGTTAGTAGGTTGTGTAGTGTGTACTGTTCATGTATGGGGTGGGGCGTGGCGGGGTGGGGCTAATATTGTGATGAGTGTTTGTTGTGACTGGAAAAAGGAGTGTAAACATTGTGATGGGAGTGTTGCAAGTCAACAGTAGGTGCCTCAAACTGGGAAGGGATGGAACTGCAGACTGGCATGATGTCTTGCGAAGTGGGCAGTTAATCTGACAAAGTGGGAAATAGATCGATAAATGTTTTTGCTTGTATCTCAGGGACTAGTTAAGATTTCCTTGAGATTTAAACTGTATTACATACCAACACGTAGTCATATCAGCAAAGGTTTAATCATTTTATAATTAATTCTTTTACTGTTCCCTCAGTCACTGCGGGGACACTCTAGTAACGTTTTTCAACAGTGCTAAACATATCTTCTGCGGAAATAATTGATGTAAATATTTCTGCTTGTATCTCAAAAAATCTTCAGGATTATACCAACATTTAAATTAAATTGCATTTATAGATGCCCTGACATATCTATTCAACTCTACTAAAATTCCATCATGTGATTATTTACTAAAGATATCTTCCTGTTTTTTTCTATCGTTGCAAAGGTAAATGCCAGTGTTGTCAGCACTGCAGGAGGCTGGAGTTTGTTATATCCTGGGGGTATAATCTATAAATGTTCCTTAGTTATATCAAAGATCCCGGGGAGCTACAATGAAACACTTCCAAGTCAGTTGAGTTTCAAATCTAGAGTATTCGCCACGGGGTTTGGTCAAAGCATCCTACTGTCAGAGCGTCCGACTGTCAAAGCGTCCTGTGCCTAGTCAAAGCGTCCTGCCCTATAGTCAAAGCGTCCTGCCCTATACTCAAATCGTTCTAAGTGAGGTAGTTGATATGGTATAACTATTATTTCATTGTGTAAGGCATACATATGGATATAGGCGAGAGATGACATTAAATTAATATTAAATGAAAGAACCCTTACGCCGCCGCCGCCTCCCTTCACGGTCTCTGTTCAAGGGGAGGCGGCCTCTGTTCAAGGGGAGGTGGCGTTGAAGGAGATACATAATTCCCTGGTGAATATTTGAATAACATGAATAGTAACACATATCAATATAATACCCATATAATATCAACGAAAGTACAAGTGCAGGGTAAGTGAAAGTGTAATATGTTTTTTAGGGAAGAGATGGCTCAAACTTAGAACTCTTGAATTTCCAGCTGTAGGCAATACACCCCCTTTCGGTTCATTACTAAATGTGGCAGGGGTAATTATAAGGGAGAGGGAGTGAAATATTTAAGCAATATCTGATACGTTCAGGATTTTCGCCGTCGCCCCCCAAGGGGAGGCGGCGGCGAACGGGAGAGGTTGCAGGGGTATGTAAGGGGGAAGGGGGACTGGGGGACTCACTCAAATTTTCGCGCAGAATTATTGTGTTAGAGGAGGGGGTATGTTTCGCACACATCTTTACTCACACAGGCCTGTCAAGTACTACACTTATTTCACAGATTCGAAAGTTCTGAAGCACACATTAAGAGGTGTGTCTTCATGATAAGAACTCAAGTTATTGTTAAATTTCTTTGGAACACTTAATTGAAAGCGCCACCTTTTCTTTTTCAAGATTTATACATTTCCTAATCCGTCCTAATTATTGGCATTTAGTATGGTTCCAGGAAAGCAATAGAATATACATATAAAAATTAAAAACTGAATTAAAACAGTAAATGAACCCTCCCCCCCCCCTCTCCCCACGAAGGGAATACTCTATTATTATCATTATTTTATTTTACTTTATTTTAAGTCCTATTACTATAGGCGAAACTATTAGTGTATAATGTCTATTCACACAGAAGTTGGTTCAGGTGACACCTGCCTATAATCCTGTACTGGTTCGTTATATTATTTTGTATGCTTATACCTCTTCTTGGTATTTTACTTTAACCTTATTATGTACCTTATATTACCTTAACACATAATTTATATCAAGGGAAGGCCGGAAGATCTGGGTATAAATCCTCAATGGTACCCAGAGGCCTGTCGACCTATTCGTCAAATTAATTGTAAAACACTTGATGAATAAAAGATTTCTCTATTCTATTCTATTCTATATGTGGTTAAGGTATCCACAATGTCACATGGGGAAAAATGCGAGTAAAAATGATGAATTCGGTACTTGATATCTCCACTTGTACTGCATGTATTTGAACCGGGGAAGGACAGTTTTCTGCTCTTTAGTCAGTCAGGGATGCAAGTTGGGTAAGGCAAAATTATCTGAAGATTGTCTCAGGTCCAAGGGGAGGTACATAAAAGCACTCATACCTGGGCTCATATCATATAAAAGACCATACATGTATGTATTATCCACAGGGGGCGTGCTATAAATGGATATGTAGTAATTGACGAAAGTACAAGTGCAGCGTAACAGTGAGGCAGGTGGGGGATGATTTCTCCAGAAACTCAGTGTCTCACATGCACTTCGCATAAAAACAAAAACTATCTCCAAATCTGCTGCTAAAGCTGACATCACTAAGTCTGCCAATAAAGCCGTCGTAGAAGCCCTACAGTCCCTTGCCCCTGCTCCTGATGCTATCCTTCCCAACTTATTTTGATTTTGATACTACATGAACGTGCATGCCCCTCTCATGTGACTAAAAGGTGCATGCCCCTCTCATGATGTATACTAATTATTTCGAATCATGGGGCTTTAATGATAGGGATTTCCTTGATACTTATTTTGATTTTTTTGGTGCTTTAATAATTGATGCCCCTCTCATGATCGCGTGGGCTTTAATGATTTGTTTGAGGGACATGCATTAGTACCTATATAGTAAGCATGGGACGAAAGTGAAATCTTTTCACTGATATGGGTCAGATTTTCAGAAAATGTACAATTCAACTTCACCAATGTTCTCAAATAACCCAGATTCCAGACAAAAATTAAGTTCAAAATACAGTTCAACCTAGCCAAACAGATTGCTAGAATCAATGCAATGCCGAATACAAATTTGACCAAGTATTGGCCAAATTGCAGCCTAATTTTGCACAATTGACTACATGCGTACAACTGCAAATTGTACATTTTCTGAAAATCTGACCCATATAAGCACCTCAATAAATGATATGTACTACAGAAATCTCCTATGTATGTTATATGTGAAATTGTTTGGTTCAATTTGACCAGGACGCTTTGACACCAGGACGCATTGACTAGCAATAGCACTGTTGGGGGCGCAAGGAATAAATGCAAGGAACTCTCTCCCGTCCCACTCTCCTCCCCACCCCCACAGGGCCAAAAATGCTAAAAAGGACATTAAACCATACTCCTGTAACCCTCCCCTCCCCACCTCCCCCCCTCCCTCCTCCCCCACCTGTTTGGTTTTTGTCCCGACACCATATCTTGACGTCTTTGTTTACATTCGGCACCTATGCCTAGGATAGATTTTCTTCGCATTTTGCTTGCTTTCAGAACCTCTGATGCGTATTTAGAATCACCTTTACATGGATTTCTATTCTATACATGGTATGAACAAAATACGGTCACTTACTTGCTTTCATTGTGGATTTAAAGCTTGTGATCCAAGAGAATAACGTAACTGTGAACTAGGTTGTTGATGTTTCGAAGCGGCGTCTGCTACTTCCTTCTATAATCAGAAAACAGCAAAACACAAGCATGGCGCTAAGGCGCTACCCGTTACAACGCTATAGCGCTAACCGTTGCAACGCTACGACTTACAACTGGCGACGTACAGTGTGACCGCTCGTTGTAACGATACCAACAGTTGTAAGTTGTAAGACTTACAACTAGTTGTAAGGAGTCGGATGCGTACAGTGTGAGGGGGGCATAACCAAACAGATTGCTAGAATCAATGCAATGCTGAATATACTCGAATTTACCTAGTATTGACCAAATTGCAGCCTGATTTAGCAGAATTTACTAAATGTGTAGAGTTGCCAATTGTACATTTTCTGAAAATCTGACCCATATAAGGCCCAGTAGATATGTACAATGTGTTATGTAAAGTGATGTCACAATTAACCTGATCCTTGGGGCTAAATGCCTGCAGTGGTTACCATATGACTCCCATTATGTTACAAGCCTTATCTCTACCTTGGTCCTATATAGAAGTAGGGTTCATTCTACATAGATTACTCACAGATTGACAGGCGTGGACAATGAACAGATTCCCAATATAACACTGGGAATTGAGGGTGCGACAAGATTACAGGGGGAGATTCAAAGAAACGACGATCAATGTTATAGTTTTAATTGCCAGTAGGTCTGGGGCAAATTAAATATTTTGCAAATAGGAAATGGTACACTAAGGTTAGTCCAAAAATCTACCCGTCCAAAATCTACCTGCCCGACGCCAAAATCAACACGTCTCGGGCGTTCAGGAGGTGATTTTTTCACACCTGGAATTGGAATTTAATCATACCACTTACAGTTATTGAACTGAGCTGTAGCATAGCAATATATGGGTCAGTTTTTAGAGATGTGTAGTTTTGCTATTTGGACATTTGAGAAAGGTCACACATGTAGAACACGTTGTGTTTTCCCTTGAACCATAATAAACTGCTCTTGAACTCTCAGGAACATTTTATTCCAACAAAATCAGACCTGTGCTGGTCCAATTTTTTCGTTTTGGAATATTTCGTCTTGTATACGGGTCAGATTTTCAGAAAATATTCAATCGTCAGTTCTACAAATTTGGTAACTTCTGCTAAACTAGACTGGAATATTTTAAATGATATGAATATATCCAAGTATCTTTAAATATCTCTTTCTTTGTGTTAAACTGCATTAACGAAATTTCTCTCTTAGATTTGGATTATTTGAGAGGATTAGAGAAGGTGAATTGTACACTTTCTGAAAGTCTGACCCATACACTCACACATGAAGTTCCGTTTTTGTTGAAGAATATTGAACCTATTTAACTTAACTCATTGAAATACCACACCGCAAAAGCCGGAATTGGTGTGCTGAGTGCTCAAATGAATACAAATAAGCATTTGTGTGTTTGCAAGGCTCTGTCGTTAAAGTGTACTGTATGGGATGCAATTTTCTGAAATATACTTTTCATACTTTTTCAGAATCTGTTCAATGTCCAGCATCACTCCAGTTCTAACTACATCCCTGCTTCAAATGAACTACTGACCTCTGTAAGTATGCTTCTTATACTTCCCGTATTGATATTCTCAAGTAGTACTAATAATTGAAGTTGTACACCCAAAATATAAATTATCTTTAGTTGTTTTCTGAATAACTGAATAATTGACTGACCATTGAGTAAATAATGATATGAATGGAATTGGGATTTAAAGGCAAACGCTACTATTCACTGCCCCGCCCCCCTTTACCATATGGGTCAGATTTTCAGAAAATGTACAATTCACCTTCACCAATTCTCTCAAATAACCCACATTTCAGACGATAATAAAGTTCCAAATACAGTTCAACCTAACCAAACACATAGCTAGAATCCATGCAATGCCGAGTATACACAAATTTACTTAGTACTGGCCAAATTGCTGCCTAATTTAACAGAATTTACTAAATGTGTACAGCTGCCAATTGTACATTTTCTGAAAATCTGACCCATATACCAAATGTACGGGCATTTTACGCACTACAGTCTATGAGGAAACGGCCCATTTTGTCACATTTTATAGAATAAAACAAACAATTAATGGCTACTCCTACTGTCCCAAAATTTTCTAGACATACAGTTCAGGTTATATACTACAGATAAAAAGGAAAAAAAATATATGTCATCGCGTTTGATTTTTTTTAATAGCTGTCTGAAATAGACATGTTTGGGAAACAGAGCTAGCTATGGGGACTCTCAGTTCTACCCAATTAGCATGCAATTCTATTGGGAAATGCTGCATTTTCCTTTCACGGTTTTGGGAATAAAACAAAAATGGATACTCCAAATGTCCCAGAATTTTCTACACATATAGTGCAGGTAATATTCTACACATATATAGGGAAAAAAATGTATGTCATCACGTTAAAAAAATAATTGTAGCTGTCTGAAATAGACATGTTTAGGAAACATAGAACACTTTGAAAGCAGCAGATTTTTGGGTTGTCAGCCATGTTTCAAAGCCCCATAATTCAGAAACTAGCACGGTGACCCATTAATTTTTTTTCAGTTTTGAGAACACAAATACTTCAAAAATCATATACTAAAGAATCAGAAAAATGACATTTATTTTCACTGGGGAGGAAAAAAAATTGTTTTTATAAAAATGGTGAAAAATATTGAGTTTTTTCGAGTTTTTAATTTAAAATCCACATTATGTATTTGTTGGTTTCAAAATAAAAATAACAATGCACCCTATAGAAAAGAGGCATAGAATTATTGGCCAAATAATACTCTCTCTAAAACTGTTAATTTTACTTAAATTGAGTGAATATAAATAGTAAATATGAACTATGAAGTTGAGGTACTGCAAAATGGGCCCCCCTTTTGGTCGTCATTGGTACTTTTGAGATGCCAAATTTTGAAGCACTGTAATTCAAAAATGAGCACGGCGACCCAATGATTTTTTTCCATCCTTATGACCAGAAACACTTCAAGAATCAAATACTAAAGTTTCAGAAAAATGACATTTATTTTCATTTTCCACTAGATAGTAGCGTTTGCCTTTAATGATACCAGTTGACTGGTTAGTGAACTGAGTTGGAATAGGATGGGAATATAATTATACGGGTCAGATTTTCAGAAAATGTACAATTCACCTTCACCAATCCCCTCAAATAACCCATATTTCAGACAAAAAAAAGTTCAAAATACAGTTCAACCTAACCAAACACATTGCTAGAATCAATGCAATGCCGAATATACTCGGATTTACCTAGTATTGACCAAATTGCAGCCTAATTTAGCAGAATTTACTCAATGTGTACAGCTGCCAATTGTACATTTTCTAAAAGTCTAACCCATATACATGGTAAAAGGCAGTGTTTCTGCATGCCATTTCATAAAAAGGGGAAAAGTAATTGAGTTTCAGAATGATATAAATGAAATCAATCGAGTTGTTGATGTGTTGGAAAGGGACGGAATGAAATATAAATAATAGTAGTCGAGTGACACCAAAACTATGAGTCAGCAGATTTTATGATCTTTGAGTTTTATTCAAACTTTTATGTGGGTCAGATTTTCAGAAAATGTACAATTTGTCTTTAGTAATCCTTTCAAATAACACAGATTTAAGACAATAATGATGTTCAAAATTCAGTTTAACACAACCAAACACATCCTTTAAATCAACTCAATACCAAATATACTCAGATATACCTAGTTTTGACCATTTTTCAGTCTTAATTTAGCAGAATTTGCCAAATATGTAGATCTGCCAATTGTACATTTTCTGAAAATCTGACCCATGTAGTAGTCGTGTGATTCCTACGTTTCGGATCTAGTGGTGATCCTTCGTCAGGGAATGTAAATAATCTTTAGTTGTTGACTAAATAATTGACTGACCATTGAGTACATAATGCTATGAATGGAACAGATCAATAGATGGGTCAGATTTTTAAAAAATGTACACTGACCTTCAGCAATCCTCTCAAATAGCCCACATTTAAGACAAAAATGAGCTTCAAAATGCAGTTTAACATAACGGAACTGATACTTTAAATCAATGCGATACCAAATATACTCAGATATACCCAGTATTCTTCATTTTTCAGCCTAATTAAGCAGAATTTCCTAAATGTTTAGAGCTGCCAATTGTACATCTTCTAAAAATCTGACCCATGTACTTCATGAACTGACGACAATTGTCTCCTGCCATCAGAACCTCTAAGGGTCAGATTTTCAGAAAATGCACAATCTACAGTTCTACACATCTCTCAAATCTGCTAGATTAGAGTGAAAAATGATAAATACTGAGTATATTTGAGTGTATTCTGTATATTGTATTCATTCAATAAATCAGTCTGGTTAAGTTGAAATATGTTGTGAACCTGAATATCGTCTTAAATTTGGGTTATTTGAGAGGATTGGTGAAGGCCAATTGTACATTTTAGGGAAACTTCACCCCTATGCAGTATACAATGGTGGTTGTTCTCATGCTAGGTTCACATCACTGGTACAAGCGCCCCCAGGCTAGTACAAGCGCCCCCAGGCTAGTACAAGCTCCCCCAGGCTAGTACAAGCGCCCCCAGGCTAGTACAAGCGCCCCCAGGTGGTCAAACAATATATTCACAGCTTGCAACAAGAGGTTTTCACCCTCCAATAGGGGACTTGCATACCCGCCATTTTGAATCTAGAGTGAGTGAGATTGGTTGCTTTACACCCTTATCAACACATTTAATATGGTTATATCAAGGGCGGGAGAGCTGAGAGGGAGTGAGTGGGATTGGTTGCTTTACACCCTTATCAACACATTTAATATGGTTATATCAAGGGCGGGAGAGCTGAGAGGGAGGCAGGTTATGATCATAACCAGGAAATAGAGATAGAGAAGAAGGGAGAGAGAGACAGAAAAAGAGACAGAAAGGCACTTTATGTTCTTACCCAGGGAGAGCTGAGAGGGAGGCAGTTTATGATCTTACTCAGGAAATAGAGATAGAGAAGAAGGGAGAGAGAGAGACAAAGAAAAGAGACAGAAAGGCACTTTATGGTCTCACCCAGGGAGAGCTGAGAGGGAGGCAGTTTATGATCTTACTCAGGAAATAGAGATAGAGAAGAAGGGAGAGAGAGACAGAGAAAAGAGACAGAAAGGCACTTTATGGTCTAACCCAGGGAGAGCTGAGAGGGAGGCACTTAATGATCTTACTCAGGAAATAGAGATAGAGAAGAAGGGAGAGAGAGACAGAAAGGAGAGACATGATTCGCATGGAATTATGGGACTAATGGTACAGTGTAAAATCTATAGAAAACATGCCATGTTCAGCCTGGAATATTTATAAATGATCTAATGTCAATATCCATGTGTTATACATGTTTCCATCTTTCCCATCATGCAGTTGACAAACTATGATATTGGATATTATTAATATATTTGGATGTCAGATTATAACTGAATCTATCCCAGAATTCGCTGTAACAGATATGCGCAGTGAGACATGTAAATCCCCTATAGGGGATTTACATTCACCTCTACGTATGTCTGTTACAGTGTATGCTGGGATAGATTCAGTTCATGTTGGAGTTACAAATATTTAGCAACATCTTTATCAAAATGGACAAGAATCATTTCATAGTCTAGGTCCAAACCCTCAGATCAGATAAGAATGGGATGTCCGTGATTGGACCCCTACTGCGCTAATCAGTTTCCTGGCCTAGGACTAGGGGTTATAATGGGAATAAAATGACATTTTTGCGGTGTTGATGGAATTATGATGGCATTTTGCGGTTTGAGGCCAGAGGCTTTCCCTTCGTTTGAAGGGACTCTTTCATCTTTGGGCCTTGACATTTAACCAATATCCAATATGTTTTCACCAATAGCCTGTATAAATGATCTATGAAAGGTAAGGGTATTGCCTCCAGTGGGGGGGGGGGGGGGCTTTACACATAGTAAATACCCCGCATACCACAACCTTGGTCTAATCACAGGCGAGCACAGTTCAAATCTGGTATCCACCTGGTTTTCACCACGTCAGTACCAAGCTGACCAAATGATGGGAAAGATAGAGGCTTGGGTAAAGAAAACATGTTTAACACATGGATATTGACATTAGATCACCGATAAATGATTCCATGCTGAACATGGCATGTTTTCTATAGACTTTACGCTGCGCCATGAATCCCATAATTCCATGCGAAGAAAGTCCAAGATGGCGGACATAGCTATTTCTATCGAAATAGTGGTAAGTGCCGTTCATCCAGAAAACGGGTAAAGATTCTGATTTAGAAGTAAAAGATATACTAAAATAAGGTAATTCTAAATATTGCTTTAGCTATGAAAGTTACAAACCATTAAAAATAACGGTTCTTATGTGATACCAGCTGTCAGAGGGAATGTGGGTGAAGTTTCCCGAAAATGTACAATTGGCCTTCACCAATCCTCTCAAACAACCCAAATTTCAGACAAAAATCAGGCTCAAAATACAGTTCAACATAACCAGACAGATTCATTGAATGAACACAATACAGAATACACTCAGATATACTCAGTATTTATTATTTTTCACTCTTATTTAGTAGAATTTGAGATGTGTAGAACTAGATTTTGCATTTTCCGAAAATCTGACCCATGTAAACTTTCCACCTGGTATCGGAAGGTCACATCTAAAAACAAGTTGTAGTCCTTTAATACACCATTATAATTGTAAAGGAAAGGAATACACACAGAGACAGAGAAAAATATCTTTCTTTCAGTGTTAGCTGCAAATGTTGTGTTTAACCTATAAAAAGCTAGAGTAGATGGAGGGCTATGTTTGCTGGGAGGAGGGAGAACATTAGGGAAACAATTGTAAAATAATTCCATGCCACACACGCGAGGGCCTCGTGTGGAGTGGTTTAAATAAGAGACATTACAACAAGCCTTAATGGGAAAGATGCCAGCTTAGATTCCATCAAATATTGCGAGACTGGCTGATGAATGGTTACACATGATATGGTGCGGGCAAAGAGGTAGGCAGGTAGGAACAAAGGGGAGGGGGGGGACTCTTTCTTGTCCTTAAAGAGGGACAAAGGGGAAGGAATGGGACTTCTTTCTTGTCCTTTAATAGGGACAAAGAAGGGAGGATTTGGACCTCTTCCTTTGTTTCTTGTCCTTAAAGAGGGACAAAGGGGAAGGTATGGGACTTCTTTCTTGTCCTTAAAGAGGGACAAAGAAGAGAGGGATGGGACCTCTTCCCTGTCCTTAAGAACAAAGGGACAAAGGGGAGGGGTACTTCTTTCTTGTCCTTTAATAGGGACAAAGGAGGGAGGGATGGGACCTGTTTCTTGTCCTTAAAGAGGGACAAAGGAGGGAGGGATGGGACTTCTTCCCTGTCCTTAAAGAGGGACAAAGGAGGGGGAGGGGAGAGACATACCTCACACTAACGTACCCCCTCCTCTACATTTTCCATCAGAGCGTTCATTTAAAAGGGCAATAAGGGCATTTTTCCATGCTCATCTGATTCTCCCTTCACCACTGCCCCCAAATCATCAAATGCCATGTTACAGTTAACATTGTACACTCCCTCTGAAATCCACTTCCATTCTCTTGGAGTTCCTGTATTTATAAAGACAATTGGTGGTGATGCATAATATTCAATTCAATTCAATTCTTTATTTCCAAAGATTTTACATGGACATAAGGTTATGAACTTATCCTAAGATCTCTTCCAACTCATGCCTTCCTCTTAATCTTAGATTAGTTGTTTGTTTCCTAAAACTAACTCATGAGGTACTAAATTTCTAATGCAAAATAATAAAATAAAAGGAGACACTATTTCTATCTTAGTGTGTGTCGTTATAACAGTCAAACTGTAATCTTATTGCAACTAAATGTAATCTTATTGCAACTAAATGGTAAAGTTGGAAGTTTGTTGGAAATATTTTGAAGTAATCGGTAGTTACAAAGTTGGAAGGTGGTTGGAAGGATGGATGTAGGAAGCCTTGGCGGTGGACCCTGCACCCATTACTTCCCCACATTAGTACACACTGCCGTTAATAGGGGAGGTGCACAATAGTAAAGGAAACTTTCGACATTGCAGTCCCAGAGACAAGTAACAAATCACTCCCTAACTTTCAGGGGTCAGGTTCTTCCCATTAACACTTTTAGCCTTAGTATTAAGGGTGGTCTCCACTGGCTGTGGTAAGCTCTGCTGTAAGCTCTGCTGTAAGCTCTGCGGTAAGCTCTGCGGTAAGCTCTGCGGTAAGCTCTGCGGTAAGCTCTGCGGTAAGCCTTGCGATGGTGTTATGATGGTGAGGAGTGGCGAGGTCCTGCCTACATGACATGTGAACCATGTAGGCAGGACCTCGTCATTCCTCTCCACCTACAGAACCAGCACAAACCATCGCAAGGCTTACTGCAGAGCTTACCGCAGCCATTGGAGATCACCCTTAAGAGTTTGGACGTACATAAATAAAAAATAATCTGTGAACTTTAGCCTTGTGGTTAAGCTTATTGATGTATGCGGTGAGGTGGAACGCTGGGCAAAACCTGCTTTGTACTAAAGACTGATAGTTGTAAAGTTGTCGTTAAAACGGTTCTGTGTTGGCGTGTGTTAATTAAGGTTGTAAGTGTGTTATGGGTAGGATTTGTTGGAAGTGAGAAGTAAAGAATAAGATCAGCTTATGGGTCAGATTTTCAGAAAATGTACAATTCACTTTCACAAATCTGACCCATTAGATGAAATCTCAACCTGCCCCCTTTTCCCTCTCTCCTCCAAACTCCAAATCTCTTAATCCTAACTGTTACAAATTGAAAATGTTAAAAAAAGGTGGGTCTATGTGGGGTGAAGTTTCCTGAAAATGTACAATTGACCTTCACCAATCCTCTCAAATAACCCAAATTTCAGACAAAGATCAGGTTCAAAATACAGTTCAACATAACCAGACAGATTTATTGAATGAACACAACACAGAATACACTCACATATACCGAGTATTTATCACTCCTCACTCTTATTTAGTAGAATTTGAGAGATGTGTGAAAATATAGATTGTGCATTTTCTGAAAATCTGACCCAGATGAAGGGAGAGCTCTGTAAGAGCTGGACTGAATGTGAAGCAGATACCAGTACATGGGTCAGATTTTCAGAAAATGTACAATTCGCCTTCACCAATCCTCTCAAATAACCCAAATTTCAGACGAAAATAAAGTTTAAAATACAGTTCAACCTAACCAAACAGATCACTAGAATCAATGCAATGCCAAATACACTCAAATTAACCTAGTATTGACCAAATTGCAGCCTAATTTAGCAGAATTTACTAAAAGTGTACAGCTGCCAATTGTACCTTTTCTGAAAATCTGACCCATAAATTAAGACAATTGTTGCTGCTGCATAATATTCAATTCAATTCAATTCTTTATTTCCAAAGATTTTACATGGACATTAGGTTATAAACTTATCCAAGATCTCTTCCTAACTTTCAGGGGTCAGGTTTTTCCCATTAAGACTTTTAGTCTTAGTCTTTGCATTGTGGTTAAGGGACAGATCATCAGAAAATGTACAATTGGTAGCTCTACACATTTGGGAAATTCTCCTAAATTAGGCTGAAAAATGATGAATACCTGGTATATCTGAGTATATTTGGTATTGTATTGATTTAAAGTATCAATTCTGTTATGTTAAACTGCATTTTGAAGCTCATTTTTGGCTTAAATGTTGGCTATTTGAGAGGATTGGTGAAGGCAAATTGTACATTTTCAGAAAATCTGACCCATAAGCTTATCGCTGTATGCAGTGAGATGGAACGCTGGGGAAAACCTGCTTTGTAGTACAGACTGATTGTAGTAAACCCGTTGTTTAAACGGTCCTGTGTTGGCGTGTGTTAATTAAGGTTGTAAGTGTGTTATGAGTAGGATTTGTTGGAAGAGAGAAGTAAAAAATTAAATCAGCTTATGGGTCAGATTTTCAGGAAATGTACAATTCACTTTCACAAATCTGACCCATTAGATGAAATCTCAACCTGCCCCCTTTTCCCTCTCTCCTCCAAACTCCTAATCTCTTAATCCTAACTGTTACAAATTGAAAATGTTGAAAAAAGGTGGGTCTATGTGGGGTGAAGTTTCCTGAAAATGTACAATTCCCCTTCACCAATCCTCTCAAATAACCCAAATTTCAGACAAAGATCAGGTTCAAAATACAGTTCAACCTAACCAAACAGATTCATTGAATGAACAAAATACAGAATACACTCAGATATACCGAGTATTTATCAATTTTCACTCTTATTTAGTAGAATTTGAGAGATGTGTAGAAATGTAGATTGTGCATTTTCAGAAAATCTGACCCAGATGAAGGGAGAGCTCTGTAAGAGCTGGACTGAATGTGAAGCAGATACCAGTACATGGGTCAGATTTTCAGAAAATGTACAATTCATCTTCACCAATCCTCTCAACCCAAATTTCAGACGAAAATAAAGTTTAAAATACAGTTCAACCTAACCAAACAGATCACTAGAATCAATGCAATGCCAAATATACTCAAATTAACCTAGTATTGGCCAAATTGCAGCCTAATTTAGCAGAATTTACTAAATAAATATATATATACAGCTGCCAATTGTACATTTTCTGAAAATCTGACCCATACAGCGGTAGATGTTATTAAGATATAGCATTTCTGGTAGTGGTCAGTGGGGACCTGGCAATTGTATTACTAGCCTCTGGCACAATATATAAATATATATGTTTGTCCAAGCCAGAGCTTGACCCCCACTGGAGGGGGGACAATATGACCACCACTGGCTGACCAGTCTGTCAAATGCTCCAGGGGATAAAGGGATATTATACTCGGCAGTTTCACCTCATTGCCTCGAGATGTGAGAAGGTATTTTGTATTTATAACCAGGGGAATTCCCCGGCCAATGTGCTCTCCGTGGCAGGCAAGTGGGTAGGGCACTTAGGGTGAAATTGTTGATGCGTGAGGCTGGCATTTGGGACGACATATTCATATTTAAACATGGACAGATACAATAGGGGAGTTGCATGTGCTACTACGCATGCCTGTTACAATGCATCATGGGATGGATTCTATTGAAATCTGCCATACAAATATTTGACCGTATTTTATCAAAAATTGCAACATTATATCTTGTATAAATCATCTATGAAATGAAATGCATGATATGAACATTTTTATCGAAAATTGCAAGAATGTTTTCGTCAATATAAGAGTTTGTATAAATGAGTTATGAAAACCAAATGCATGATGGGAAAGATGGTATGTTTTCATGGACATTGACACATGGATATTGACATTAGCGTATTGATAAATATCCCATGCTGAACATGGCATGTATTCTATAGATTTTATTCTGTACAATTAGACCCATAATTCCATGCGAATCAAGATCCAAAATGGCGGCTATGCAACACCCCTATCGTCAAAATACCAGTTTCTATGTTGACGTTTAGTGTACAAGCTGGCATAGAAACTGTTACTGGTTTAATACCAGTATATGGGTCAGATTTTCAGAAAATGTACAATTCGCCTTCACCAATTCTCTCAAATAACCCACATTTAAGACAAAAATAAGCTTCAAAATGCAGTTTAACATAACAGAACCGATACTTTAAATCAATGTGATACCAAATAATTATACTTAGATATCCTGTATTCATCAATTTTCAGCCTAATTTAGGAGAATTTCCTAAATGTGTAGAGCTGCCAATTGTACATTTTCTGAAAATCTGACCCATATAATGTTTATTAGCTTGTGCACTAGGGATATGCTGGACTATGCTTGTTGTACATATATGGAACAGAAATACTGGAAGAACTTTGAAAGTTAACGGCTGCAACTACATATGGAAAATGGAAAATTTCGAGAAATAAAAAAAACCTTTTAAGACAAAAAATAAGGACGGGAGACCTGTCATACAAGCCTTGTCGCCAAATACCCATGGATCAGATTTTCAGAAAATGTATAATCTTAAGAGCTACACATTCAGTAAATTCTGCTAAATTAAGACTGAAAAATGGTGAATAATAGGTATATCTGAGTATATTTGATATTGCCTTGATTCCAAAAAGCTGTTTAGTTATGTTGAACTGGGCTTTGACCTTTACTTTTGTGGGTTATTTGAGAGGACTGGTGAAGGCGAATTGAACATTTTCTGGCAATTTCACCCCCATCTTTTTTCTTATTGCAAACAAATGTCCATTTTCTGACAAAGAACTTGTCAACTCTATCTGCCAGTTTCCCACCAAGTACCCGTCCCTCAGATATTGAGATGTGATGGTTTGGGGGCTCATCCTAAGCTAGTCTCTTTTCACTGGATGGCATTGTGTTAGGGCAAACACCCCCGGGAATGTATAGGTCATGCCAGCATAGTAGTGCCGTGCCGCATATTTACATATACTGCTGGTTTAGCTGTCCACCATTGTATGCTACTTGATCATATCTGTGTATGTATGTATGTGGGTCAGATCTTTAGAAAATGTACAATTGGCAGCTGTACACATTTAGTAAATTCTGCTAAATTAGGCTGCAATTTGGTCAATACTAGGTAAATTTGAGTATATATTCGGCATTGCATTGATTCTAGCAATCTGTTTGGTTAGGTTGAACTGTGTTTTGAACTTTATTCTCGTCTGAAATTTGGGTTATTTGAGAGGATTGGTGAAGGTGAATTGTACATTTTCTGGCGACTTGACCTGTATATGTACTCTCTTCATCTCTTTCTCTCTCTCTCCTTTCTCTCTCTCTCAATTTATCTCCTCTCTCTCCCCCTCCGCACTCTCTCTTTCTCTTCTCCCTCCCTCTCCCTCTGTTTGGATGTCTCTTTCTGTCATTCTCTGATTAAGTCTTGTTTCTTTCTTTATCTCGTTTTCCTTCTCTTTCAATCTCTATCTTTCTCTATCTCTTATTCACTCTGTGTTTCACCCTCCTATCTATGCTCTCTTCCCCCCCTTTTCTCAGTCTCTTTCATAAAGCCTCTCTCTGTCTCCTGTATCCCCTCTTTACTGATTCTTTCCAGCTGATTCTCTCCTTCTCACGATCTCTCTCCCCTTCTCTTAAGTTTCCTCCCTCTCTTACTCTTCCCTTTCCCTTTCTCTCTCTCTTCTATCCCCTTTTCATATCTTTCCTCCATCTCCTCTTCCCTTTCCCTTTCTCTCTCTCACTTTCTTTTCTCTTTCCTTCCCTTATCGTTCCGGTCGTTCAGGTTCAACTATTGGATGTAATGTGGTTCTCACTTCTGGGTGGTTTTAATCCTATATAATATATTTCTTTACAAAATGTGCCAGTGCCACAACTAATATAAAAACGCGTATCAGTCCCTTGGCGACTCCCCTGATGAGATTTCTGGATCAATTTCTGAATAAAGTGAATAAGTTAGCTGCACACTCATAGTCACAGCTTTGTCGTTTTTAGGTTAGTTGAATAAAACTTTCATTTACAACATTGCATATGGGAATAAAACCAGACTTCTTTTTTTTTTTTTTTTTTAAAGTACATTCAGAGACTTTCTAGCATAATACAGTTCTAGATGCTGTTCATGATCTCTTAAACTTTTGAGATAAATTCAGATCTTATCAGGAGATATATTCTAGCTTATCGCAATTCAGTTTAATTCAGGTTCAATTCAGGTTCATTATTACAAAATGTACATGTGTGTGTTTTTTTCAACATATGGGTCAGATTTAAACATATGGGTCAGAAGTAAATTCTGCTAAATTAGGCTGCAATTTGGTCAATACTAGGTAAATTCGAGTATATTCGGCATTGCATTGAATCTAGCAATCTGTTTGATTAGGTTGAACTGTATTTTGAACTTTATTTTCGTCTGAAATTATTTGAGAGGATTGGTGAAGTTGTATTGTACATTTTCTGAAAATCCCACCCATATGTTCATATCAAATAGGTCTAGTTGTACATATATATATATATATATGTAAGCCTTGGAGCAACATAATTTATACACATCGTTTTGCTCTTATTTTGAATATACGTTGCAAAGTTTTATATATGGGAGTGTTGCTAGAAATAAGGTCATACTTAACACATACAATCTGTATTTTAATGCATAAAATGCATCACAACACATTTAACTGTCAGTGGCACAATCGAGGATCCACATTCACTTTCTTTATGTTCATCACAATATGGATAATGATGATAAATAATAACAAAATTCTTTTATTTCATGACTAATGTTCAGATTACAAAGGAGCAAAATTCAAATAAAATGTCAGATAACCCTGTGATTTAATAAATAATAATAAAATTCTTTTATTTCATGACTTCATTTTTTTCATGACGAACAGATTACAAAGGAGCAAAATTGAAATAAAATGTCAGATAACCCTGTGATCTAACGGTGGTTTGGGAATATGGGTACATACAAACTCCCAATGACACCATAATAAGGGTCAGATTTTCAGAAAATGTACAATTGGCAGCTGTACACATTCAGTGAATTCTTCAAAATTAGGCTGCAATTTGGTCAATACTAGACAAATTCGAGTATATTCGACATTGAATTGATTCTAGCAATCTATTTGGTTAGGTTGAACTGTATTTTGAACTTTATTTTCGTCTCAAATTTGGGTTATTTGAAAAGAATGGCGATATTGAATTGTACATTTTCTGAAAATCTGACCCATGTAATCTGTCATAATACTCATCAGAGTTATAGTATGACAGCTTTTATAAAAGCATGGTAACATCATGGAGAGTTATGTCTCGTCCATCACGTTAGTGTTCGAGACTCTACGAGATGTACGCGCATGCGCGGCACACGACAGTCCACGCGCCTTTTTCAGACACGGCGACACGGAGTTTTCAGGTTGGGTAAGTATTTACCTATTTATTTCCTAGAATTCAAGTTTAATTACTTGTTTTTCTATTTGGGAGGTGGCATGGATCGAAGATCACCACTTAACTCCCCTGAATTACATGTACAGTTACCCTGGTGGTCGTGAATAACTGTCGTTATCATTTTTGCCTTCAGATCTCCATGCCGAGGATAACTCGCAACAGTAGAGACACGGGTAGTTTCGAGCTGGGTAATCAGCAGGCGCAAGAGCAGCTCTATAGACAGTTACTACCTGGGAGAGTTCCTCCTAAACTCAGAGCAAGAAGGAAAATGGGTGACAAGAATGGTGGTGCCGACAAGACGGCGGAGAATAACACCAAGGGACCTGGAGGAGACGCAGCCAATATGGCGGCCACCTTACCGGAGCACAAAGTCCCGGAGGCGGCTAAAGGCCGAGGGGAAGACCCGGACATTCTCAAGCTAGTTTCTGATCTGAGGAATGAAGTTCAACATCTCCAAGCCCTACAGCAGGGCCCCATGAATCAGGGCCCCCAAAATCAGATGAACTGGGATTATAATTATGGTTACGGTGGTTATAACCAAGGATATAATGGAGGATTTAACGGCTTCAACGCCTATGGCCCGCCTCGTGGTCCCCCTCCTATGCCTCCCCAGCCTCGTGGCCCGCCACCCTTCTATGGGGGCCAGTCGAGGAAACGATTTAGAGAGCACGATATCTCTGAAACTGACTCTTATTTTGGCTACTATGATGATGATGAGGAGGATGAGGAGGAAGATGAGGATAATGTTAACATGGAGAATGATAGGGAAGAGAAAGCTAAGGATAATGAAACTGTTCTTAAACAGCTGGCTAAACAGCTTGCGGGGGAGGAAAAAACCCAGCAAAAGGAGGATCCCAAGGAGCCTAAGCATCTCTCCGAGGTGGAGAAACGCACTAAACTTCTCCTCAAGGAAAAAGAGGATGAAAAGGTGGGTCCAGACCTCTCTGAAACTTGTCTTGATATGATAACAACTTGGTTCCCCAAACCTTGTAGACCGAAAATTGAAGAAACGTTGGCTAAGTACCCTAGGCCAGAAAACGCCGACTCGCTTAAAGTCCCTAAAATTGACAGAGCCTTGTGGGGAGTGACCCCTGAAAATGGAAGAACGGCAGACAAAAAATTTAAGTACATGCAAAGAACGATTAATGCCTCAGTAACGGGAGTCATGGAGGTGTACACGGCTTCCACTAAACATGAACTTGCCGACCTTGCCCATGTAGCAGAGGATCTGGTGAGAATGTTGCTTTTTGTATCCCAAGAGCTGAATGATAGGAGAAAGGAGGCCCTTAAAACCCATGTGGATCAAAGATATGCGGGTATCTTGTCTCACGCTACCCCCTCGTCAGCCGACTGGCTGTTGGGAGGAAACTTAAAAGAATCTTTGGAAGAGAGTGATTCGGCGTACAAAGTCAGGAAGAAGCTTGAGAGATCCGCTAGGGGATCAGGAAGGGGAGGCAAAAAAGGAAAAGGCAGGGGCTTTAGAGGTGGTCGACAACAACAAGCCTTTGGGCAACAACAACAACAAGGCCAATACCAGTTCCCCCAAGGCCCCGCTCCCTACTGGCAGCAGAACCAGGGTTACCAACAGCCTCAAATGCCCCAGCAACAGCAGCAGCAGTTCAGGCCCAGAAACCCGAACAGCCAGGGCCAACCTCGCCAGAATTTTCAGCGAGGGGGGGCTGCCAAGAAATAGTTGAGACGGTGAGTCCCCCTCATTTCTGCTTTCTTACATTCAGAGCTGGAAATATTGTTTACTTTTTGGATGAATGGTTGAAAATAACTAATGATAATTGGGTATTACAAATGGTGCTAGGGGTGCACATCCCTTTTGACTTTATGCCTTCTCAAGAAGTAGCTCCCTCGGCTTTTAAATCTTCTGGTAAACATAAGGATATCCTAGAACAGGAAATATTTGCCCTCTTAAACAAGGGTGTGATAGAGGTAGCCAGGGAAGAGCAGGGCCAATACCTTTCAAATGTTTTCCTGCGCCCGAAACCCAATAACAAATACAGAATGATATTAGACCTATCAGAATTGAACAAATTGGTTCATTATGAACATTTCAAAATGTTTAGTCTTCAGGCTGCGATTGACCTAATGATTCCGGGGATTTACTTGGCTAGCATTGACCTCAGTGACGCTTACTATTCTGTGGCAGTTAGGCCGGAATTCAGGAAATTCCTTCGGTTCACTTGGAAAGGGGTTCTGTACCAATACACTTGTATGCCTAATGGCTTGGCCTGTGCCCCACTAATTTTCACGAAACTTTTATACCCAGTGTTTGCTACTCTTAGGGAACAAGGTTCAACCTGTTTCCCTTACATAGATGACTCTATTACAATGGAAATGTCTTATGACAAGTGCAGGGACACTACGTTTAACTTAGCTGAACTGTTAACCAAATTGGGGTTTTTCGTACACCCGGAGAAATCAGTCTTTTCTCCAGCAAAGAAACTAGTCTTCCTGGGTTTTTGGTTAGATTCTGAAACCATGACAGTATATCTTACACAGGAAAAAAGGGAAAAGATGTTGAGAGCCTGCTCGGACTTACTAAACAAGACAGAAATGACGATAAAAGAAGTGGCAGGTCTAGTGGGCTTGATTATAGCTTATGCGGTAGCCTCGGATTACGGAGGTAACCATGTAAAAGAACTTGAGTGTGACAAAATAGAAGCCTTGAAGGTCTCAAAAGGAAATTTTTCGGCATTTATGACCCCCTCGGTAAAAGGCAGGGAGAATGTTTTTTGGTGGAAAAACAATGTAATGACCACCTACAGGAATATTAGGAATATAGATCCAGATTGGATCATGTATACAGACGCCTCTAATGCTGGCTGGGGGGCGGAGCTAAACGGGACCAGGGCCAATGGTAGATGGAAAGAAAATGAACTAGAATGGCATATCAATGTGAAAGAATTAGCTGCGGTGCTCCTAGGATTACTTAGCCTCTGCAAAGTAAAGAATGCTTGCATTAAAGTAATGACTGACAACACGGTTACGGTAGCGTATATAAACAAGCTAGGAGGAGTAAAGTCTAAAGACTGCCAGTGGGTAGCAAAGAAAATTTGGAACTGGGCGGAAGAAAACAGGAATTGGATAGTGGCAGCCCACATTCCGGGAAAATTGAATGAGATTGCAGATTTTGAATCTAGGAACTTTTCGGACAATGTTGAGTGGGGCCTCAACAGAGATATCTTTAAACTGGTGTGCTTTTCTTTGGGCTCCCCCTCTTTTGATTTATTTGCATCTAGACTGAACAATAAAACGAAACGTTATTGTAGCTGGGGACCTGACCCTGGTGCTGAACTAACTGATGCTTTCACCTTCTCATGGAATAAAGAGTTACTTTATTTTATTTTTCCCCCTTTCAGCCTCGTGGCGCGGGCCTGGCAAAAGATCATGAGGGACAAGTCCGAGGCCATCCTGGTGGTTCCGGACTGGCCAGGCCAGAGTTGGTACGCCCTCGCTCGAAACACAGCAACAACAAGGTTAAAGGTACCCCGAAAGAAAGGAAACCTGACTCACCCAAACAAAGAGAAACAGAAAGACCAAATTACGTCAATCCCCCTCATTGCCTACCGTTACTCAAGCGAAACCTGTTAAAACAAGGCTACTCCATAGAAACTGCGGATCTGATGCAGTTTGGATGGAGGGAGGGAACCAGAAAATCTTACAATGTGTACCTTAAAAAGTGGATGGAATTCTGCTGTAAGAATGATTTTAATATGTTCGAACCTTCAAAAAGAAACTTTACCGATTTTCTCAGAATCCTTTCCGAGCAAGGTATAGCTCATGGAACGTTAAATATGGCCAGATGTGCTATTTCAGCTGTAGCCCCGTCGGTGGCGGGCTTTACCATAGGAGAAGAAAGGCATGTAGGCCTATTAGTGAGAGCGGTGTATAATCTTAAACCGCCTAAACCCAAGTATGATGCCATGTGGGATGTAAATATAGTGCTTGATCTTTTTAGACGATGGGGTAGAAACGAGGAACTTGACCTTAAAAACCTCACCTTAAAAACTACTGTTTTATTATTGCTCACGACGGCCCAAAGAGGCCAGACAATTTGGAGAATAAGTGTCGAAGGGATTGAATTTAGACAATGCGGAGTAAAACTTCACATGAAGCACCTCCTTAAACACAACAGGGTAGGTGACCCCCTTGATGTCATTGACCTCCCAGGCTATAAAGAGGATAAGAGAATTTGCCCGGTCAGATGTCTGACTGAATACTTAGATAGGACAGAAGGAATAAGAAACGGCAAAGACCAGCTTCTGCTAAGTTACATTTGGCCGCACGGCCAGGTTTCTCGATCCACAGTGTCTAACTGGACGAAGAAACTCTTAGCGCTGGCAGGAGTCAATACAGAGAAATATAAAGCCCACAGTACAAGGGGTGCTGTGACGTCAAAAGCCCTAGCTTTGGGTTTAAACATGAACATTCTGCTTAAACAAGCATCTTGGAGAAATGACAGAACATTTGCGAAGTACTATAACAAGAAGATAGAAGGATCAACCGATACGGTGGCCTATACTATCCTTAAAGATAAGAAAACGAAGAAGAAAGTGGTGCGCACGAAGAAGAAATAGGGTAAGATTGAACTCCCCTATTAATTAATTATGATTACCTTTATTTCGAGTATATTTTTCGGTTACTCAGGCTCCCTTTCGGGGGTTTTGCCCTGCTTAACCGGCCGTATGTGCCTATATGTTTTGATATAGTTTCATACGTCTAGTGAAAACTCCTCTTTATTATTAAAGATATGGTTTAATATCTAAAACGAGGGTTTCAGGAGACATTCGGGCCCCCTAGTGGGACTACGAAATCTCGTAGAGTCTCGAACACTAACGTGATGGACGAGACATAATTTTACAGTTAACCGAGACTTACCTGTAAGTTGAGGATTAAACCTGTAATTATGTTGAGGACATCACGGTGTGTTCTGACTATACGCCCTCCCGACCGACCCCTCTGTCTTCCAACAGAGCTGGGCAACAGGGTGAAGGCTATATATATATATTTTTATTTATATGATGTTAATCACAACTTACCTAAGTCTCTTAGGTTAAATGTCTCGCCCTTTATTTCAAACAGATTTATTAAGCATAAATCTTGTTGGGGCTGGGATAGAGTTTTTCACTAGGAAACCCTCATGTATCTTTAAAACCTGACGTGTGCCGCGCATGCGCGTACATCTCGTATAGTCAGAACACACCGTGATGTCCTCAACATAATTACAGGTTTAATCCTCAACTTACAGGTAAGTCTCGGTTAACTGTAAAATTTGTATGCACCCTTATTTCGGTCGCGATTTTATCTATATTTTAATATGTATAAATATTCAGAATATTCAACCGCAATTGTCCTCATGGCAGGTACATACGTAGACACCCATGTGAGCGACAATATGACCTTTATCAATTGCTTTTTCATAAACTGGTGGATATTGTTTAAACACCAACAGAATTACTCATAATAATTATTATTAATGATGACCTTATTGATTAAAATGCAACTTACTTTCATTTCATGACAGCTATTATATGCCAATTTGTTCTCATAATTTGATGTACATTAGTCATGAATCTGCTTGATTGTTGTGGGGGATTTATAACATCCAGTAAATGTATTATATTATGAATATAATATGATATGTGATGTGTTTCAGGAAAATGAGTCAGAAGTCGCAAAATGGATATTATTCAAAGTGTTTTTTCCACAAGATTTCTTTATTGAAATGTTCTGATTGTCAGAGAGCTTAGCAGTTATAGTCATATGAATCCATGTACCAAATTTCGGGACATTGTATTAATATATCATTGCGTTTTGAAGGCATTCTTATGGAGTATATTTAGTTACTTTACTAGTAATTACCTATCCAGAAACATTGCAAACTCTTTTTTTCAAAATAAAAATATTAAACTTAAAGTATAGAAATACATGTTAGGTACCCTAGTGTTTACTATCATTGGAATCACCTTGATCTCCTCTTTTCAAATATGGTGATATCTCAAAATCCATATTTTGCGACTTATGACTCATTTTCCTGAAACACATCACATATAATACCAAACAATCAACTCATCAATCCTGATACAGAATAAAGGTACTTTTTAGATTGATGATTAATTTATATCATTATTTTTGTATGTATCATGTAATAAAGTAAAATCTAAGTTCATAAAATATTTCATGAATTCATAAAATTCATAAAATAGGAATTCATGAAAGAAACGGCCCACATACATGTATGTCTACATCTCTTAATATCATGAATAATCGATATTTTGAATATTTAACCCATATAAAATATGAATAAACTTGTGATTTAAGGTGCCAACTCTACTAGATAAACACACAAACTCCATATGAAGTTGTTTAAGTTGTCATAACACTGCCATATTTAGAGTTCCGAAATGGTGTATAATGAGTTATGGGTTATAATGAATGAGAACGAATACCGTCTGTTACCTGTCATGAACAGATGTAGATATATTCATGGGTCAGATTTTCAGAAAATGTACAATTCACTTTCACAAATTCTCTGAAATAACCCCAAATTTCAGACGAAAATAAAGTTCAAAATATAGTTCAAACTAACCAAACAGATTGCTAGAATCAATGCAATGCCAAATATACTCGAATTTACCTAGTATTGACCAAATTGCAGCCTAATTTAGCAGAATTTACTGAATGTGTAGAGCGGCCAATTGTACATTCTCTGAAAATCTGACCCATATTTTGAATGTTAGATGGAGATATTACACGGATTTCATGGCCAAATTTAAGACGAAAATCAGGTTCAAAACACATTTCAACACAACCTGACTGATTTATTGAATGAATACAATACAGAATACACTCAGATGTACTCAGTATTTATCATTTTTTACTCCAATTTAGCAGAACGAGATGTGTAGAACTGTAGATTGTGCATTTTCTGAAAATCTGACCTATATGTTTACACAAGAAATAGAAATCAAACTAATCAGTGATGCCACCACAGAATGAGATTTCGGTGGGCCTCCAGAACATAAATCCATTTAATAAACTATGCTACACTTGTTCAGAATTTACCACTATTGATGATAAAATGACTTCGAATTATATCTAAAATCAATAATTATTGTATAACCTACATGTGGAATAACAAACATTATTTCTTTTCTTGCAGGAACTTCTCAATTAATCTGGTAAAGAAAGAGAAGCTGCGGCGGGAGATATTAAAGCACCACTCTCGTTGATTGGGATTACTGAAACTAAGACCTATTAACAAGCCCACACTACCCAACAAGGACAAAGATATCATTCCCATACCCTCAATTCAACTCTTGGTATCACGATACTTACACGATAAGTAGCTTGATAAGGACAGGCCCCATGAGCTGAATGACCTTTAACACCAAGTCCGACCTCAATACTTACAATGGAGAGATGATTGGTGATGCTTGAGGCATGGTATCAAATGTAGATGCATTGTTCCCTTGGATAAGATACACCTAATATCTCGTCCCCACTAATAATAGAATGTAATGCAACCTAATTAGGGACAGCATCAACACAGATTCTGCTGCGACGACAGGACAACGCCCTAAATGAGAAATTTAAGGATCTTGTAATTATAGTAGCTACAATGACTTATAATGACATAAGATATACGACAGGTAAATAATAAGAATAATAATATATCAACACCAACCATCGATACAAACAAGAACGGACCAAGTTGCCCATACATACGTTGAGGAGTACATGCAATAGAGGATTTGCCTTTCCCACTGTGCAAGTACTTTAAAAAAAGTATTTTAAATATCTAAACGACTGGTCATATTACAAGGTGGGGACAATGGAAATATATGTATTATATGGCCCATGGGTAGCAGCCTAAAAGGTGCTTTGTTTAATAACCCAGACTAAATATAGAATGTTCATGCAATTGTTAACTGCGACATCATTCAACACCCACAATGCAATGCGAACTAGGTTACAAAATGGCGAGCATATAAATCCGCTATTGAACAAACACACAGAACAATACCCCGCCCCTCTCTTCCTCTTCAATGGGAATGAGATCCTGAATGGATAGGCAACAGCAAGAACAAACTCCATTATAAACTGACAGACAGAGGTTATACATGACGATGGCGTCTCCAACGCTCGCCGCAGGGAACGCCACTCTCGTGCTCCTCCAGGGGGGCAGTAACCTTGGAAACGGAACCATGATACGCATGCCTAGATACCCTTCCCTAATGAAGTTCGCGGAAGAGTTTGCCAACTACCATGGTTACATCGCAGCCATAGTGTGTGTCTGGGGTATCATTGCCAATGTGGCTAACATCGTTGTGCTCACTCGGAAAAACATGGTGTCACAGACTAACCTGATATTGATGTGGTTAGCTGTAGCTGATCTGTTAACCATGACATCCTATCTACCTGTGAGCATCCACTTCTATATACTGAGAGATCCCAACCTCATGTTCCCAGCCTCTCACAGTACCCACTGGATACGCTTCATGCTGTTCCATATAAACTTCAGCGTGGCCGTACATACAGTCGCGATATGGCTCACCATCACCCTTGCCATATTTCGCTACCTCTTCATATGCTTCCCTACAAATGCCAGCACCTTGTGTAGCATGAAGAGAGTCAAACTGACAATCCTCCTGGTTTATTTAGGAGTTGGGGTTATTTGTATACCAAACTACCTTGTTACGACCATCAACGAAGGGACCGCGACGCGACAAGTCATCAAGGTCAATCAGACGCAAGGACATAACTTGACAACGAAGGTGACAGAGGAATACCAATATTACCACTTCAAGGATAGTGCACTTGCTGAGCCATTCCTCAATAAATTTAATTACTGGATACAGGCTATTTTGATTAAACTCATACCTTGTGTGCTACTGGTTATTCTCACCATTCTCTTGATTGTGGCAATGCATGGTGCGAACCAACGCCGTGCCAAGCTGAAGTCGCAAGGACGCCGGGACGAATCAGACCGTGCGCGGGAGCACAACCGGACCACGGCCATGTTACTGGCAGTGGTGGCGTTATTCCTGCTGACAGAAGTGCCACAAGGGATTCTAACCCTGTGCAGTATTTTTATACCAACATTCTTTGAGGACGTGTACTGGCCACTGGGGGATTTACTGGACTTGTCTGCATTGTTGAACAACTCTATCAACTTTGTACTCTACTGCACAATGAGCAGGCAGTTCAGGGACACTTTCGTGCAGACATTCTGTGGCTGCTGCCCCAATAAGACTAACGGCTGGTTAAAGCTGAAGACGTTTACTATTACATCGAATGGCACGGGTGCCTCCAATGTGTGAGACAGTGGTTATGTGGTTCACTTGATTCAGCTTTAAGACATGTAATCCTTGCAAGGTTTGTTTGTTGTTGGTTTTTTGATTGATAGCATTTAAACTTTTTTTTATTATTCAGTTAAAGGCCAAAACATTTAACAACAACAAAATTCGAATGTAAATACGTATTGTCCTTCATGGACGTACTTCATGTTACAGACAATAGTTCTCAAGTGAAACAAGAATAAAGAGGAAAAATGCTGACATTTTGTAGCTTGACAATAATATAAGGAATAATTACATTTTAAAGATTTTAAAGATTCAGTTCGTCCTATCAAATACATGAGTAACAGCGCTTATAAGAACAGTGCCGCCACCTGGTAGTTCGATCCAGATAAATAAATACGAACATAAATTCTTTTCAGAGTTCAATTTAAATTCGATTTCTTGACTATCCAATAACACATAGGCCTAGATATGAACTATTTCTGAAACCTTTATGCAGGTTTTCTACTTCTTGGTAACTTTCGAAATCGTATGGAATATTTACAAATAAAAACAACCTTCAAAACACAGAAATATCGTCAGAAAGAACCAAATAAAACGAAATGCTGATTTTATGATTTTAAAAGCATTTTGGATGAGCTTACACAAAGACTATTAGGAAGGTTTGTAAAACAATGAGCAAGGATTGGATGTAAATATAAAGCTGGGTCAATCAAGACCTTCAACCAACTCCACAGGTGTCTTAACGAGAAGTGATGAAAATAGAGACAGGAGGAGGTGCAAAATGGTGTCTTTACTTCTCAAAATGTCCATTAAACGATAAGAAGTTATCAAGATGAGGTATACTACTACTACTCCGTCGTTAAGTACAGATTGTGCCCTTAGAACGTGCGCCTCAAGATTGATGCCTGAATTAGGAATGACGATGAACAGGAAATCGTTGAAGAACATTTTTAATTGTTTGACTCACAAAATGATAATGATGGTAATAATAACCCGATTTTTAAAAAAAAAAATGAAAAAATGTTTTTTTTTTGTTTTTTTTTTTTTTTTTTTTTTATTTTTTAAAATTTATTTCAAGGCCAGGAGATTTGATAAATATACCAGATGTTCAAATGTAAATATGTATTGTTGTCCTCCATGGTTATATCATCATGAAATTGAAACTGGTAAAATTAATTTGATGCTATGTTTAGCAAGAGATATATACACATGTGCCTGGTTTATAAGGGATCAGCACTAATAGCTTATTATCAACTTTTAAACTTATAGCGGAACTCCACTAGAGGAAAAAACGGCGGCGACAAATTTTCCTGTTGCCCACTAACAACAGTTCATTTCATGTTTGCAATGAAAACGCAAATGGAGGAGTGTCAGATGTGTTGCCACATTCTCTGGGAACTGTTGTTTCTGTATGGATATTTGTTGCAACAAATTAGTGGGCAACAACAAAATTTGTCGGCGCCGTTTTTCTCTCTAGTGGAGTCGCCCTATTAAAATGTTGTGACCACGTTTTAAGGGTAACATCTAAGACCAATTACAACCTCTGCAACAACTGTGAGCGGGGAAACAGATGTAACACAACTTTGTAGAGAAGAAATATAATGTACTATTTCCACTTAGGAATATATAGACATATATGTAAAAAGTAAATTATTTTCATACAAAACTTTGATGACGCTGATATTAAGCAAAGGTTATGTTAATATGAGAGTGCTGACTTCTCACTATTGGGTCTTTCTGCTACTATGATACAATTTTACTAATTCTTAAACACAAACTTTTACTCTCAATGCTTGGTAAAGGTAGTCCTGATAGACCATACATACAGAGGGTGTTTCATATATCGTATATATAGTGCATTGGTGTATTGTACAAGAAACGGTGTGGTCATTGCTTGGAGCGACAGTTGTGGGGCAAGGCAGAACTACTCCTGTGAGCACTGGACTGACAGGTTGTGGGTTCGATTCCCAATGGAGAATAAATAACGGCCTCATTGCACAAGACCATGACACATGGGTCACATTTTCAGAAAATGTACGATTCAACTTCGCCAATCTTCTCAAATAACCCAAATTTCAGACGAAAATAAAGTTCAAAATACAGTTCAACCTAACCAAACAGATTGCTAGAATCAGTGCAATGCCGAATGTTCTCGAATTTACCTAGTATTGACCAAATTGCAGCCTAATTTAGCAGAATTTACTAAATGTGTTCAGCTGCCAATTGTACAATTTCTGAAAATCTTATCCACATATAGTAACATCAATCCATATACTTGGTACAGGGTACAAGCAAACCTAACTTAAAAAGAAGACAGTAGATGAAATTTTGCTATTGTCGCTTTAATTTGAATGGATTGGATTTTTACAATAGGGAAGTTGCATGTGCCACTGTGCATGTATGTTACAGTGCATCCTGGGATGGATTCTGTTCAAATCTGACATACAAATATTTGGCAACCTTTTTATATATTAGAATAATGCAAATTGCAAGAATCTTTTCACCAATATCAAAGCTTGTGTAAATGATCTATGAAAACTAAATGCATGATGGGAAAGATGGGGACTTGTGGTATGGAAACATGTATCACACATTAGAGCATTGATACATGTTCCATACTGAACATGGCATGTTTTCTATAGATTATATTAGTACCATTACTCCCATAATTCCATGTGAATCAAGATTCAAAATGGCGGCTGTGCAAATCCCCTACTGAATCATGTGTACTGTATGTTGCCGATGATACACCAATATAAATACGATCTCAATGAGATGCCCTCGCTAGCTTTTCCCTTGGTTTCTAGTCATTCCCCTGCAATGGACTCTTAAGGGTGGTCTCCACTGGCTGCGGTAAGCCTTGCGATGGTTTGTGCTGGTTCTGTAGGTGGCGAGGAATGAGAGGGTCCTTGCCTACATGGTCAGTGAACGATGTAGGCAGGACCTCGCCACTCCTCAACAACACAGCACCATCGCAAGGCTTACTGCAGAGCTTACCGCAGCCAGTGGAGACCACCCTTTACTTTGAGCTATAGACTAATATGTACTATAATCGGATTAGAGAGATTATGTATTTTACTGCAGATATGTCATTATACTTACCATGCACTCTTAGCGCAAAATGTTCAATTACGATTACAGAAAAGCTTAAGTTTCATATCATGAGTTTATTTAAAAACCTTTTGAAATTCTAAGTTGAATCTTCTGTATTCATAGTTCGAGGACGACTATGTATTCTTATGCCATATATAGTAGCTCTCCATAGAGGGCAGTCAGCCCTTAAGTGACCATGAGTTGGAGTGGCAGAGGTAGGGAGACAAGGCAGTAGTAACCTTGTAATAGCGGAACTCCACTTGAGGAAAAACGGCAGCGACAAATGTTCTTGTTGCCCACTAACATCAGTTCATTTCAGATGTGTTGCCACTTTCTCTGGAAACTGCTGTTTCTGTATGGATATTTGTTGCAACAAATTTGTGGGCAACAACAAAATTTGTCAGCGCCGTTTTTCTCTCTAGTGGAGTCGCCCTATAAGTGACCATGGCTTAGAGTAGGAGAGGTAGGGAGAGAAGGCAGTAGAAGCCCAGTGTACCGACATATACTCAGTGTGCTTATTGAGTAGAAATGTTCTTAAAATAATCTTAATTCGGCCCCCAACAACAAGAAGGAGATGGTCTGTTTGAAACCTATTTTGTAAAAATCCCTTCAAACGTATTATTGGTATTATCTGTAATTATTATATGGACCTACACTCTATTCGAGATCTACTTGGAGCAGTTCGCCGTAGGGTTACCATTGGGTCGCTTTGATGTTTACTCTAAGTAGGTCTCAAACAGAGTGTAGCAATTGAAGATGATTCACTGAAGCCTTTCTGGTATCGTTAATGACCTTGCTGAGCTAAGAGTGCAGAGATATGTGATCCGTTTTAGGAAATTGAGTCATAAGTCGCAAAATATGGATTTTGAGATATGACCATATATGACAAGAGGAGATCAAGCCGATTCCAATGATAGTAAACATGGGGGACACCTAATATATATGTCTATATTTTTAGTTTGATATTTCTATGTTTGAAAAAAAAGTTTGCAATGTTTCTGTATGGGTATTACCAGTAAAGTAACTAAATATACTCAATACGAAGGCCTTCAAAACGCAAAAATATATTTGATACAATGTCCTGAAATTTGTTGCATAGACTTATATGACTATAAGTGCTAAACTCCCTAAATATCATTAACAATAACATTGTGATAAAGGGATCTTGTGAAAAAATCACTATCAAAAATATCAATTTTGCGACTTGTGACTCATTTTCCTGGAACACCTCACAATATCTTCATGTTAATAGATTATCTATATCTACATACCAACGATTAATGTAAAGCATAACTCGTCCATGTTGTATAGTCAATTTATCACAATTATTATTATTGTATTTGTTGCAAAGCGAATCAACGAACGAAGCTATGTTTTACCGGGGGTATCTACACAAAATATATTCATTGATTGTTTGTATATAATATATAAAGGGTGAAGTCGCCAGAAAATGTACAATTCACTTTCACCAATTCTCTCAAATAACCCACATTTCAGACGAAAATAAAGTTCAAAATACAGTTCAACCTTACCAAGCCGATTGCTAGAATGAATGCAATGCCGAATATAGTCGAATTCAATTAGTATTGACCAAATTGCAGCTTAATTTAGCAGAATTTACTAAATGTGTACCGCTGCCAATTGTACATTTTCTGAAAATCTGACCCTAAAAGGCCTCATAATGTTATATATTCGGCCGAACGCAGGACGAAATCATGATATACTGATCGTTGATCGTTGTTGAGGCTAGATATTAATAAATGCACTATAATTACCTGAACATGTCCAGATTTAACAAGAATCTTTAATATTTATTTTTAGGCGCGCAATCACATGTCATAAGGCACTTAATATAAATCTGGGGACGATGATAGTGAGCGGACCTAGATTACAAAAATTGTTTCCTTCTTTATGGTAAATCTGGAGGCTTTAACAATAGTATAAAATGCAAGACCAACTAATGACGCCATTTTGAATCTGCATCTGTCGAATATGGAAATTATATCTAGATATTATTTTGAAGTCGATGGGAATGTTATTCATTGGTATTAGGGATTACCTTATGGACATACTTCATGGGGGACGTCTGATTTTTTCATTACAATAACGTGTTCTGATCGAGGCAATATAAACACAGAATATATATAGAATCTAATCTTTTTTTATCATTATTATTACAAACTGTTATTCAGTAAACATATTCATTTCACGTTTATGAAGAACTAAAAAGGAATGGCCCTTCTACCCGTAGTTTATCTACTTGTAGAACTTCCCAAAGATAAAGATCAAAAAGGACATCATCATAATGCTTTAACTTAAATGGGAAATGTTTCAGAACTTCATTCAAAAGAACCACATGTGTGCACTGCCTTACAGTAATTATATACATGCTGGTGGCAAGATGTAATTCCATTTCTCAACTCAATTCCATGTCATGCCTGCTGGATGAAAGTGGCTGTCGACAAGAGATTAGTATAAAGGGTGAAATCACCAGAAAATGTACAATTCGTCTTCACAAATCCTCTCAAATAATCCAAATTTCAGACAGAAATAAGATTCAAAATTCAGTCCAACATAACCAAACACATTCTTTGAATCAAGGCAATGTGAAATATACTCAGATATACCTGGTATTGACCCTTTTGCAGCCTAATTTAACAAAATTCACTAAGTATGTATATCTGCAGATTCTACATTTTCTGACGATCTGACCCATAAAGACTCAATAAACATACGCTCTACAACATTAGAAATACCATTTGCCTTAAAGCAGCCTCCTCAGCGATTACAACAAAAGCAATTGTACCGAATAATATACTCATTGTTTGACCTATCCTACAGAAGATTTTGACAATTTCTGAAAGCTGTATATAAGGGTGAAATTGCCAGAAAATACACAATTCGCCTTCACCAATCCTCTCAAATAACCCAAATTAAAACAAAAATGATGTTCAAAATTCAGTTTAACATAACCAATCCCTTGTTTGAATCAACATAATACCAAATTTACTCAGATAAAACTAGTATTCATAATTTGTTAGCTTAATTTAGCAGAATTAACTAAATGTGTAGAGTTACTGATTGTACATATTCTGAAAATCTGACCCATATATATGTTCATACAAGAGATTGGACAGGGGAATTTCTGTGAGCCACTGAAATAAAAATCCTATGAAACCCTGTATCAAGAACAATTGGGTAAAATCATCCAGAACTTTATATAAAATGGCTTACAGATTAGTAGGAAAGGAAAAGGGAGGAAAAGGGAGAAAATTGTTCAGTGAAAATGCAACTTTAACTGTAAATCGCCTTTAATTCCTGGAATGCCTTGGGTGCATGAATAGAAAGCCTCTTACCAAGATTACAGGGAACTTTCCTCCAGCTAATGTAATTAAATTTATATCAGAGAGCTGCTCTGGCACCGGAGATTAGGAAAGTATGGACTCTTGAGTAGTTTTATTATTCAAAATACATGTCACAACTATCAGAACTCTATTATACACTAACTTTTGGCTTGAGCCAAAAGACGAATGACATTACTGGGTCAGATTTTCAGAAAATGTACCATTCGCAGCTCTACACATTTAGGAAATTCTCCTAAATTAAGCTGAAAAATGATGAATACCGGGTATATCTGACTATATTTGGTATCGCATTGATTTAAAGTATCAGTTCTGTTATGTTAAACTGCATTTTGAAGCTTCTTTTTGTCTTAAATTTGGGTATTTGAGAGGATTGGTTAAGGCGAATTGTACATTTTCTGAAAATCTGACCCTACTATGGTTTAGCTCAAACTACTTACGTGAGTTTAATATACTTATATTCCGAACATTTGAACTTAATAAAATAATAAGTTACCGTAAACTTAATATCAACGGGGAACTCAGACATAAAAAAAAGGTTCGATGGATATGGGTCAGATTTTCAGAAAGTCTTCTCAAATCTTCTCAAATAACACAAATTTCAGACGAAAATAAAGTTCAAAATACAGTTCAACCTAGCCTAACAGATTGCTAGAATCAATGCAATGCTGAATATACTAGAATTTACCTTGTATAGACCAAATTGCAGCCGAATTTAGCCGAATTTACTAAATGTGTAGAGATTCCAATTGTACATCTTCTGAAAATCTGACCCCTATAGCTAAAGATTTAGGACAAGGAGCATTAGCTCAAATTGACATTTCCATGACGACTCAAATTGCAACTGATATTTCCATGACGACTCAAAATTGTCCTTATTTTGAAAAGAGGTACATAGCACACAATTCAAAGCGAAGATGGATTCAAAATGGCGTCAGTAGTAGTTGGACATATTATGTAATGGGGAATCTTTTTTTCTATTTTTCAGTGCACACCAAAATGAAAATACAGTACAAAATACGATCATGAATGCGTTGCCTAAACAAGATAATAATACGAGTTATAATGTACATATTATATATATGGTCGTTTCTAATGAACTGTCCGCTTTGGGGGGTTTTTAAGGTCTAATTTCAGAATGAATTTATATTCTAGTCCTATTAATATGTTAAACTAAACACTTTGAGCTACTATTACTGAAAGTTGGGAACACTAATCTCTAAAACTCAGCCTGTGGTGCATAACTGAAAATTAAAGTGTCTTGTACCTGTCACCGTGATTATGCACTGTATGTAAGTTTGGGTTTGATGGTTTAGAATCTATTGGGAACAATATTTCTATGAAACAATCTTATTTTTATAGAGAAAACATTTGTTCTAAAAGGTACAACTACAAAAGATAATTTTACCATTGTGTAAATATAAGTTTTTATGTGATTGAAAATTAAAGAGCATTTTGCGGCCCCTAATTATTTTAGACATGACTCCATATCAACTATTGTAATTCCTTTAGTTGAAGTTCCTACTCTTGCATATTACTGATTCTGCAAGTAGGAATTACACTCTTTCAAATGGTATTCACCATTATAAGTTTTTTTTTAATCATATGAGCAGTAGCCCAAACAAAAATTGCATAATCACGGTGACACATTCTCCAAAAATACCTTATTTAGTATTAAACATGTCTAGTCCTATTACTGGGTATAAAATGTTCCTATTAGTTTGGTGACCCCGTTTACTGTTTTGTGCTAGTGTTGTAGATGCTCAAAACGTGATTTCTTCCACTGTATCACCTTGATACCTGAGTTATGCTTAAGGACAAATTTGGCTCTAATTTTTTTTTTCCAAAGGTACCCCCACCCCACCCCTCAGTATTTTTTAATAAGTTGCTAAATCCACCATAGTACACTGCCCATTGTTCCTAATACCTATACCAATTGATATAGTTAACTTCTAATTATAACTATTATATAGCCCTGTGCATAGTCACGGTGACATGCATAGTCACGGTGACATGTAACCCACAGAATTAATCATGTTTCAAGGATATTGCTAAATCACAAGTAATTTTTTATAGGGTAATCCCCAAAAAGCAAAATCACTATTTGTGGTAACTATGTTGCACTCTATTCCCCATCAAAACATCAAGGTAGGAAAAAGAAATAAAGATTGATGTTTTAAAGAAACTCCATTGATTTTACAAATTTGAATGCTCTCTTTACCTTTACTCGAAACATGGCCCTTGGTGCATATTATTGTGAATGAATGTGATCCCACCCCAACAATAAACAGTGACTGTCTAATATGTAATGACAAGTGATATCTGAGGGAGGAGTGTCTGAGGATGAAAGGTCTGAGGGAGGAGACTCTAAGGAAGGAGGGTCTGAGGGAGGAAGGTGTGAAGGAGAGGGTCTGAGGGAGGATGGTCTAAGGGAGGAGGGTCTGAGGGAAAAGGGTTTAAGGGAGGAGGGTCTGAGGGAGAAGGGTCTGATGGTGGAGGGTCTGAGGGAGGAGGGTCTGAGGGAGGATGGTCTAAGGGAGGAGGGTCTGAGGGAAAAGGGTTTAAGGGAGGAGGGTCTGAGGGAGAAGGGTCTGATGGTGGAGGGTCTGAGGGAGGAGGGTCTGAGGGAGGAGGGTCTGAGGGAGGAGGGTCTGAGGGTGGAGGGTCTGAGGGAGGAGGGTCTGATGGTGGAGGGTCTGAGGGAGGAGGGTCTGAGGGAGGAGGGTCTGAGGGAGGAGGGTCTGAGGGGGAAGGTGTGAAGGAGAGGGTCTGAGGGAGGAGGGTCTGATGGTGGAGGGTCTGAGGGAGGAGGGTCTGAGGGGGAAAGTGTGAAGGGGAGGGTCTGAGGGAGGAGGGTCTGATGGTGGAGGGTTTGAGGGAGGAGGGTCTGAGGGGGAAGGTGTGAAGGAGAGGTTCTGAGGGAGGAGGGTCTAAGGGAGAAGGGTCTGAGGAAGGAGGGTCTGAGGGAGGGGGACGTGAGGGAGAGGAATATGAGGGAGGAGGGTCTAAGGGAGAAGAATATGAGGAAGAAGGCCCTGGGGAGAAGATTGGGATGAAGGAGGGTTTGAGGAAAGAGGGTGTGAGGCAGGAGGGTATGAGGAAGGAGGGTATGAGGAAGGAGGGTCTGAGGAAGGGGGGTCTGAGGGAGGAGGGTGTGAGGAAGGGGGGTCTGAGAGAGGAGGGTGTGAGGAAGAGGGGTGTGAGGAAGGGGGGTCTGAGGGAGGAGAGTGTGAGGAAGGGGGGTCTGAGGGAGGAGGATTTGAGGAAGGGGGTCTGAGGGAGGAGGGTATGAGGGAAGAGGTTGAAACGGGGTAAGGGTGTGAAGGAGGAGGGTTTGAGGGAGCAGGGTCTTAGAGAAGAGGTTGTAAGGAAGAAGGGTTTGAGGGAGGAGGGTGTAAGGATGTATGGTCTGAGGGAGGAGGGTGTGCAGGAGAAGGGTCTGAGGCAGGAGAGTGTGGCGGAGAAGGGTCTGAGGGTAGAAGGTGTGAGGGACTAGGGTATGAGGGAAGAGGAGGGTTTGAGGGAGGAGGGTTTGATGGAGGAGGGTTTGAGGGAGGAGGGTGTGAGGGAGGAGGGTGTGAGAAAGGAGGGTTTGAGGGAGTAGGGTTTGAGGAAGGAGGGTGTGAGGGAGGAGGGTGTGAGGGAGGAGGGTAAGAGGGAGGAGGGTATGAGGGAGGAGGGTGTGAGGGAGGAGGGTTTGTGGGAGGAGGGTGTGAGAGAGTAGGGTATGAGGGAGGAGGGTGTGAGAGAGGAGGGTGTGAGGGAGGATGGAGTGAGGGAGGAGGGTGTGAGGGAGGAGGGTGTAAGGGAGGAGGGTGTGAGGGGGAAGGGTATGAGGGAAGAGGGTGTGAGGGACGAGGGTTTGAGGGACGAGGGTCTGAGGGAGGAGTGTGTGAGGGAGTAGGGTGTGAGGGAAGAGGGTGTGAGGGATGAGCGTTTGGGGGAGGAGGGTTTGAGGGAGGAGGGTGTGAGGGAGGAGGGTGTGAGGGAGGAGGGTGTGAGGGAGCTATTGAACATATCTATGAATTGTATAATTCTTGTCCGTCGCCGCCATCTGGTGGCGCTAGGACACAGGAGAAGCAGTACACAGTAGTCAGTCCACCTGATTGCGCAGACCAGTCAGATATAAATAAATTTAAAAACCTCCACCCAGGCAGTATCACTTCCATATTTTCCAAGGACCATCCACTAGGTTCGTTCATAGCAAATATACAGTACAAATGACTGGGAATATAATCCAACCCAATACAGTTAGAAAAATCATATCAAAATACATTCAGAGGGCCAGAAGACATGTTTTAGCAATGCATAGTCACGGTGACATACATGCACATTTTGCATACAGTTTGAAATTTGCCCTATAATAATTTTTTAATTAAATTTAAAGCATTTCCGGCTTTGGTGTATACAGTAGATATAATTTGGTGGAGATTAAGGGCAAAATAGCTCCTTTAATATTGTCCCTATTCATTTAAGTCCTGATCTGGCAATATTTCAATTTTTTAATATTTTTCTAGCTTACAAAATTGCAAATATTCACAATAATAGTTAACATTATTACCCTTAAAATGTGGAGAAACACAAGCTGGGTACATAGCAATTTAAAAATTGAGATAAAAATAATCTTACTGGACCTTAGAGAAGTCTCAATATCAAAGCATAATCACGGTGACATATGTCACCGTGACTATGCCTTTGCAGTCACCATGAATACAACTGGTAATTATGAATTAACAAGAAACACTTGGGTGTCAGGGGAGGGTCTATCCTATTTGTTGGTTTCTTGTTTATGCTAGACAAAATGATTTGAGGCTTATTTCATAATTTTGAATATTTCCTGAAGGTTTTTTAATATGTCAAGATACTGTTCATATTTGGTTTTAAATGAAAATGTGTAACAAAAATGTTCCAAAGTCACACAAAAGTTCCCAAACTACACTGGTCGCTACTGCAGTATCCTATGAATGTAATGATAACTGTTTTTTGCATGTCTAATAAAACTGAAGCCAGTACTGATTTGAAGAAACCAGTTAGATATGTGTCATAATCACGGTGACAGCATAATCACGGTGACATATTTATCAAACTTAATATAGCTTCCAGACAATGATACTAGTAAGGCCAAGATTATGCATGACATTTGAGGAAACATTAAGGTGTAAATATATAAAAGGGGATGTCTTATTCTTTTTTTGTTTTTATGCAACCCTTGAGAGAATCCCATAATCACGGTGACCTAAAAACTACACAAAACCTGTTTTTTTTCACAGAAGGATAGAAATGGGTGGATGTGAGATATCTGACTGCTTTTTGTTTCATTATAATTAGTAATAATGCATTTAATAATCATTTTAGACACAACAAAATATGGATTGGATTATATTAATAGAGGGGTAGAGGGTCAGTAATTTTGTCATAATCACGGTGACACCTAATTACACAATGACAAAAACAGTCACAGAATTTTTAAAAATCGGAATTGCCTCTTTTTAAAAATATTCTAACAAGAAGTAGATCCTTGGTGATTAATTCAGACTTAAATATTGTTCATGGAAGCGTCTCACATTTTTAAACTGCTAGTTACCCAAAACAACTGAGGAAACTTTTTTAAAAAATGGCCAAAAATGACTGTTTTTTAGCCCATAGAAATAAAAGTTCTCAACACAGGTATGCAAATATAGGTATCCCCCGAAAGGTCTTGACGAGGCGGACTCGGTGAAAGCAACGGTTTGTCTCTATCCCTTATAATAAGCAAGTTATAGCCTCAAACAGGCAAAGCGGACAGTTCATTAGAATCGACCATATATATATTGTATACACATGAAATTATTTAGAAAGAATATATATATTTTGTAGCATATATACGCAATACATTGTATTATAATGACATTGTCCAACCCCACGGGAATACCATTATAGATATCATGCAGAAAATGTGACCAAAATAAACATTAAAAAGTCGCATAAATCACGACATTTTTCTTCACAGCACTGATAATTATAATATCAAACTTCTGGCAAATGGTCTGAAATTGGTCTGAATTGCAATCAAAGGAAGTGCATATGAGACAGGTCAGCCAGCGCAATCTGGGAAATGGGTCAGATTTTCAGAAAATGTACAATTGGCAGATCTACACATATACGAAATTCTCCTAAATCAGGCTGAAAAATGAAGAATACCGGGTATATCTGAGTATATTTGGTATCGCATTGATTTAAAGTAGCAGTTCTGTTATGTTAAACTGTATTTTGAAGCTCATTTTTGTCTTAAATGTGGGTTGTTTGAGAGGATTGGTGAAGGCGAATTGTACCTGATTTTCTGAAAATCTGACCCAAATCTGGCTTCTAAAATGTTTTATGGTCACATTTTCAGGAAAAGATGAATTTATTATAATTTCTGTACATCGAGCTCCTATAAAGCCTTGTATAAATAAAAGCCTTCCCCTTTCTGTAATGTAAATAATGGCTTTATCCCAGCTATAGTCCTTCCACACCGCACACCCCCCGATTCAGTCCCTTGTACACTCTTAAAACAAATAGATATCCAGGGGAATATCAAAAATAATGTAATTTAATGTATTACATTGTCCTTGCAATATTGAAATGATAGCAATTTCACAACAATTCAAGATAATTCGAATACATTGGTTTATTTGCTTTTTACAAAAAAAAAATGAATTTTGACAAAGGCAGGTCGGGTCTAAAGTGGTTTAAATCCAGAGTCTAGAAGGGTACTGAGTTCGAATCCCAAAGGTCTTGACAAAGGCACCAGTCTGGCTGAAGCAAATAACCACACCAAAATACATTTCAATACATATGGGACAGATCATCATAAAATGTACAATTGACAGCTCTACACATTGATCAAATTATGCAAAATTAGACAGAAAAAGGTAATAACTATTTGATTATATTTAATATAAAGTTGATTCATAATATCAGTTCTGTTATGTTGAACCCTATTTTGAACTTCATCTTTGTCACACATGGGTTATTTGAGAAGATTGGTGAAGAATTCTACATTTTCGGGCGATTTCACCCTATATAGGACTCAGATTGTCAGAAAATGTACAATTGCCAGCTGTATACATTTAGTAAATTCTGCTAAATCAGGCTGCAATTTGGTCAATACAAGGCAAACTCGAGTATATTTGGCTTTGCATTGATTCTAGCAATCTGTTGGGTTAGGTTGAACTGTATTTTGAACTTTATTTCCATCTAAAATTTGGGTTGATTGAGAAGATTGGTGAAGTTGAATTTTACATGTTCTGAAAATCTAACCCACAGAACCTTTCCCCAAAGAACATTAACTTCAAAGAGTGTACATAATAGTGTATTTGTATAAAAACAAATGTTTTATTATTATTATTCTGCTGGAAGAAGTATTTGTTGCCACGCATTGCTTGACCCGAGTGCATCATGACAGAGTTACTCACTTCCCTCCTCCTGCTCCTGCTCCCCCACATGTACTAGAGACTACTACCACATAATTACTATTACTACTTCAAACAGTTTTAGACAGGTTCATGTTACGGGTGAATTGTCCTGGCTTGCGCTATGCAATGTATACGTGTTTCCCAGTGAAAATAAATAAAGATTATATATATATAAGTAATTATGGTTGTTGTTATTTATGGTTAAAGGTGGTCTCCACTGGCTGCGGTAAGCTCAGCGGTAAGCCTTGCGATGGTGTGTGCTGGTGCTGAAGGTGGTGAGGAATGACGAGGTCCTTGCCTACATGGTCAGTGAATGATGTAGGCAGGACCTTGCCACTCCTCAACAACACAGCACCATCGCAAGGCTTACCGCAGAGCTTACCGCAGCCAGTGGAGACCACCCTTATGGCTAATGTCATTATGTTTAGTTTTTACTAGTATCTACTTGTTCTGCAGTGGTCCATACTTGGGTCAGATGTTCAGAAAATGTACAATTGGCAGCTGTACACATTGAGTGAATTTTGCAAAATTAGGCTGCAATTTGGCCAATACTAGGTATATCTGAGTAGATTTGTCATTGAGTTGATTCCAGCAATTGGTTCGGTTAGGTTGAACTGTGTTTTGAACTTAATTTTTGTCTGAAATTTGGGTTATTTGAGAAGATTGGTGAAATTGAATTGTACATTTTCTGAAGATCTGACCCACTTAGGATAGGGACATAGATAATGAGACTAGCCTGCTATCTCACTATCACATACCAAGTACTGCAGCAGTTGATTCCACCTGCAATTAGTCGCTCAGTCAGGGCAAGGGCATCAGACATCAGGGCAAGGGCATCAGATGTCAGGGCAAGGGCATCAGATGTCAGGGCAAGGGCATCAGACGTCAGGGCAAGGGCATCAGACATCAGGGCAAGGGCATCAGATGTCAGGGCAAGGGCATCAGACGTCAGGGCAAGGGCATCAGACATCAGGGCAAGGGCATCAGATGTCAGGGCAAGGGCATCAGACGTCAGGGCAAGGGCATCAGATGTCAGGGCAAGGGCATCAGGGCAAGGGCATCAGACATCTGAGCAAGGGCATCAGAGGTCAGGGCAAGGGCATCAGACATCAGGGCAAGGGTATCAGACATCTGGGTAAGGGTGTCAGACGTCAGGGCAAGGGCCTCTGATGTCAGGGCAAGGGCATCAGATGTCAGGGCAAGGGCATCAGACCTCAGGGCAAGGGCATCAGGGCAAGGGCATCAGACATCTGAGCAAGGGCATCAGAGGTCAGGGCAAGGGCATCAGACATCAGGGCAAGGGTATCAGACCTCAGGGCAAGGGCATCAGACATCAAGGCAAGGGCATCAGACATCTGGACAAGGGCATCAGACGTCAGGGCAAGGGCATAAGACGCCAAGGCAAGGCATAGTTGGACATAAAGGGAAATAAAAAAACAGTATTCAAAACTGCAAGTCCATGGCTTTCCACTGGTTTATTTAGCTACGAAATAATTTATAATCGGTTTATAGTTGTTTGTTAAGGTGGATTTTCCCTTCCTGCGACTAAAGAAATTAAATATATCCATGTTGTAGCTTCACAGGACTGTAGGCCACGCGATGCCTTGCCCCTACGGGCCTCGGCATCCCATGGCCTACAGTTGCTGCTCACCCAAAACATGGACCTATATCCGTAGAAACACACGGCTATCGCAGCATTATAGCGGAACTCCACTAGAGGAAAAACGGCGGTAACAATTTTTATTGTTGCCCACTAACATCAGTTCATTTCATGTTTACAATGAAAACGCAAATGGAGGAGTGTCAGATTGTGTTTCTGTAAGGATATTTTTTGTAATAAATACCTATTATTCATAATTTTTCAGTCTAATTTAAGCAGAAATTACCAAATTTGTAGAGCTGCTGATTGTACATTTTCTACCGGTAGTGTGGTCAACCTTCCCCATTACAGACGCCCACCCTGGGTCGGGGATGGACATGACTCCCCCTCACAACCCCCCGGCCCACCCCACCCCACCCCCATAAAATTATATATAAAATGCTGTACAGATAAAGGCACTATTCTCAGTCGTCCTGACACAAATATATTATTTCAGACAATATACATGGGAAATAACAAATACCATATCTGTCAAAATGATTACAGTATTTGAACTTGAATTTGAACTTGCAAATCAAATATATCAAAATAATTCCAGTATATGGGTCAGATTTTTCAGAAAATATACAATTCAACTTCGCTAATCTTCTCAAATAACCCAAATTATAGACGAAAATAAAGGTCAAAATACAGTTCAACCTAACCAGACAAATTGCTAGAATCAATGCAATGACGAATATACTCGAAGTTACCTAGTATTGACCAAATTGCAGCTTAATTTAGTAGAATTTACTAAATGTATACAGCTGACAACTGTACATTTTCTGAAAATCTGACCCATATATGAACTGGGTGTCCTGGATCTATAGATTGTTGAACCAAATTAATGACTACAAATAAATCACACGTAAAACAGAATAGGGGAACATTCATACCAGTCAGTACATTGTCACTCTAATTGATTTATTTAAATTCAGGATGTTCATACAGCAAGGTCAAAGTTATGAGTGATCAAGTATGAAATGCAAGAGATCGTACAGTGATATAATATACTGACATGGGCTCACAGGGTTTATTCTTATATTAAATAGCCCAATGTCGATGTCAAATCGATCGAGACGGAGGGTCAAATTGCACGACACCCCGAAGGAGTGGAGTGCGATTTGACCCGACGTAGAGATCGATTTGACATCAGCAGAGGGCTATTTAATATTTATTTCATACGTAATCAACAAGAGAAAGACGATTTTAATGACATTTTACCTTGGTTTCCATTGAGTTTGCGGACATCGGTCTTGAATGGAAGCCATGATGGCGGAAGTAAGTTATATCATTGCGCGCTGAGACTTTTCACTACCGTTCGATTTTTCTTTAATATTATGTTTCTACGTCTGATTTCTTCGGAATTAATATAACTCGAACTGGACATTAAAGGTGTGTATTTGGTTTTCTATCTTATGGATCACGATATAATGCTTGGAATTCTTCAGATGGGGGACTACTTTTTCTCCCCCTGGTTACCAAGTCATGATACGTTCACAAAAATAGTCAACAAACCGTAACTTTCATCTTTATTTAGACAATAAATAAGCAATACATATCATATTTCTCAAATTACTTCTCAACATGGAAAACAAAACTTTCGCCGCTAATATTGGAACCAGCAAATACACATCTTTCTGTTTGTTGCTGGTCACTTGAACTAGCGAACGTACGGCCGTGCCGGCATTGATGCTGTCACTAAAAAAGCGGGTCAAGCATCCGATTTTAATTCTGGCTTCTCATTGGTCAATCTAGTCATGTGACCCCCGAAAGTAGTTCGGTCTGAATAGCATACGTATCCTATTTGACATTTCGAATAGCACCCCCGAATAGCACCCATGAAATCGCACACGTATATGTAATAAAACTGGGAATAACTGGGTTTTCCGCCCACTGCTGTGTCTAACTAAATCAACTGGTTCTAATAGATGCTGAGCTAGGTTTCCTTATCACTAGGACATGTGGGATATGGGTCAGATTTTCAGAAAATGTACAATTCACCTTCCCCAATCCTCTCAAATAGCCAAGATTTAAGACAGAAATGAGCTTCAAAATGCAGTTTAACGTAACAGAACTTATACGTTAAATCAATGTGATACCAAATGTATTCAGATATGCCCATTGTTTTTCATTTTTCAGCCTAATTTAGGAGAATTAAATGTGTAGAGTTGCCAATTGTACATTTTCTGAAAATCTGACCCATATAGGAACGTGGGTGTTTACATTATATTATGGGTTAATTTTAAAATAAACTTAATACAATATTGTCTGAGCGATTGTAATATATGTTGTAAATTTAATTAAATACATATATCTTATTAAATTAATTCATGAAAAAGAAACGCGCGGGCAGGTGTCAAAACAATACCATAATTATGTTCACTTACAAATAGGGAATATTTTAAAGAGCAGTTACAAAATCGCCACAGTTTGCGAATTTTCTAAAGTTGTGTGACAAGCCGGTAAAAATAGACCCAGCCTGATGGCTTGACAAACAGCCAAACTCATGACGAAGAGTTGTTTTTGTCTTTTTTAGGGCAATTCCAATTCCAGACAGCGACTGCGGCCCATAAACTTATCGCGGACAAGGATTAATTCTCAAGAAGAAAAAAGACCAGGTTGAACTGGTGGCTTCATAAAGTTGATCAAAAGGAAAGGAGTGAATTTAAAAGATGGCTTCTGGAAAGGGCCCCGAGTGATCTATGCCTTGAGAAGCCAGCAGTGAATTTCACATTAAAACAGCGAAAAGAGAAACTTTAAAGTTTGAAAGATGGTAAAGTAGCCCACCAAAAGGAATCATATGGGTCAGATTTTCAAAAAATGTGCAATTGGCAGCTGTACACTTTCAGTAAATTCTGCTAAATTAGGCTGAAATTTGGGGAATATTAATTAAATTCGAGTATATTTGGCATTGCATTGATTCTAGCAATCTGTTTGGTTAGGTTGAACTGTATTTCGAACTTTATTTTCGTCTGAAATTTGGGTTATTTGAGAGGATTGGTGAAGATGAATTGTACATTTTCTGAAAATCTGATCCATATAGAAACTTGGTTTGCTATTTCTATGCTTTTATCTGCAGGTCCTCGGCCTAGAAACAGACATTCATAGCTTGGTCTGTTTAGCTGCATGGCATATGGGCAATAAATAAAATATGTGGTGTGTTAGAGCAAAATGTGTTACAAGTCGTAAAAATTATATTTGTCAAAGTGTTTTATTCACAAGATGTCTTTGTGGGAATATTTCATGTTTGGCGTGCATAATGCTGTTTGTAGCATGAACACATTTACCAAATGTACCAAGACAGTGTAGTAAATATATCTATGCATTTCTAAGGTCATCTTATAGAGTACATTTAGCTACTTTACTAGTAAATGTCCACAACTATTGCAAAAACTAATATCAAACTTGAAATATAGTAGTAGATGCCCTACTGTTTACTATCATTGGAATCCCCTTGATCTCAGCAAATATGATAATATCTTAAAATCCATTTCTTGCGCATTGTGACTCATTTTGCTTTAACACATCACATATGACCGATCTATCTACACAAGTATAGCTCACCCATCGTATAGAGAAGTTAATAGTGAGGTTCAGCAAGTCTAACCTATACGTAAACATAAACGTATCCGTATCTCTGATATACAAACATACCGTACGTGAATAGAAAGAAAGAGGTTCAGCAAAACATGGCGGGAAAAACATAACATGACATATCAAGCGAAATGCTTGATCTCAGAATTTATTCTTTATACATAAAAATACGACCTAAGTCACAAAAAAGACACGGAAACGGTTACGTAATTGAGATTGACTTGCGGAACCTCCCTAATAATCTCTGTATTCATCTCATCCTCATCCCATCCCAAAACCTTATCCAAGATCATATAGCAATAGAACACAAATAAAATTTGTCTAAAAGCTGCGCTCTCAGTTAACGTCGGTATAAAACAAAATACTTTCTACATTATCTTCCAACCCAACGAAAATTCAATTGGCCGACATCCCATGACCACAGGAACTCCCCAGGACTGAACGCAATATGCCAGACAGTTAAAACATACTGCTATACGGATAGACAGAATAATATAACTGATCCTATCATGTAGATTAACAACTATCATCTTTCCTCTTACACTAATTACTATTACTCATGCACCGCTCCTTTCCTTCCATAGTAGTAGCACTGCACCTAACAGCCTCTGGCACAAAATCATGGAAAATACTAAATAATAGTCCCCATGAGCCTTGTATATCCTTATCACTAAAGGCTGTATACATATGTTAAATACACAAAATACAAAATTCGAGGATTATGTCTGGATGTTTTTGCTACAGGGCTTTAAGAACATCTTCATTGTTTCAGCCAATAAAATATTTTTGAAAAAGAATTGTATTTGGAGGACCCACCCAAATCCTTTCTTATGATGACTTCACTTATTATCGCTCACCAGCGGCCGTTTTTGCTCGACTGATTCGGTTTCAGCTTCATGTATAAGCATATATCAGCAGCAGAATCTTAATTCATTCACTCTTAAAAAATATAATATGTGTGTATATTTGGTATATTTGCCGTAATAGCTGAAAATGTAGCTTTAATCAAGTATCATAACCTTGCACCTTATAATAAATTGGACACAACGTAAAACGCTGCTACAGTCTAGGACCAAAGTTGAGTGCCATTATGATTCCATTAAGACCGCAAAATGTCATTATATTCCCATTAAAACGCCGAGTTCTAGGCCAGGAAACCGATTAGCGAAGCAGGCTGACATAGCATTCTTATCTGATCTGAGGGTTTGGACCTAGAGTGGCTACACAGAATCACAAACTATATAATTATTGGAATATTGACTTGTCAATCGGTTTATATACGTATTGGATCGGTGAGGTATATACTAAAAGATATAGCTCCCTGATCGGATTGACAAGGACTGAGAGTTGATTGTGTTAATATCGCGGTCTACAGAATAATTGAGTTGTGAATTGGAGTATATTTTGATAATGTCGTATGTAGGTATATACCTTAACCTTATGTTATGTGAAAATGAACTCAATAAAATTTATTAAAAAAAAAAGGTTATGCAGTTGTTTACGGTAAGCTAGGAAAGATTTACTTTAGTTTTAGCGATGTGTAACAGAAAATGAGTCACAAGTTGAAAACAATTGATTTTGAGATATCATATTTGAAAAGAGATGAAGCCGATTCCAATATTAGTAAATTGGTCAGATTTTCAGAAAATGTACAATTCACTTTCACCAATCCTCTCAAAAAACCCAAATTTCAGACGAAAATAAAGTTCAAAATACAGTTCAACCTAACCAAACAGATTGCTAGAATCAATGCAATGCCGAATGTACCCGAATTTACCTAGTATTGAACAAATTGCAGCCTAATTTAGCAGAATGTACTAAATATATACAGCTGCTAATTGTACATTTTCTGAAAATCTGACCCAATTAACATTGAAGCATCCGATAATTCTCAACTATCTAAACTGGTAATGTGATCTTATCTAATACATTTTAATAACGAGATAATCGTCGGTCCAGACCGTGCAGCACAGAATATAGTAATGTTAATAGTAACATAGGGAAATTGAATTCAGTAAGTGGGTCAGATTTTCGGAAAATGTACAATTCGCCTCCACCAAACCTCTCGAATAACTCACATTTAAGACAGAAATGTGCTTCAAATTGCAGTTAAACATAACAGAACCGATTCCTTAAATCAATGCGATACCAAATATACTTAGATATACCCGGTATCCTTAATTTTTCAGCCTAATTTAGGAGAATTTCGTAAATGCGTAGAGCTGCCAGTTGTACATTTTCTGAAAATCTGACCCAAGTAATTCACAACAATGGTGGAGAATCTAAAGGCCCTGTGTTCAACCCCCCCCCCCCCCCCCCCCCCCCCACCTGCCTCCACTCAAAGCCAAGCATCAAGAATAATGGATTTGCATAGCCGCCATTTTGAATCTTGATTCGCATGGAATTATTGGACTAATAGTACAGTGTAAAATCTATAGAACACATGTTGCATAGCCGCCATTTTGAATCCTGGTTCACATGGAAATCTATAGAAAACATGTTGCATAGCTGTCATTTTTTAATCTTGATTCGCATGGAATTATGGGACTAATGGTACAGTCTAAAATCTATAGAAAACATGCCATGTTCAGCATGGAATATTTATCAATGCTCCAATGTCTATATCCACGTGTTATACATGTTTCCATAACACAAATCCCCATCTTTCCCATCATGCATTTGGTTTTCATTGATCATCTATATAAGCTCTGATATTGGTGAAAACAATTTTGCAATTTTCACTAAAAAATGTTGCCAAATATTTGTACGTCAGATTTCAACAGAATCTATCCCAGCATGCATTGCAATAGACACTTGTGACACGAGATGTATACTAGTGACTATCTGTCTAATCATTTTGTAGTAACTATTCATGACTTATTTTTATCATTGTTAACAAACTCTGTATTCTTGAAGTGATTTAAAATCCATTAGAATAACATAATTTAAGACAAAACATAATGAGAAAGAAATGAGATTCATTAATAATGTACAAATCTATATAAATGTACACAAGAACCGAACGAAAAGGACTAGATATTATATTATGATGTATTATTAACAAAAGAAAAACAAAAAAAATACAAATACAAAATAGGTAGTGTCACAGGTTACTGAGGAAAATATGGAGAAATCCAGGAGATGTACCTGTATTAAAAGTATAAATAAAAACGTATCAAAACTAAACCAGACATGCGCGAAACATGCAAATCCTCTATTGGTTTTTCACGAGGAGACAAGCGCTCTAGGAGATCTGGTAATGACAGCTATCTTGGTTCACATGGAATTATTGGACTAATAGTACAGTGTAAAATCTATAGACAACATGTTGCATAGCAGCCATTTTGAATTGTGATTCACATGGAATTATGGATGTAATGGTACAGTATACAATCTAAAGAAACATGTTATATGTTTATCATGGAATATTTATCAATGCTCCAATATCAATATCCACATGTTATACATGTTTCCATAACATGTTTCCATAAGTCCCCATGTTTCCCACCATGCATTTGGTGTTCATAGATCATCTATAGAAGCGCTGATATTGGTGAAACCATTCTTGCAATTTTCCGATAAAAATCTTGCCAAATATTTGTACGTCAGATTTCAACAGAATCTATCCCAGCATGCATTGCAATAGACACTTGTGACACGAGATGTATATTACTGACTATCATTATCATTTTGTAATAACTATTCATGGCTTATTTTTATCATTGTTAACAAACTCTGTATTCTTGAAATGATTTAAAATCCATTAGAATAACATAATTTAAGACAAAACATAATGAGAAAGAAATGAGATTCATTAATAATGTACAAATCTATATAAATGTACACAAGAACCGAACGAAAAGGACTAGATATTATATTATGATGTATTATTAACAAAAAAAAAGAAAAAAAATACAAATACAAAATAGGTAGTGTCACAGGTTACTGAGGAAAATATGGAGAAATCCAGGAGATGTACCTGTATTAAAAGTATAAATAAAAACGAAACCAAACCAGACATGCGCGAAACATGCAAATCCCCTATTGCTTTTTTCAGGAGGAGACAAGCGCTCTAGGAGATCTGGTAATGACAGCTATCTTGGTTCACATGGAATTATTGGACTAATAGTACAGTGTAAAATCTATAGACAACATGTTGCATAGCAGCCATTTTGAATTGTGATTCACATGGAATTATGGATGTAATGGTACAGTATACAATCTAAAGAAACATGTTATATGTTTATCATGGAATATTTATCAATGCTCCAATATCAATATTCACATGTTATACATGTTTCCATAACATGTTTCCATAAGTCCCCATGTTTCCCATCATGCATTTGGTTTTCATTGATATTTTGTACAAGCTCTGATATTTGTGAAAACATTCTTGCAATTTCTAATAAAAATGTTGCCAAATATTTGTATGTCAGATTTGAACAGAATCTATCACAGTGAGTATTCAGATTTCAAAAGCGAGCGAGTGAGTGAGATTGGTCGCTTTACGCCCTTATCAACACATTTAATATGGTTATATCAAGGGCGGGAGAGCTGAGAGGGAGGCAGTTTATGATCATACCCAGAAAATAGAGATAGAGAAGAAGGGAGAGAGACAGAAAAAAGAGACAGAAAAGCACTTTTTGGTCATACCCAGGGAGAGCTGAGAGGGAGGCAGTTTATGGTCATACCCAGGATCAGGAATCTATCCCAGCATGCATTGCAATAGACATGCACAGTGAGTCATACAAATCCCCTATTGGTTTTTCACGGGGAGACAAGCGCTCTAGGAGATCTAGGAGATCTGGTAATGACAGCCATCCATCTTCATTGCACTAATCAAGGCATACATATAGCCAGTGATTTTACCTTCACTCACTCAATTACAGTCTACGCAAGTATTTTCTTAGATGCTCTCACAAACCTTATAAACTGATTGATTTGATTGATTGATTAAGACATTTCCGAGCGTAATTATTATAAGATGAAGAGGTGTTCGATTGTAAAAAGGAAAAAAAGACAGAGAGAGAGACAGAGTGAGTGGATGTGATGTTGGAGGGGGTTGCAGTAGTTCCATTCACAGGCTATAGGGGTCAGATCGTCAGAAAATGTACAATAGGGGAGTTGCATGTGCCACTGCGCATGTCTGTTTTTGTGCATTCTGGGATGGATTCTGATGAAATCTGACATACAAATATCTGGCATCATTTTTATAGAAAATTGCAAGAATGTTTTCATCAGAGCTTGTATAAATGATCTATGTTAACCAAATGCATGATGGGAAAGATGAGTGAGTGAATGAGTGAGTGAGATTGGTTGCTTTACGCCCTTATCAACACATTGAAGGTTATATCAAGGGCGGGAGAGCTGAGAGGGAGGCAGTTTATGATCTTACTCAGGTAATAGATATAGAGAAGACAGTCTAGGCCCAAAGTTGAGAAAGTCCCTTCCAGCGAAGGCAAAGCCTTTCGCCTCAAACTGCAGAGTGCCATTATAATTCCATTAAGACCGCAAAATGTCATTATATTCCCATTAAAACGCTGAGTTCTAGGCAGAGATACCGATTAGCGAAGTAGGCTGACATACCATTCTTATCTGATCTGAGGGTTTGGACCTAGAGTGTAGAAGAGAGTGAGTGACAGATAAGGTGCTGTATGGAAACATGTATAACACATGGATATTGACATTAGAGCATTGATAAATATTCCATGCTGAACATGGCATGTTTTCTATACATTTTATACTGTACCATTAGTCCCACAAGTCCATGCAAATCAAGATTCAAAATGGCGGCTATGCAAATCCCCTATTGGCCTTCACCAATCCTCTCAAATAACCCAGATTTAAGACGGAAATCAGGTTCAAAATACAGTTCAACATAACCAAACAGATTTATTGAATGAATACAAAACAGAATACAGTCAAATATACTCCGTATAGTATTTATCATGTTTCACTCTAATTTAGCAGAATTTGAGAGATGTGTATAGAACTGTAGATGGTGCATTTTCTGAAAATCTGACCTATGGAGGAACAGCATGGGATTTGTGATGATGAATCTTTGAATAATGTGATTTATAAATACGGGAGATGCACATATTTTTCAATTGAATTAAAACCGCAATCTGATATCATGTAAAGATGGATGAAGATTTATTATTGATGTGAGGATTAATTAGGATTATAGCTGGAAGTAACACTACTTCTGCCTACTGTCACGTGATCAATGAAGGTTATTTGGGTCAGATTTTCAGAAAATGTACAATCTTCAGATCTACACATTTAGGAAATTTTGTAAAATTAGGCTGTAAAATGGTCAAATCATGGTTTATCTGAGTATATTTGATATTGCCTTGATTCAAACTATTGGTTAGGTTATGTTGACCTGAATTTTGAACCTGATTTTTGTCTTAAATTAGGGTTATTTCAGAGGATTGGTGAAGGCCAATTGTGCATTTTCTGGCGATTTCACCCATATACATAATATAAGCAAGAACTTCCCCACCCCAACCATTGAACATATTCAGCAGAGTGGGACCTGCATATATGTCTTCACCAATCCTCTCAAATAATCCAAATTTAACACAGAAATGAGGTTCAAAATTCAGTCCAACATAACCAAACAGATTGTTTGAATCAAGGCAATATCAAATACACTCAGATATACCTAGTATTAACCATTTCTCAGTCTAATTTAACAATGTTTACTGAATATATAGATCTGCCGATGGTACATTTTCTGACGATCTGACCCATATATATATGTGATATATTGTAAGCATATATGTGATGTGTTCCAGGAAAATGCGTCACAAGTCGCAAAAAATGGATATTGAGATATGATCATACTTGAAAAGATAAGGTCAAGGCGATTATAATGATGGTAAACACTAAGGACTTCTAAAACATATTACTATATTTTAAGTTTGATATGTTTATTTTTGAAAATAAAAGTTTGCAATATTTTTGGGTGGACAAGTAAAGTAACTAAATATACTCTATACGATGTCCTTAAATATGCAGGAATATATTTAATAAGGTGTCTTGAAATTTGATATATGCATTTATAAGACTGAAAGAGCTAGATATTCGAAAAATGATACCATTCCTACAAAGAGAACTTGTGAATAAATCACTTTGAAAAATATATGTTTTACGACTTGGACTCATTTTCCTGAAACACATCACAAATGCTATCCTATAAATCATAATAGATGCATTTCAGAGTAGATATAACCAGCATATCTAATGGCTATATATAAAATACAATCAACCCACATGGACGCATCTAGAATAACGAGAACAATGAAACAGAATGTTTTCAATCCTCGATTGAAACTATACAGGTTTTTTTTATTCAGGAATGATATTCCACTAAAATGATTGATTTTCACACTTCAACATGGGACAGTTTTACATTCATTATGAAAACTATACTAAAAATGTTAATTAATACAGGTAACAGATTTGTTATACATGCTTTCAATCATGAAAATAGAAAAAAATAGTCATGAATTTGAATTTCGGCGGTAATGTTAGTTAAAAAAAGTGGGGTTGCCCTGACAACCCCACGTAAATCACTAGTGAAATACGCACTATGTGTATCACTCTAGATATGTTGTTTTCAGAGCAATGCATGTATAATAGCGGAACTCCACTATAGGTAAAAAACGGCGCCAACAGGCAAAAACGGCTGCAACAAATTTTTTGCGATGAAATATCTAATCAAGTTAGATATTTTGCAATTGTTGGCAACAAATAAATGTGTTGCCAACAACCTATTTTACCCCCTCATCCACTAGAATTTTTAGTCATGTCGAATTTTCCGAATTTTCCTAAATGTCGGCGACGAATTTTGCCTGTTGGCGCCGTTTTTTACCTATAGTGGAGTTCCGCTATAATAAAGAAACATATAGTCGGTTGTACACTATCTGTTGCGCAGACCCATATAAGAATATGTTTTATTTTGAATATGCATTATACAAACTTTGATCATCAGCTTTTACTTCGGTTGTTATCTTGTTTTTCCAAAGACTGACCTAACATATTCTGACTGCCTACAGCCATATTTTGTTTACCCACATATTCAGTAAGCTTCCTACAACAGTACCTTATCAATAAGCAGCTCACTAAGGGACTAGAGAACCATATTGCTAGCTTCTCATCTCTCCAATATGGCTGCCACAAAGTGACCTTGATGGCGGTCCCTTTTTGGCTGACCTTTACATGAAGCAGACGACAACTGGATGGAAAGCCTTCTGTGTGGATCGGACGCTGTGCTGCATTTTATATATGGGTCAGATTTTCAGAAAATGTACAATTGGCAGCTGTACATATTTAGTAAATTCTGCTAAATTAGGGTGCAATGTGGTCAATACTAGGTAAACTCGAGGATATTTGTCATTACATTCATTCTAGCAATTTGTTTGGTTAGGTTGAACTGTGTTTTGAACTTTATCTTCGTCCGAAATTTGGGTTTTTTGAGAAGATTGGTGATGTTCAATTGTACATTTTCTGAAAATCTGACCCATATATGTTTCAGAATTTCAGAAAATGCACAATCTACAGTTCTACACATGTCTCAAATTCTCCTGAGTGAAAAATGCTAAATACTGAGTATATCTGAGTTAATTCTGTATTGTGTTCATTCAATAAATCTGTTTGGTTATGTTGAACAGTATTTAGAACCTGATTTTCGTCTTAAATTTGGGTTATTTGGGAGGATTGGTGAAGGTGAGTTGTACATTTTCTGAAGGCTTGACCCCTGTATGGGCTAAAACTTTACATATGGGTCTGGGCGCTGAGAAATGTACCACCACCCAACAGCTTACTAAATTATTTTCTTTTTCTTTGCTGAATTATTGTTCTGGGTGCTGAGAGGGGGCACGCTTTATACAAGCATTTGAAGGTAAATTTGCTGAGAAGAAATGGACGTCGATGAGAAGAAATGGACACCGATGATATTTCTTTTTCATATATTTGTTTTTATTGCAGGTTAATACTTAGAGCGTCATTGGATTGACGGTGTTCCCGCAGGGCCTAGTCAACTAAGCCGATTCTCACAGAATAGGGGAGTTGCATGTGCCACTGCGCATGTCTGTTACAGCACATGCTGGGACGGATTCAGTTCAAGTTTGATATACAGATATTTGGCAACATTTTTATCAAAAATTGCAAGAATGGTTTCACCAATATCATAGCTTTTATAAATGATCTATGAGAACCAAATGCATCATGGGAAAGATGAGGACATGTGCAATGGGAACATGTATAACACATAAATATTGACATTAGAACATTGATAAATATACCATGCTGAACATGTTTTCTTTAGATTTTATACTGTACCATTATTCCCATAATTCCATGCCAATCAAGATTCAAAATTGCAGCTTTGCAAATCCCCTATTTAGTGGAAAGTGTTGTCTGCGGCGCAAAATCGCATGGGAATCGGCTTAGTGGACTAGGGCCTTAGTTGTTACCACCTCAAGAACACTCAGATCCATGCAGTGCGTGCCTCCCAGAACCAAGTACTGAAACAGATACTTGTATGCTGGGATTATGGCAAACTTGGACAAAGGGGCAGACCAACAACTTCAAGGTATAAGGGCAGACTGGTGCTATGAACCATACCCTCTAAATAACAGATCAGACCAATTGCACAGACTCAAAGAATAATGCTATCAGCTATGCCAAAGATACAAGCAAAAAATGACACCTCTATGGAATGCACATTATTATGCGAGACTACAATAAAATTACTTTTAGTTCATAATTTTCTATTACTGGTCATTCAGTTAGTGCCTCTAGTGAGTAAACGAGGTATAATAGTGAAGGAATGGCACATGAGACCTACCGGAATTGGACCAATCAGAGGGCTTGTTACAATTGGAGGGAACATGGCCACTGCCATGAGAAGTAGGTCACCACTTCAACTTTTCAGCAGTAAAATAAAGCAATTTCTAGTGGCTAATAATATGCTAAAAGGCTATGAAGTGATTATTTCCATGATTGAAATCTAAAAAAGGTAAAAAAGTGTGTTCATTTTGCTTGAATTGTTTGAAATAACCATAGATTCAACTGCAAGTGTCACTAGGTCAAGTCAAGTCATGGTCAAGGTCGGGAGAACCGACAGGGTAAAAGTGGCCATTTCCTTGATGGAACTCCTGTTAAAATTGGTAGGTTGTACTAAATACTTAGTATTTGAGTTGTTTCGGGGAAATCTATTGCATCGTCTTTGTCATTGCTATGCCTTCGGCTATAGCCAGTGATGACCGGCGATGAGTGAGCGATGTGAAAATTGCATCGGTAAAGGGTCTGGCCACTGCCAACAAAATGGTGTTGATGCAAAGACAATGGAATTGCCGGTGATGCACGGCGATGAGGAGGTTTATCGGTGGTGGCATCGTCTTGGCATCGACAATTATGGAACTAATTTTCATGCTTTTATATGTGGAATCTCATCAACTTCTCAACGCCACTACCCTTACCGATGCATTTTTACATCACCCACTCATGGCTGGCTATTGCCAAAGTCATGATATGAGTAAAGCGATTTGGCCACTGTCAACAAAACGAAGTTGATGCAAAGTCGATGTAATTGCCGGCGATCAATAAAGAGGCTTATCGGTAGCTGTATCGTCTTTGCATCAACAACCAGAATAAGATCGGCAACTAAAGAACTAATTCACTTGCTTTTGCATATGTAATCGCATCGACTAGACATCGCCAACGCATCGCTGCAGACATTACATTGGTGATGAGGTAGTCGATAAAATTTTTGTGGATTTTTTTGCATCGACTTGCCATCGCTATGCCTTTGGCAAAAGCCTGCGACAGCTCTGGCTGTAGCAAAAACAACTGGACACAATCTTCCTACCTGCCAACAAATGGTAGCCTTAATTGATCACATGATCAGTTTGGATCAACCCCGAACGCCCCCACCCTACCCAACCCCCCGGCACCTTTCTTACTGATCAAGTTTGTAATAAATTGGTGGAACGAACCGTGTGGGAGGTTCGCCTACTGCTTATGCACCGAGAGGCTACGGCGAAGAATCAAGGGCTTTATTATTATTATACAACTTTTATTCCGTAACTTATACATATACATTATATAAATCAAAGAATAGGGCCAGTACTCCCTCTCCGATGGAGATCTACCAGGTAGCCCTTAACAAAAGATGTGAGTTACATAAAATATGGATATCCTTAAATCAAAGTGTGAAGAAGAATTAATTATATTCAAAGTCCATGTCCTTTTGATAATAAGTATGAGAGTTTCACAGTTCTTTTTGTTACTACTCATTGTAATTGCGGTTCAATGGTGAGTTTTCTTTATGTTGTCTTGTATGGTGAACTTGGGTCTTCTGCGATGGTTATGGTCCAAGTCCATGGTTTTGATTAAGAATAGTCCAGTAATATTTATAGTAATGTTCCAAATTAATCTCAGATGAGAACCTCGAGGGGGACCATCCAAAAGATTATTCATTGACTACTAATAAGTTCCTAGTCTATTTTGATTATTGTCCTATGTCATGATGTTTCTTTTAAACCTTATTTTACCCTATATGGGTTAATAAGTTGAACCAATATTTTAACATGGTGTAATCTTACATTTGTCTAGTCACGCCTATACTAGCATGGTTCTGATAGTAAAACGATCGAAGCTTTACCAACCTTCAGCTTTTGCGCTGGGGAAGAATATTTTGCCTATACTGGCAAAAGAGAGAAAATAACGTAATTATGATGAACACAGTTGTATATGAAGTTAATTCTTAACAGTAAAAACAGCCCCAACCATCCCACTTTACATTATGTTGTATCCGCTTTGTTCGTAGAACTTACATGCCTACCTTAACCCTCTTCCTATTCCCACACATTCGACCCCCACCACGATTGTCTACTGGTACACACATATCAATATAAATCTCATTCACATTATAATATACAATATCCAATAATATCAATGAAAAACCTCAGTCACAACATAATATGCCCCTGTATACAAATCAAGGGTCTCGTTCAGTGACCTTTATACCGGTACTTGTTTTTACTGTAATTGTTATTACCAATGGTTGTCTCCAACCTTACAATACTCCCTACTAAGGCACTTCACCTTGGGTATTATTCTCACTTTTTAGGTACTTATCGCATTCCTGGGGGTGGGTATTTTTCAACCATGTCCGGAAAGCTTCCCTAGTTTTTATCTGTCTGACTGTTTGTGATAATTTGTTCCAAAGAATTGGCATTTTGTAAATGTATGAATTTTTATATTTTTCATTATTCGGCTTGGGCACTTTCAATTTTTTGCCGACACTTAGACCTCTCAGGTTTATTTTCCTGTCGTCAATGTTTTCCGGCAATAATGATCGTCTAAAAGCAAACTCAAGTATATGGCCCTCTCTCCTGGTAGAGAGTGAGGGCATATGAGTAGTTTTATGGATATCACTTGTACTCGTTAGTTTTGGTAATTTCAGTGCTATTTTCAGAGCCGAGTTCTGTAAAGTTTGAAGTCTATCCAGATATTTTTGTGGGGTAGTTTGATAGAACACATCCCCATAATCAATATGGGGTAATATCATAGTTTTGAATATTAATATCATGGTTTTTGTATCGCAAATTCCATACAGTTTTGACAGTGATTTAAGTTTCGCCCTGATGGCATGAATTTTCTTTTCCATGAAAGTTTTGAAATTCAGCTGGCGGTCTATCTCCACTCCCAGGAATTTGTAACATTCAACCTCTTCTAAATCGTATTTCCCTATCTTATATTTACTAATACCTAATTTCCCCGGTCTTAACTCTACCGTCATTGATTTACACTTCTTAATATTCAGTGAGATCTTATGTGCTTGGCACCATTTGACAACCCTGTCCAGATCTTCCTGTAAACCTGTAATACATGCCGAGTTTTTAATTCTACTACTATAAATGACAGTATCGTCCGCAAAATGTTGGATCCTACTATGTTTTATTACCTTATGTAAGTCGTTAATATAAATTATAAATAGGAGAGGCCCCAAAGATGTTCCTTGGGGGACTCCACAGGTAACCTTTTGTACTGATGAAAGATGTCCACCAACGACCACTCGTTGAGACCGATCGGATAAGTAATTTCGAAACCATTTAATTTGGTTTTCTTGTAACCCTAAATTTGCTAGTTTACCTAAAAGAATATCGTGATTAACAGTATCAAATGCTTTTTTAAAATCTAAAAATACTAAGTCAGTTAAATTTTTGCTATTTAAATTTTGATATGTGTAAGAAAAAAGTCGATCGAGTGCGTCGTTGATGGATTTACCACTGCGAAAACCAAATTGGCCCTCGTATAACAACTTCTCTCTTTCTACATACGATGCTAGTTGGCCCTGTACGCAGCTTTCCAATATTTTTGCTGGTAAATTAATACAAGATTAATTTTAGCCCGAGATTCTTCTGCTGTAGCCTTGAGGCCACGAGGTTTGTTCCACATTTATTACACCCCAAAAATCAATAAAAGAAATCAATAAATCAAAATAAAAGAACTTATTTCAGGTTTCCGCCATTCTGTATGCAGTTTTCGAAAGATGAAGAAAAAAGTCCCTCTGCTGCGAATCGGATACGGCACAGCCACACGGCCTAAGAGTCAGACACGTGAAGGTTCTACTTGTCAGCCAGACCAAAGAATGTTTGTTTCTCAGTTTATTTACGCCACAAGACAGATAGAATAAAGGTTACATTAACTTCTAATAGGCCTAGAAAGCTGGAAAAACTTTCATTTGATAGCAAATTTCCTGTTCTTCGATGACACACTAAATGCGTACAAGTGGGAGCTCTTATTTTGATCTTGCAAAGCTCATATTATCGCCCACTCGATCGTTTTACTGATTTTCTCTGGAAATAATAAAGCTAGAGACTTCGAATGAAAAGTTTAATGGAAGAATCATATGTAAAATGCGATTTTGCTAAATTATATTGACGATAATAATTTATTTCATTAACTAGCACTGATAGCCTGACAGGCTGAGTCTGACTGACAGCTATGTAAACAAAGTGGGTCTACTCTGTGGTGCTCAGAGTCAAGTGGCGTATTCGATTCGCTACCCGATTCGCTATAGGATCTTTGTTCATGGTGAGTCTACATTGATATAATTTAGCAAAATAACATTTTTTAATGCTATTATATGGTAGAACTTTTCATTTTGAAGCTTTATATCTATTATTTCAAGAGAAATCAGGGTAAACGATTGGTGGCGCATCAATACGCAATTTGACTTCCGGTGATCAGGCTTAGCTGCCAGGCCGATTTTTTATCATTTCCAAGTCGTAGTATAAAGAAAGAACTGTACTTGAGGTTGGGAACTTCTTGGGTAATTCAATGGCTCGGGTTAAAACTTTATTTTGCATCCAACAAGCGAGCCATTGAATCACACTTGTAGTTCTAACCTCACGTACAGTTCTGTCTAAGGAATGCACTGCAGAATGCAACCGCACCAACCGCAGATGCTAAATAGATCAGTGGATTCAAGCCTTTTAGAATCCATTCATCTGCCTCCCCCCCCCCCACACACACACTTCCAGCTGCCTATCGCACGATCAGAATAAAATTACTCAAACTAAAACCTAAAACCTCATTTATCTCGTATTGTACATATTTATGTGGTCAGACCCATATGGGTTGGAGCGGCCAGCTTGTCTTATCTTCTGATGGACACCATTTGGCATTTGCTGGATGCTGATATTATGATAAGGTTCTGGGTGCTTTACCTGTATTGTGATACCCGAGGAGAAGGCCACAACAGAGAAGCCACAATCTCTTTGACTTGATATTAGGCATGGTGATACCGGCACACAGAATAATTACACTTTCACAACATACTCTTTATTATTATGCAGGGACTCAACTATGGGAAAAACCGCAAAAACATCTTATCAAGTTAGATATTTTGCAATTGTTGGCAACAAATAAATGTGTTGCCGACAACCTATTTTACCCCTCTTCCACTAGTGATTTTTGAATTTTAGCTTTTTAGTGAATTTTTAGTCATGTTGGCGACGAATTTTGCCTGTCGGTGCCGTATTTTTACCTATAGTGGAGTCGCCCTATTATATGCGCATTCCATATGAGAGGTGCTATAAGTGGGGTGCTATAAAAATGTTCATATAGTACGCATAGTATATGAACAACTTCGTCACCAAGTCGGCAACTTTTATGCAATTTTATGCACCAAGTTTTATGCCCATGTATAGTAGTTAGTGATATGAATGATGGAAGTTCTTTTTTCTTTTTGAAAGGCAATGCTACAACATAATATTCACATTATGGCGAGCGTTTTTTGTATGAAACCATTGTAAATATCTTGGCCTGAAATCGCAATTAAAAAAAGACTGTGTATTAATTGTGAATTATTTTGGTCGTGTGATTTAATATGAAATTATAATAGGGGATTTGCATAGCCGCAATTTTGAATCTTGATTCGCATGGAATTATGGAACTAATGGTACAGCGTGAAATCTTTTCGGATCTATATACACTCTAGGCTCAGAACCTACCTATCAGATCAGATAAGATTGGTATGTCAGTGGTGCACTATCATAATGACTTTCCTGGCCTTTGAGCAGGCTATTTAATGGAATTTTTTGGTCAGGAGCAAAAGATTTTCCCTCAATTTCAAGGGACTCACGCTATGCTAAATTCTTATACAATCCGTATATAGCTATTGTGCCAGTTCGTTTGCTGTTTTGAGTGAGAGGCTTTCCCTCAGTTTGAAGGGACTCTCTCAACTCTGAACCTAGACTGTATCAGCTTTCTTCAAGTCAGAAACAATAACACTACGGGGCATACATAGAGATATTCCTTCATTTACTTTCCCTTAAATTCAGACAATTTTTAAATGCAGGCAAGAAATTTAGCTCAGTACACGTACATAATTATATAAAATGTCCCGTGAGCTATGTGTTGTTAATATGGTTCTCCATGGTCGATATGATTCTCCTAGCGGCAAAGGCATCCGAGTAAATGCGTCATATTTTCAGAAAGTGGATAATTGGCAGCTGCACACATTTAGTAAATATTGCTAAAATAGGCTGCAATTTGGTCAATACTAGGTAAATTCGAGTATATTTTGCATTGCATTGATTCTAGCTATGTGTTTGGTTAGGTTGAACTGTGTTTTGAACATTATTTTCGTCTGAATTTTGAGTTATGTGAGAGAATTAGTGATGGTGAATTGTACATTTTGTAAAAATCTGACCCATGTGTTGTTAAAAGGGTTTTCTGCCAGCGGCAAAGACATCGGAGTAAATATTTTTAAAATCCTTGTGCATGACTGGCGTTTCAAACCCTTTCTGTGCAGTGCACCAAGAAGAAATGTAAGAAAAACGCCTTCCAGGTAAGAAACGTATTTGGGTCAGATCGGCAGAAAATGTACCGGCAGCTCTACACATTTAGTAAATTCTACTAAATTCGGCTGTAAAATTACCAATACCGAGTATATCTGAGTATATTTGGTTTTGTGTTGGTTTATTATATCTGTTCTGCAATGTTAAATTGCATTTTGAACCTTATTTTTGTCTTATATGTGGGTTATTTGAGAGGATTGGTGAAGGTGAATTGTACATTTTCTGACAATCTGACCCATAATCATATATGTGAATATTTGCGTGTAAACCAGCCTCAGGATAAAAGCAGGGCCATTCCCTTCTGATACCCTCTCAAATTTGATAAAGTTTGGGAACATTTTTGACATCCCGATCTCAAAATCAGATAAACTTTTATGGTAAGCCTCTAATTTACATATCTACAGTGTGCTCTGCTTAACTTGAATCCTGTTTACCCGAATCTTTGATGACGATGATTTTTTGCCCTGTTGTCTCCTTTTTAACCAATTCTTCACAATAATAGTGAGTGAGTGAGAGGGTGAGTGAGTGGGTGAGTGAGTGAGTGAGTGAGTGAGTGAGTGAGTGAGTGAGATTGGTTGCTTTACACCCTTATCAACACATTTAATGTGGTTATATCAAGGGTGGGAGAGCTGAGTGGGAGTGACAGAGTGAGATTGGTTGCTTTATGCCCTTATCAAAACATTTAATGTGGTTATATCAAGGGCGGGAGAGCTGAGAGGGAGTGAGTGAGATTGGTTGCTTTACGCCCTTATCAACACATTTAATGTGGTTATATCAAGGGCGGGAGAGCTGAGAGTGAGGGAGTGAGTGAGATTGGTTGCTTTACGCCCTTATCAACACATTTAATATGGTTATATCAAGGGCGGGAGAGCTGAGAGTGAGGGAGTGAGTGAGATTGGTTGCTTTACGCCCTTACCAACATATTTAAGATGGTTATATCAAGGGTGGGAGAGCTGAGAGTGAGGGAGTGAGTGAGATTGGTTGCTTTACGCCCTTACCAACACATTTAAGATGGTTATATCAAGGGTGGGAGAGCTGAGAGGGAGTGAGTGAGATTGGTTGCTTTACACACTTATCAACACATTTAATATGGTTATATCAAGGGTGGGAGAGCTGAGAGGGAGGCAGTTTATGATCATACGTAGGAACTAGAGTTTGAGAAAAAGGGGGAGAGAGGCAGAGAAAAAGAGACAGAAAGTAATATGTCTCATTTGCCAAAGTTCAAAACATTTATGATATTACTCAATAGCATTAATAAAAAAGTCCACATAGTCCACATTAATATTTAATATATAGGAGACTGAAATCAAGTCCTGCCGTGGCTTCACTTATTATCGCTCACCAGCGGTGTTCTCTCTCGGCTTATTTGAATTTAAATGTCTGTATTAACATTATCACAACAGAATATGTATTATACTCAGTCCTTTAAAGGGCCTAGTCCACTAAGCCAATTCCCTCTCAAAATCTAGTGGGAAAGAGTCCTCTGCGGCGCAAAATCGCATGAGAATCGGCTTGGTGGACTAGGCCCTTAAGTCATAATAATTATAAGTAAATTGGGTCAGATTTCTGTTCTTGTAATAACTGCAGTTAAGTATCCGTAGAGAGAAGTCCACATTATGTAATGTGTTTTTAATGGCAATTTAGTCAGAAGTCGCAAAAAAATGGATTTTGATGTCATCATATTTGAAAAGATAAGATGAAGCCGAATCCAACGATAGTAAACAGTAAGACATCCAGTACGTTTTTCTATATACTTTAGGAATGCATGGACATAATATGTAATACACATTCCTGAGATTTGATACCAGTATTCATGCTACTATAGCATCTCCGAGAACTCCAAACATGAAAACATTCTAAGCAAGGGTTCTTGCGAATAAATTACTTTGGAAAATATCAGTTTTGAAAATATCCCTTTGAAAAATAGGAACTTGTGACCTATTTTCCTAGTAAAGTAGCTAAATGTACTCTATAAAATGACCTTAGAAATGCATGAATATATTAAACACACTGTCCTAAATTTCGGTACATGTATTCATGCTACGACAAGCGTTAAGGGTCCGAAAAATTAAAATATTCCCACAAATATATCTTGTGAATAAACACTTTGAAAAATAGCAACTTGTGACTCATTTTCCGGAAACCCATCACATATGTAGGGTTTGACTGTATACACTAACATAGCGTTCTTATTGACTGCCCCCTCGTTCCTCGGGCTAGCCTTTGAACTGCTTCCTGGATCAGTTTCTTGTAAATGTACAATTTGCCTTCACAAATTCTTCCAAATAACTCAAATTTGATACAAAAATTAGCTTCAAAATACAGTTCAACATAACCAGACTGATTTATTGAATGAATACAATACAGAATACACTCAGTATTTATCATTTTTCACTCTAATTTAGCAGACTTTGATAGATGTGTAGAATTGTAGATTGTGCATTTTCTGAAAATCTGACCCTTCTTCTGGAACATTGTAGAAACCATGTAGAAAGGCACCATTAGGGTTTCTGCGCGCCAACCTTAGGATACACTTTCCATTCTAGTTTAATATGTTTAGCCCTGGGCAGAACACACAGAGCGCTCGAGATAAACTTAACAGTCTCTGCGAATGTATGCTGTAGGGGATATTTGGGTCAGCCTTTCAGAAAATGTACAATTCGCCTTCACCAATCCTCTCAAATAACCCACATTTAAGACAAACATGAGCTTCAAAATGCAGTTTAACATAACAGAACTAATACTTTAAATCAATGTGATACCAAATATACTCAGATATACCTGGTATTCTTCATTTTTCAGCCTAATTAAGGGGAATTTACGAAATGTGTAGAGCTGCAAATTGTACATTTTCTGAAAATCTGAGACATTTATTTTCAAATATTAGGGTGTGAAGGAAGACCGGGAATTGCCGAGTCACATTAAATGTATGGCATATGCCATAAATATCAACCTGAATAAAGTTCGTTATATATATATAATACTTTTTATTCAAATAAGTTATACAGTTACATAAATGCGGAGTCAATAATCGAATAGGTTATAACCCTCTGCTCATTCGCAGGTTTTCCTGACTGGCCATAACTATTTTCTCCAGAAAATAATTTGATAATTTGATAAGGAACTTAATCTAACACAATTTAACTACAGTAGATTCTTTCGTATAATACAATCACTCGGTAGTTTCAACGTTACTCACAGTTAAAATTTTGATTTCCTTACTATCAATTCCGTCAAATACAATGTCACATACAGTTTTTGTTAAAGTTCAAACTTGCGTTTGCTTCATTACTAAAATTGAGGTAAAAAATTCAGCATTCATTTAGATAATAGATCAAATTCTATATTGTTTTAAAGAGATGCACTGGCAAATTTGGCACTGCCAATACTGTAGTACCGGTCAAATTTTCAGAAAATTCTTCAAATATACAGTATTCAGTAAAATCTGCTAAATTCGCCTAATCTGTACAATTCGCCTTCACCAATCCTCTCAAATAGTCCACATTTAAGACAAAAATGAGCTTCAAAATGCAGTTTAACATAACAGAACTGATGCTTTAAATCAATGCGATACCACATATACTCAGATATACCCGATATTCTTCATTTTTCAGCCTAATTTAGGAGAATTTACTAAATGTGTTGAGCTGCCAATTGTACATTTTCTGTAAATCTGACCCATGTAATTAAAGCAGTCAGGTTTTGAGGTTTACAATTAGCATTACCAGTAGTCAGAGAACATGATGGATCCATAGTTGTAGGTTGTTCCAAACAGATCGGAGCACATTAGAATTATCGAATTACATCAGAATCCCAGATTATATCAAGTATAGCTACAATTACATCCCGTCCATTCATAAAGAGATTTAGTCCACGGGATTGATTTTGAAGTGAATACATGAGTAGCTTGTGTACTATAGTGAGTATCGGTCAGATTTTCAGAAAATGTACAATTGGCAGCTGTATACGTTTAGTAAATTCTGCTAAATTAGACTGCAATTTGGTCAATACTAGGTAAATTCGAGTATATTTGGCATTGCATTGATTCTACCAATCTGTTTGGTTAGTTTGAACTGTATTTCGAACTTTATTTTCGTCTTAAATTTGGGTTATTTGAGGGGATTGGTGAAGGTGAATTGTACATTTTCTGAAAATCTGGAAATAATGGGAAATGGGTTCACGGTATGTGAAACAGTTATAATACAACCATGGTCTTCCACCCACTGCTGTGGCTACGTCTAATCAGGTTTAACAAGGAACTTATTTGTGATGTGTTTCCGGAAAATGAGTCATAAGTCGCAAAATTGATATTTTTCCAAGTGTTTATTTTTACAAGATTTCTTTATTGAAATGTTCTGATTTTTAAAGGAAGTAACACTTGTAGTCATATGAATCCATGTGAGAAATTTCGGGACACTGTATCAAATATATCCTTAAGGCCTTTGTATCGAGTATATTTAGTTACTTTACTGGTAATTACCTATCCAGAAACATTGCAAACATTTTTGTCAAAAATAAAAATATCAAACTTAAAAATATAGAAATACTTATTAGGTGTCCTAGTGTTTACTCTCATTGGAATCACCTTTATCTCCTCTTTTCAAATATGGTGATATCTCAAAATCCATATTTTGCGACTTGTGACTCAATTTCCTGAAACGGACCACAATTATCCAGCTTCTCCAGACATATATTCAGAATAGAGTGGAGAACAGGTAACACATTACAATACTGTGGCGTTCTACCTGCTGCTGCAGTCTACTTGTTTAACACTGTTAATAAAAAATACTACTAGTCCAGTAAAAATAGAGTTTGACCTAGGAGAAATTGCAACAAAAGGTTTCTCAACGGTTTTGGGTAGTATGAGTGCCCCTTATTAACATACTAAAAGTCTAGAAAAATCTAGGTTGGGGAACATGCCCAAAATGGAAAAAAAAAATTCTGCCACTAAAACTTTGAAATGCCATAACTCAGTGTAAAATCAACATGTATTCAAGTGTAAATACATTTTCTTAATGTTTCCAGACATGGGAAATGCAATGAAATAAGAACTAAGTCAATATAATCAATATTTAGCAAGTTAGTGTACTGATATATGAAAGACATTACAAGAAAACAGTCTTCGTTTGAAGGGACTCTCTCATCTTTGGATCTAGACCGTTGGCAACCTTCCGCTTTTTCCCCAGGAAAAAGTCAAAATGATTTATATTATTATCAAAACCGTTGCAATGCTACTCTGTGTCTTTCGCTTTTTAACTATAGCACCAACTATTCTCAGCATTTTTCCAGGTGAAAAAAATTCTAAGTACCAACAATAGTCCTTTGAACATGTTCTCTACACTTTACCTCTGTGCAATTTTTGAATCCATTCTCACCACTAAAACAGTCTGTAATAAGTCATTAGGTGTTTTATTGCACATGAATGCAGGCATCAATACGGCGCCATCGTTCACAGCATATTCAAGTCAATCCTATAGTTCATGCACATGTCAACAGGAACACCACTCATCATAACCACTACAAGCACCATCGCTGTTAGACACTTAACAAACCAATATTTAGCTATGATGAAGGAAGAGCAGGGCGGAGGGGGGTCGCATTAATATCATTGAAAATGAGAAAAAAATCCATACGTTTATAAGCAAATAACCAAAGACTTCCCCTGCATGAACTTCTACTCTAGGCTAGCGGGCACACACTCTCTGGACTGTGAGCTACAAGTGGAGAAATACTACATGGCACAAGGCTAACTGTCTCATGAGCTGAATCTCTCTATTAATGGTATGTCACAAGGCTAACTGTCTCATGAGCTGAATCTCTCTATTAATGGTCACCTGCTGTCTCATGAGCTGAACCTCTCTATTAATGGTCACCTGATGCCTCATGAGCTGAACCTCTCTATTAATGGTCACCTCATGTCTCATGAGCTGAACCTCTCTATTAATGGTCACCTGATGCCTCATGAGCTGAACCTCTCTATTAATGGTCACCTCATGTCTCATGAGCTGAATCTCTCTATTAATGGTCACCTGCTGTCTCATGAGCTGAACCTCTCTATTAATGGTCACCTGATGCCTCATGAGCTGAACCTCTCTATTAATGGTCACCTGATGCCTCCTGAGCTGAACCTCTCTATTAATGGTCACCTGATGCCTCCTGAGCTGAACCTCTCTATTAATGGTCACCTGATGCCTCCTGAGCTGAACCTCTCTATTAATGGTCACCTCATGTCTCATGAGCTGAACCTCTCTATTAATGGTCACCTGATGCCTCATGAGCTGAACCTCTCTATTAATGGTCACCTCATGTCTCATGAGCTGAACCTCTCTATTAATGGTCACCTCATGTCTCATGAGCTGAATCTCTCTATTAATGGTCACCTCATGTCTCATGAGCTGAACCTCTCTATTAATGGTACATCACAAGGCTAACTGTCTCATGAGCTGAATCTCTCTATTAATGGTCACCTGATGCCTCCTGCTCTCAACTCCACGTTATAGCTAGATTTCCTCCCTATAAAGTCTGACCTGGGAGGCAGTTCCTGAGCGACCATTCCCCCTGATTCCTCTATCTTAACATTGGATAAAAGTAAGCTGGAGATGATGCAGGGCGTTGACCCGTGCAGGTAAGTGTGCTGTCCGATTAACTTTTGCTCTAGCAATGGGAGGATGGTTTATTCTCTCATAACATGATGGTGGTCATCCATCATTTACATTCCATTTACTTCCTAAAGCTGTGATTCCACTGGATGGCTCTTTTGGTCCGCTCATGTTCTGCTCTTTTATTTTTCCCGAGAGTGCATAACAAGCAAAGTCAGAGTGGAACCAGAGTGGTGCATTGGTGCATTGGTTACTGCGCTTTCTATACGATGTTGGCACTTTTTTGGACATTGCGCTAATATCTGTTGTGTTTGATTTGAGTGCAACTACACAACGCTCTTTCTGTCTGTTTAAGTAGCGGTCCAATAGCGCAGTGGGAGCGGACCAACACACTTGCCATTGATTTCAAAAGGAAACAAGTGGACCAGTAGAATCGCCTTGCGCTTGTATTGCGCTAAAAAATAAAAGCAGATGTAAAGCGAATGAAAAGGATAATAAATACTAAGTGATTGAGTCAACTCAAAACACGAAGGGACACAGATGTCTGTATTTGAAGGAGGTTTAATGTGTTGGCGTGATAATAAATAAGTGAAGCAAGAGCGAGCCATGAGCACAGATACAAGCGATCCAGTGGTATCATACCTTTAAGGTGCAATTCCACTGGGTCGCTCTTTTGGCCTCCTCATGGTCTGCTCTTTTATTTTCTCTGATCTGAGGGTTTGGACCTAGACTGAGAGAGAAAGTAAGAGAGGGAGGGAGAGAGAAGGAGAAAGCGTTAGTAGAAGAGAGAGGAAGAGAGAGGAGGAGAGGTTGTAGAAAATCGATATTGAGAGGGAGGGGGAAGGAGGGGAAAAAAGAATGGGAAATATAAGAAAGAAATACAAGAGAAAGAACAGTGGGCCTAATATCCCCCAAACAAACCCTTCACATTCCCATTCACCGTCCCCATCCCCCCCCCCCCCTCAGCACCAACACCTATCTACCAGATAGCAACAGCCTAATACCACATTTACTATAGGGGACTTGCATAGCCGCCATTTTGAATCTAGCATCGCATGGAATTATTATACTTAATGGCATGGTGGAGGTTTGTAATCGATCGGATGTTGGGTCAAATCGCACAACACTCCAAAGAGGTGGAGTGCAATTTGACCGAAGGTCGAGATCAATTACAAACCAAACAGAGTGCTCTTAGTTGTTTATTACATACTAAATCAACAAGAGAACTCGATTTAAATAGTATTTTATCCTACTTTCAATCAATCTTATGGATATTCAGCTCAAATAGCACATATGTGCTATTTAACTTTTCAATTAGCATCCCTGAATAGCACCCCTGGAATCACATACATATGTAATAATGATAATAAATCATACAGTGTAAAATCCATAGAAAACATGTCATTATATAGCATCGAACATGTATCTCTGCTTTAATGTCAATATCCATGTGCTATACATGTTTCCATAACACAAGCCTCCGTCTTTCCCATCATGCATTTGGTTAACATAGACCTGTGACATTGTTGAAAACATTCTTGCAATTTTCGATAAAATGTTGCAAAATATTTGTATGTCAGGTTTCTTCAGAATCCCCCCCCCCCATGATGCACTGTGATAGACATGCGCAGTGGCACATGCAACTCCCCTATAGGGAGGCTAGAAACATGGTGTGGTGGTTATAGTGACCATTGAGCCAGTGCTTGATGGCAGTGTGATCTCCTGTCTGGGACCATCTGTCCTTGCCAGCTCATATATCTATTTTCCCTACCCATCATCCCATCATTTACTGCTAGAAATCTCTATTCATATCCTTCGCACTATCCGCAAATTGAGCGATGAATATAGAATGGTGCACGTGCCGCAAACATCACACATTGTCATGAACGATCTGTTTCTATTTGAAAGAGACTGAAGGCCTCGAAACAAATGGGAGAAACTAATTTAAGATTGAATAAATGTATCAGTTGAATTGAACACAGGTGCGTATATTTTCATTTCCAATCACGGGCAATTGGAAATAGGTGGGAAGTACTTTGGGAAAGTAAGACAAGGTCTTTTCTGTAGATTTCTATTCTATATTCAACTTCACCTCAATAATTCTTTTTTGGGCAAAAGGTTTTATTCAAAATAACCTGCTATCGGGGCTTTTACACAACCATAATTCCATGGGAATCAAGATTCAAAATGGCGTCTATGCAAGTCCCCTATTGGTGAAAGACGATTAAGGGGAGCATGGATATATCATTTATTTCATTGGTGGCACATGTATAAAAATGTGGATAATTTCTAATTGTCAGTAATAATTAGTGGCTCTGTAGGGTACCGGTATTCTCTGTATTAACAAAGTTCATTAATTGCGAATGCCTGAGTGAGTAAAAGATAAGATGTGGAGGGATGTTGATGGCCAACGTAGGACTGTCTGTTATGTTATACACTCACAGAATGATACTCTAGTGGATATTATAAGACACATTAATGTGAAGAGGTTATTACTGCGTCAACATTTACATACTAACTGTTTCTCTGATATGCCATTCCCTTGTCTATGCCAGGACAATTAATGTAATTTATTAAAATTAATGCAATTAATGTATTTATCTATACTTTACACTGAAAACATAGTATGGTTGACCACGTTATTGCACATTTCTTTTCCAACCAGGTCAATATGATTAAGTATACTTCTGTATCTATTTATCTGTGTGAAGGGGTTATCAATGCATTCATTCAGCATCCTTTTTTTTTACTAACCACTGACTATGTATATACTTTATTATATGCGCATTCCATATGAGAGGTGTTATAAGTGGGATGCTATAAAAATATTCATATAGTATGCATACTATATGAACTACTTTTTTCAGATTTACACATGATACTTTTGTGATTACACATCAAGTTTTATGCCCATATAATAAATATAGAATGGAACTTGCCTGCAATAATCGAAAATTTTATTTGACTTGATTTGTTCGCATAAGCACTCTGCCTACGGCATCGTGCTTATGCCTACAAACCTCGTCCAATAAATTTTTGACTATGTGCATAATGTAGATATAATAATGAATTGGCCTAGATGGTGTTCATTTTCCAGTCAGATGTAATTTTCTCGACCCAAAATATAAAAAATACGAATGGTTCAGAATTTGTGCCACCGTTGTGCATATTAATTGTTGTGAATGACTTTGAAATATGAATACAAATTCCTACCATTTAAAAAGAACCAAGCATTTTATCCTGAAAGATCCTGATCTTTCTAATAATGGTGATGTTTATATAAAAACTGGAAAGATGAAAATATCGAGTTTAATTTGGTTGTCATGGCAACCACGCCATCTTAATTTTTTTGAAATTATATCAAAATACATAATTCTCTGATAATATGAATGCTTTAACATGATTATAGGAAAAAAATAATAATCATATGGCCGATTCTTAAACGAATCGGTTGCCTTTGAAAATCACTATTTGTCACTTAAAATGGTTGCAATAGCAACAGTTTTGATATTTAGAATGGGTCATTTTCCTATTTAAAACTACATGTCACGAGCTAATTTTCTGCAACATTTGATGCTTTTATCACAAAATTACAAATTCCTTGAAATTTTGAGACAAATCTGCTGGACTAGGGCACAACTATCTATAGCCCCTAATTGTCCCATGAACAAATTTTATAGCAAATGGCATGATGGAGAGTTTGAACCAGAACAGAGTGTCATTTGATATTTATTACACATTCTATTTGGATGTTAAAAAGTAAATTTAACTTACAAGTATAGCCTTATAGTTTAGCTCGAGGAGGCTTCATTTACCGCAATTTGTAGGCCTAAGTTACGCGGTCAGGACGACGTCATTTCTAACAGCTTTGTAGGTCAGGCCTACGCTGCGCCAATGAGATTGCGTCTTTGCCCGAACTGATCGCATGTGCAGTTTGGGTCAACCAAACTGCACCCCCAAACTGCACCTTTCTAACTGCTTACGTGTGTAATAAAACCTAAAACCTCTAGAGTGCATCTGATGAGACTGGCGGCCCGGAGGTGAACTAACCTGTGTTGTGGAGGACAGCAACCTTGTCCAGCGAGCCAACAAGTATGTTCACTTACCTGAAAAAGAAGAATTTATTATCAGAAAATATTCAACAGGTTAAACAATATTCAAACTAAAAAAGGTCAATAATGCAAAAGGCTTCTTTGTGTTCAACACTCTTACAAATAAATAATATGTTGAATTGAATTGTTTGTTTGTATTCATAAGCTCATGTATCAAGTTCAATATTTTCAGCCTATATAAACATAATTAAATAATAATAATAATAATACAAATTAGGTATGATGGAGGTATGATAGTAAATGACTATAGATTCTGTATAAATATGAAATGAATTTACCTCGATGTACAAGAAAAGAGTAGCAGGGCGCTACGAAAATCACCCCTGGGGTGAGCGTGTTTAAAATTGTAACTAATGCCTGAATAAAATTATGTTCAAAAAAAAAATTACTTTATGAAATCATACAATCACTAGTCAAATTAATTACCTAATTAAGTTCTAGTAAAAAAAAAGTCAATCAGTCGTGGGCATTAGCCATCTGATGCGACACATAATATTATACAGGTAAACATTTTTCCTTTTTGGGTATAAAGTAAAACAATGAATGATTTTGAGAAAGATGATGTGAGATCATGGATTTTGGATGATCATTGACGCCGCGCATCCATACACAGAGTCCGAAAAATCGGAATTTAATTGAATTTAATAAAGGGACGGTACATGCTATAAAGAAGATATAGACACATAGGCCCAAACACTGAACATCCCCTGGATGCCATCGAAATCAAAAGGTTGTAAATTGTGAAAAAGAAGGGGAAAAAAGAAGAAAATATGGAGATAAATTGCAATTTTAGGACTACCTCCCGCTCCCCCCAACCCCCTCTACGCCTACATGTGTAAATAAGTTATATAAATGCACACCCACTTTAACCCACCCACTTAATCTCATTACTATTTATTGCTTAAAGCTACTTTCCCAGCTATTTTCTATACAAATCTCAAATTTCACTTATTTAGAGTACAAATACCCTATTCCACATTGCCCCAAGAGTTGGGTCTCTGTCTTAAAGTTGTGAAGATGGCAGTCTAATCGTTTGGCGCATGGGCAAGTCACCTAGCGCAGGCGCACTAAGTGTGTACCAGGCTGAGAGACTGGCCTCACCTGCAGATAGTGTCTACAAAATGCATTTATATTACTATGGTGAAACTCGGAACTCAGCCATTGTGTATGTCAGTGATGGTAAAATCATGGAATGCAGACATTTATTGAACTTTTCATTAAGTAACAGAACGATAGTTTGGGAACTAATTTAAATGTAATTTCAACAGAACCATTCAATATTATTACTAGGCAAGGCAGCTTTAATCAGTTAATTGATTCTTGGTTGATTTCATTTAATACTAATTACATTCCTGGATTAGATCCATGGCATAAGGGGTCTTATCCTTATCATTACTCTTTTACTTGGTCTATAACATAAGGCTGATGCCTATAGGTTTTTGTTTCTTTTATACCAGGCTATGCTACAGAAAACTTTAGACAATTGCTCGCACAGATGGTCTAAGCCCTTTGAACCCTGGACATCCAGTCAAATTGTATATGCCTAACTTAAATACCTTGATAGTCAAGTCAGTTCTGAAATGCAGGGACCAGGACAGGACAATAATTATCACAGTCCAGAAATCATATTTAGGTCGGATTTTCAGAAAATGTACAATTGGCAGCTGTACACCTTTAGTGAATTCTGCTAAATGAAGCTGCAATTTGGCTAATACTAGGTAAATTCGAGTATATTTGGTATGGCATTGATTCTAGCAATCTGTTTGGATAGGTTGAACTGTATTTTGAACTTTATTGTCGTCTGAATTTCGGGTTATTTGAGAAGATTGGTGAAGGTGAATTGTACATTTTCTGAAAATCTGACCCATTTGAACATACCACTAACAAAGGGAAGTGCACCTATAGCGGGTTGTGTGGGACGAGGTACCAGTACCATCCCAATGTAATGGGGTTTTATTGAATCAAGTCTGGCCGTCCAGGAGTGAATGCATACAGGTGAAGCTGTGATCATGTTTATGGTCAAATTTTCAGAAAATGCACAATCTACAGTACTACACATCTCTCCAATTCTCCTAAATTAGAGTGAAAAATGATAAATACTAGATATATCTGAGTATATTCTGTATTGTATTCATTCAATAAATCTGTCTGGTTATGTTGAACTTATTTTGAACCTGATTTTCTTCTTAAATTTGGGTTATTTGAGAGGATTGGTGAAGGAGAATTGTACATTTTCTGGAGACTTCACCCATACAGCTTCCAGCTTCAATGTCTTTGATATGATGTCATTGATATTTTGTATGGAGTCCATAAACCCGAATGGTGTAATCCTGTCATAAAGTAGTAATGCCCGATAATTGTGACGTGTTTCAGGAAAATGAGTCACAAGTCGCAAAATTGGATTTTGAGATATCATCATTATGAAAAACTGAGATCAGGCCGATTCTAATGATGGTAAACATTAGGACAGCAAAAACCTACCCCTGTATTTTAACATAGATATTTTTATTTTCGAATTTAAGAGTTTGCAATATTTTCGATGGACAATTACTAGAAAAGTAGCTAAGTATACGCCACAGGATGATCAGGATGAAATTTGATGAACTATCTTGGAATTTGGAACTTGTGTTCATAAGTATGTTCATCCCTGCATGCAGAGTAACAGACATGCTTAGGGGCACATGAAAATCCCCTATTGAACAAACCCTCAGTTACGAAAAGCAACTTGATAGCAGTGACTACAACATTAACACTCAAAGAAACATCACAGAGTAAATGGGTTTTTATTGAATCAAGGCAAAAGGTGGGAAATGAATTCTGGTTGTCCATTGACACTCACGGGCTCGGGGATGCATGGTTGTGAAGGATATTGAATGATTTATCAGTGAATAGAACTTTAACACTCAAAGTACAGGAATTACCAGAAACATCACAGGGTAAATGGGTTTTTATTGAATCAAGGCAAAAGCTAGGAAATGAATGCTAGTTGTCCATTGACAGGGTGGGGGATGTATGGTTGTGCAGGATATTGAATTAAAGGTGCTGTAGTATGTATCAATGGCCTCCCTAGCAACCATTACAGAGAGGTGTAAACAGAGGGACATGCCCAGTGTCATCTCCCTGTCAACATTGGATACAGTTGTCATGCACTATTATCCTACACTCTGATTTACTCTTAGGAGGAGTGGTTCTACCCGCCAGGCAATGGGTGGGTGAGTGAGTGAGATTGGATGCTCTACGCCCTTATCAACACATTTAATATGGTTATATCAAGGGCGGGAGAGCTGAGAGAGAGTGAGTGAGTGAGTGAGATTGGTTGCTCTACGCCCTTATCAACACATTTAATATGGTTATATCAAGGGCGGGAGAGCTGAGAGGGAGGCAGTTTATGATCATACCCAGGAAATAGAGATAGAGAAGAAGGGAGAGAGACAGAGAAAAGAGACAGAAAGGCACTTGATGGTCTTACCCAGGAAATAGAGATAGGTCTGTGACCGCGACTATAAACTCACAAGCGCCTCATGTCTTGGGTCAGATCGTCAGATAATGTACAATTGGCAGCTGTACACATTTAGTAAATTCTGCTAAATTAGGCTGCAATTTGGTCAATACTAGGTACATTCAAGTATATTTGGCATTGCATTCGAGTTGCATTTGAGTCGCGAAGGTATATTTTCTGGCGACTTAAACCATCAAGGTCTTCAAGCCAGTGGAGGACATCTTAAAATTCTAAAATGTTTAAAACGGTTATTTGAGAGGATTTGTGAAGGTGAATTGTACGTTTTCTGACAATTTCACCCACATATATGGGTCAGATTCTCAGAAAATGTACAATTCAACTTCCCCAATCTCCTCAAATAACCCAAATTTTATACGAAAATAAAGTTCAAAATACAGTTCAACCTAACCAAACAGATCGCTAGAATCAATGCCATGCCAAATATACTCGTATTTTACCTAGTATTGTCCAAATTGGAGCCTAATTCAGCAGAATTTACTAAATGTGTAGGGCTGTCAATTGTACATTTTCTGAAAATCTGACCCATATATCTGTTGCAACTTGTTCTAAGAGGGTGGAAGTTGTGCTTATGCTGATGTTGCAGGTGTGAAACAGTGTTTAACCATCACGTACAGGACAAGTGACTATCACACTACACTTGTTAGAATCAATATCCACCCATGTTAAACCTCATGTACCCACGTATTCACTCAGATACATAATACTGCCACTACTTCAATGCCTCATTATCTTTCTGTATTGACTTTGGGATATTGTGAGAGTGACTTTTCTCATTTTTCACAAACCAAACATTCATTCAATTTTCAACCTTTTCTCATTTTTCACAAATCAAACATTCATTCAATTTTCAAACCCTTTTAAAGCCTTTCTGGTTACTTCACTTCGTATATAGACTTATGGAAATCGTAAAATTGATTGTTTTTATATTTCAAAATTTTAACATCAGTAGATTTTTCACAATTTGATTTTTTTTTATGAAACGTCACATATATTTGTGTTTTATTTATAGACTGATGGAAATGAGTTAGCGAAATTGTAATTGAACATAAAACATTCTGCAAATTTATAATATCAAATTCAAATAATTGCATAATTGATTATTCTTATATTTCTAAACTAAATACACATTTATTTGGTTTCAGAATCTGAATTCTAATGAAACCTCATAAAAAAAATATCTGTATATGGGTCAGATTTTCCGAAAATATACAATTCAACTTCACCAATCTTCTCTGACCCATAGGTGTTTCTAGACCGGATTAAAAATATCCTCATTCAACACAGAACTTGTTTTTCATAGTTTTTAACTTCCTCTTTAACTACGGCTCCGATTCACCCATGAGCGGCTTCCGGTCAGCTATATGTTGCACACAAATGCATGCGTAGTGGGAGAGGTGTAAGCTGGGAGATTTGTTTTGTTATTTCATTGCGTAATTTACCAAATTATCATTTACCATCTCATATGTTTCTAAAGCATATTAATTTAATACTGTAGAAAGGGTTGTTTGTTTAGGTTAGAAGAGTTAGCAATTCCTGATCTCTAGTTCAGTGCGACGCTGACCCATCCGACCGCGCCAGTGACGTTGGTGACGGCAACACATTGCCGTTGCTTATTGACGACTCATAGACACACTTTTCGCCGCCTCAGTGGGATCAGCATTGAAGAGAGGTTGTACATTTTATCAACGATTCTCCATATATGGAGAATCGTTGATCAATATTTCATATTATGTTTTTAGGATGGAAGGGCTCGGCCGAAGGCTCTTGTTAGACTATACAATTAGTCCCATAATTCCAGGCAAATAAAGATTCAAAATGGCGGCTATGCAAGTCCCCTATAGGGGTGATGGGAATAGCTGACGCTGAAGCACCAGAACAATATGTGAAGGGCGTGAGTTTGGCGTGAAGGGCGTGAGTTTGTGCAGGAGGTGAGTCTCACACTCCAATATTGGTTGACACAGGCCCCGACACAATGAAATATCAGTTATAGGCCGGCCACGCCATCCTCACCCAACCTGTTAGCAACATGATGGAAAGCATCGGATCCAATTCATTTGTCTCTGCATTGGGTTATGCATAGGTTATTCCCACAGCTTTGTCATGGGACACCTTAGTTTGGGTGGGGAAGAGACAATGCAGGTGCTGGGTTTATTCTTGCTGGTTTCCATTGGTGAATGGTTTCAATTGTTTTGTTTCAATGTTTTAAAACAAATGAATTTATTGATATTTATGATGTTTTCCCCAAAAGTAATTATTACATTTAGGTCAAATTCTGGTCAATTATTGGTTTGTTGGTAGAGCAGAAATATATACAGGTTAACTAACGAGTTGGTTAAAGGAGCGTGAATATTGCACGAGTTGCGTACCAACGAGTGCAATATTCTAAGCGACTGAAACCAATGAGTTAGTTAACAGATTTATTATACACGCTTTCAATCATGAAAATAGAAAAAAATTGAGTCATAAATTTGAATTTTACCGGTAATCTTAGTAAAAAACAGATTGGTTGCCATGACAACCCCACGTAAATCACTAGTGCAATACGCACTATGCGTTAATCACTCTAGATACGTTGTTTTCAGAGCAATGCATGTATAATGAATACTGATTCGTGCAGTTTACCCTCTGTCCGAGTCCTGTTGACATCTAACATCAAACATCAAAGTTTCACCATCCTTGCCGCAGCCAACAAGACTCGGACATTGTAGGCTCACAGCCTCTCAGATCAGGCGTCCTATAATGGAATTTTAATAGCATTTTGCAGTTGGGCTCAACTCGGAGCCTAGACTGGATTAGTTGCTATAGAAATTAATAATTTTAAATTTGAGGGAGTGAGAATATTGCTTAAGTTGTGACAGAGTAACTCAAGAAGGTGCTAGAATTGGTTGCAACAGAGCAACAAGTGCGATCTTCCAGCAGCTGAGACACATGCATGTAGATTAACTGATTTATTTGCTTTTAAAGCAAAAAGACAAAAAGAATCTGCCCAAATTTACTCATTGTTTGGCCTATGGGTCTGAACTTATCAATATTTTGCTACTGTCATATGCTCATGAATACAAGAATTTAAAGTCTGAATTATTATTATATCAATGCTTTTAAAGCAAAATAACAAAAAGAATCTTACAAAATTTTACCTCCCCCGACGTAATAGAGGAAAACCTCCATTGTCATTATCTAGTCCTAGTAAAAAAAAAGGTAAAACATCATGGCATACCCTCGATTGGGAATATCTGATTGGTTGTTGTCAGAGACATGTATTGCACTTAGCTAGTCACTAGGGTTAGATGAGTAAACTCGTTATTCATGTACTCAGATGTCCTTTGTACTCCATTTTTATTATGTCATTGAATAACTGATATATACTTGTAATAGCTATATTTATTTATAGTTTCCCTTATGATTACAGGATAACCGCCATGGGTTTGTCCGGGTGGTGGTTAGCCTGACACTTGTCTTTACATGTAGACTTTATTCTTTTTTTGTGTGTCCAACATCGGATTTTTATTCAAAAGACGCACATATATAATATAAAAATTTCGGGATACGTCAAAAAAACATTCTTTGAGAGGTACAATAATTGAAAAAAAAAGATAAAAAATGTTAGAATTTTGCAAAGAAAGAAATTTAATCACGACTCCGTTTTATACTTATTGTAAATTTAGCATGGACCTTTGACTTTCTTATACTTTATTTGTATTGTTAGTTAGAATCTACACTTCTCATTAGCAAAAGCAAGAAACTAATGAACCTATTTCCATGAGTTTCTAGTTATGACATCTAGTTTTAGTATTTTTATTTTTGAAAAAAAAATGCAATATTTCTGGGTGGATAATTACCAGCAAAGTAGCTAAATACACTCAATGGGATGAGGTAAGTAACGCACTTATATAATTAATAAACATTCTTGAAATTTGATAGATGTATTCATACAAACAAAAATGAAAATATTCCAACAAACAGATCTTGTAAATAAACCACTTTGAAAAACACCAACTTTGCGACTTGTGACTCATTTTCCTGAAACACGTCACATATAAACGGATCATTACGGGCCTATACACGTCTCTTACGATAAACAATTTCTGAAACTGAAATAAATGTGTGTGTGGTGAATATCCCCACATGATAGCCCTTTCCTACATGTCGGACCTCTATCAGCCTTGTTCAGGCATCGAATACTAGGGTCAGATTGTCAGAAAATGTACAATTCACAATCACCAATTCTCTGAAATAACCCAAATTTCAGACGGAAAATCAAGTTCAAAATACAGTTCAACCTAACCAGACAGATTGCTAGAACAAATGCAAAACCGAACATACTCGAATTTACCTAGTATTGACCAGATTGCAGCCTAATTTAGCAGAATTTACTAAATGTATAGAGCTGCCAATTGTACATTTTCTGAAAATCTGACCCATTACATGGATAGAATCAATTTCAGCAGCGATAAGCAGTGGCTCTGGTGGAACATTGTTGAAAGAGAAACATGAGTTGAATACGTTGAGTCCCCAGTGTCAGGTTTTATCTTTGCGTATTTGATTTCGATTAGTAGGCACTTTTTCATTGTAACTTTCTATCTCTTATAGAATATATTTGAATCAGCTGTGATGAGAATAATATTGTAATTAAATAATGCATTAGCTGAATACACATATTAAAACAACACAAACGTGGCTTCATATAAGTGAAGCCTTAAATTCATTATCTACCCAGAAATATTGCAAACCTCTTTTTACAAAAATAAAAATACCAAACTTAAAATCTAGAAATACTTGTTAGCTTTCCTAATGTTTACTATCATTGGAATTAGCTTGATCTCCTCTTTTCAAATATGATGATATCTCAAAATCCAAATTTTGTGACTTATGACTCATTTTCCTGAAACAGATCACATATTTGAAAAGAGATCAAGCTGATTCCAATGATAGTAAACACTATAGGACACCTAATAAGTAAATCTATACTTTAAGTTTGATATTTTTATTTTGAAAAAAAAAGTTTGCAATGTTTCTGGATGGGTAATTACCAGTAAAGTAACTAAATATACTCCATTCAAAACGCAAGCATATATTTAATATAATGTCCTGAAATTTATTACATGGATTCATATGCATACAAGTGCTAAACCCTCTAAAAGCCAGAGCATTCAAATGAAGAGATCATGTGAAAAGAACACTTTGAACAATATCAATTGTGCGACTTGTGACTCATTTTACTGGAACACATCACAAGTTTCTCCCAGCTACAAGTCTTCCTGTTCGGGCCCTAGATGGGCGATAATCAGTGCAGCAGCCAACGCCCTAGATCAAAACTTTCTCTCTTTATTAAAGAGAAAAGTTATCAAAGGAAGTGCGGGGAGACTTAAATTCTGATAAATACCGTTTGTATCATCTCACTAATGGGTCAGATTTTCATAAAATGTAAAATTCAATTTCACCAATCCTATTAAATAACCCAGATTTAAGACAAAAACGAGCTTCACAAGGTAGTTTAACATAGCAAAACTCATGCCTTAAATCAATGTGATACCAAATATACTCAGATATACCCGGTATTCATCATTTTTCAGCCTAATTTAGCAGAATTCACTAGATGTGTAAAGCTGCAAATTGTACATTTTCTAAAAATCTGACCCTAATGGCAGTGAGAGCCTTTTATTCGTTACTTATGAAGCTGGGGTTAGCATTTCAAAAGAATAATTATAACGCGTTTTCAAAAGAAGGAGGCACAGGAGAGTTTGATTAACAGGACTTGAGAACGGCGTCAGTCAGTTCTTACACAGATTGATATGACTATAAGTGTTAAACCCTCTAAAGATCAGAACATTTGAATAAAGAGCTCTTGTAAAAAAACACATTGAGAAATATCAATTTTGAGACTTGTGACTCATTTTCCTGAAACACATCACATATGAGAAGTGATATTAATTACCGTTAGTGTTCGAATGTTGTAAATATGTGTCCGATACCCATATCCCATGTGTACTTTTGACAAATAAAGAATTTTTCAAATCAAATGAAACATCATGCAACTGAACTGACAGCGCATATTTGATAGGACAAATGATATGACATGTCATTTCAATTTCTCTATATCAATGGCCTCATCACTATAGGGATACAGACCAACATGTCCTATACTGGGATGAGATCGGGTAAGAGTACATACACATTAATAGGGCACTTGTACTGAACAACACAATGACAACTAGATAATTACAATTGGAGCTGAAATATGGACGATCATTCAATTGAAAGAGCCAAAACCAAAAACGAACCAAAAGATTTGGGGTTTTTTTTCGAAAATTGTTGTCTTAATACTTTATTTGGTAATATTCCATAAGGGTTATATGATTATTATAGATCAACGACCACATGAGTGAGTCATTCAGTTAGGCATAAATCTTTTCTTAGTACATTTAACTCAGTAATAACCGCATGTGGATATATATTTATATGTTTTATAGATACACTAGCAAAGTACCCATCCTACAAACGGTCCCCTTCTCTCCCCATACTTCCCCCTCTCCCTCTTTTCCCTCCCCCTCTTTGTGTTTCATACCTGTTTTTCTCTCCCAACCCCATCTCCGATTCCACCCCCACTCTCCCCCCCCCCCCCTCTTCCTCATGCACCCCCTCCTCACTTTTTCTCCCTCCCCTCTTTTCCTATGTTTTTGAAATAACATAAACCAGGATTGGAAATGAAGTCCTGGGATTAATCGGAAGACCAAAATCAGGGACAATCGGGAGGCAAATCGGCTATGTGTGGGCAGGGTTTAAGAAAGGGTGGAAGGGATAGACAAACATATGCTCTGTCTTTTTATTTGAAACAAGATCCGATGTTGGACAAAAGAAATAATGGCATGTCAGCCATTGGACGCCTACTTCGCTAATCGGTTTCCTGGCCTATGACTATGCATTCTAATGGGATTATAATGACATTTTGCAGGCTTAATTGAATTATAATGGCGGTTTGAGGCGAGAGCCTTTCCCTCCGTTTGAAGGGACTCTCTCATCTGTGGGCCTAGACTGTTCAGAGGTTGGTCCAGGGTATGACCATAAAGTGCCTTTCTGTCTCTTTTCTGTCTCTCTCTCCCTTCTTCTCTATTTCCTGGGTATGACCATAAAATGCCTCCCTCTCAGCTCTCCCTGGGTAAGACCATAAAGTGCCTTTCTGTTTCTGTTTCTCTGTCTCTCTCTCCCTTCTTCTCTATCTCTATTTCCTGGGTATGACCATAAACTGCCTCCCTCTCAGCTCTCCCGCCCTTGGTATAACTATATTAAATATGTTGATAAGGGTGTAAAGCAACCAATCTCACTCACTCACTCCCTCTCAGCTCTCCCGCCCTTGATATAACCATATTAAATGTGTTGATAAGGGCGTAAAGCAACCAATCTCACTCACTCACTCACTCTCAGCTCTCCCGCCCTTGATATAACCATATTAAATGTGTTGATAAGGGTGTAAAGCAACCAATCTCACTCACTCACTCCCTCTCAGCTCTCCCGCCCTTGATATAACCTTCAATGTGTTGATAAGGGTGTAAAGCAACCAATCTCACACACTCACTCCCTCTCAGCTCTCCCGCCCTTGATATAACCATATTAAATGTGTTGATAAGGGCGTAAAGCAACCAATCTCACTCACTCACTCAGCTCTCCCGCCCTTGATATAACCATATTAAATGTGCTGATTAGAGCGTAAACCAACCAACCTCACTCACTCACTCAGCTCTCCCGCCCTTGATATAACCATCTTAAATGTGTTGATTAGGGCGTAAAGCAACCAACCTAACTCACTCACTCACTCAGCTCTCCCGCCCATGATATAACCTTATTAAATGTGTTGATAAAGGCGTACAGCAACCAATCTTACTCACTCCTTTTCCTCACTCACTGCCTCATCTTTGGGCCTAGACTGATCAGAGGTTAAAACCCCCTATTCGTCTTGGGTGCCACTGGTGGGATCTAGGGTAGGCGGTTCTGATAATCAACTAAACAAGCAAGAAGTTGAATAAAGACAAAGCATGTGAAGGCTAGTATTGGATGCAGGCGCACGCTGGACAATGTTTGCAGACATTGGAGATCATGCAGGAGAATTTATAGAGCACATGATGCAGGAGGTAGTAGCAGTGTACAAAAAGTATAACACATAAATGTATACTGTATTTGTTAAAAAAGCAGTGTCTTCTTTTTCATTTTCCTGATCAGGTGGTAAAAAGCAATGCTCCCTGTGTGTGTGTCGGGGGGGGGGGGGGGGGGGTGGTAATAAGATTGAGTTGATAGGAGAGGAGGGAAACGAAGTTGTGATAAAAGGAAAGACAGGTTAAGAGACCTGCAGAAGGGTTTGAGACACACATGTGGGTCAGATTTTCAGAAAATGTACAATTCAACTTCGCCAATCTTCTCAAATAAGACAAATTTCAGACGAAAATAAAGTTCAAAATATAGTTCAACCTAGCCAAACAGATTGATAGAATCAATGCAATGCCAAATATACTCGGACTTACCTAGTATTGGCCAAATTGCAGCCTAATTTAGCAGAACTTACTAAATGTGTAGAGCTGCCAATTGTACATTTTCTGGAAATCTGACCCGTGTGTGCATCGATTGATTGGTGAAATTGCCAGAAAATGTACAATTCGCCTTCACCAATCTTCTCAAATTACCCTAAAGGGCCTAGTCCACTAAGATTTTCAGAAAATGTACGATTGCCAGCTGTACACATTTAGTAAATTCTGCTAAATTAGGCTGCAATTTGACCAATACTACGTAAATTCGAGTATATTTGGCATTGCATTGATTCTAGCAATCTGTTTGGTTAGGTTGAACTGAATTTTGAACTTTATTATTGTCTGAAATTTGGGTTATTTGTGAGGATTGGTGAATTAAGGTGAATTGTACATTTTCTGGCGACTTCACCCATTAAGCCAATTCCCTTTTCATTTGTCTTAGAAAGCGTTGATAATATATATAGCAATTAGTCGATATGAAAGGAGCGCAATCCGCCTAGCAGTGTGCACCACGTTTCGTGCAGTGCTAACGTAGGACAGCTTGATGTCACTTAATGCTTGAACAAAATTCTATATATAGTAATGGCAGAACATAATGGCAGGGGTCCGGACAGCTGATGATATGCGGAGATAAATCAAGGTTTGTTAACAGCTTGTATAGTAAATGGTTCTCGACCAATTATCCCCTGGTCTTAAGCCCCCCTATCATGAGCCCCACGGCCATAAGCCCCCGGCCAAAGCCCCCAAGATACGTTTGTGATTCAATGGCTCTTGTTTACACTTTCGTTCTAAGTCTATGATGGTTATTATAGTATTATAGATGTCAGAATTCCTGGTGTTGTTTCCTGAATAAAATAAAAAAATTAAACAAACACCATTTAATTTATATTTTTGCTTCCTACATGTTGTGATTTGACTTTCTGATTTTGTTCACCATGTGTATAAAGTGAACCATGTTTAAACGGGCTACGCCAAATATTGGCTTTGGATAGAATAGTTTTTTTCCAATCCCTTTGAAATTCATATTGGAAATAATCAACTTTTGGGGAAAGATAGCAAAGAAATGTTGGTGCGTCCAGCATGCATGTGTAGCCTAATGAATGACATTAAAGACATACATGTAAATCCCCTATTGATTCCTAATAGATATAATGTAACCATGGCAACATGTTGCTTGACGATGCCAGAACACGCAAAGAAAGGAGAGGTCAGAGGTCGAGAAAAACAATCTTTGTACGCAGCTGTTATAGTCACAAAAACCCTGACGACAGCTCAGCCACCAAGAACGCCATGTGACGTCACTTCCCAGCGCCTGACACATCCGGGACAGCTTAATGGCGGGAATACCTGCGCCAAGTTCTGAGGCTGGCTGCCTGGGAGCGGACTGGACCTCCACCTCACATTTTTGACTGTGCATACATGGGTCAGATTTTCAGAAAATGTACAATTGGCAGCTGTACACATTTAGCAAATTCTGTTAAATTAGGCTGCAATTTGGTCAATACTATGTAAATTCGAGAATATTCGGCATTGCATTGATTCTAGCAATCTGTTTGATTAGGTTGAACTGTATTTTGAGCTTTATTTTCGTCTGAAATTTGGGTTATTTGAGAAGATTGGCGACGTTGAATTGTAAATTTTCTGAAAATCTGACCCACATACAAGCTGGCTGGAGCGCACATGCTAGTTTGCGTGATATAACCTCTGGCAAAATACTTTTTCTGTCTGTTAGGTGTGAAGTCTTCACCACAGATATAGTCTGTCCGAAAAGTAGTTGACACAGGATTCCTTAGTCCAAGGGGAGGGAAAAGTGGGGGATTTTGTATTTCTATTTATGACAAGGACCTGTCAACCCTTTGCCCAGCGAGCCGCTCTTAGCAATCAACCATGGAGAAACAGGGCCAGTATAATCAGCTCTTCCTTCCTTTTAAGCAAAACAACAGCTGCTGCACATGGAACAGAGGCAGCGCAATACAATACAGCTGTATATTTGGCCATGGTCGGTCGCAAACGGCGATTCAGGGGGCAAAGGTTTGAAGTCAAAAATCCCCCACTTTTCCCTCTCCTTAAAGGGCATAACAATCACGTGTCAACTACTTTTCGGACAGACAATAGGTGACTTCATGTTGCGCTTTTTAATCAGTTCTACAAGAAATGTCTGGTTCATGCATTAAGTGATTAAAGCTGTATTATCAGCTAAATGTGATGTGTTCCAGGAAAATGAGTCACAAGTCTAAATGCGGCCAAGTCGCAAACATGAGATTTCCCAAAATGATTTATTCACAAGATCTCTCTTTTGGATTGTTCTAATTCTTGGGGGGGGGGGGGGGCGGCTTAGCGCTTTCAGTCATATTAATTTATGCACGATATTTTAAGACAGTGTATTAAATATATCATTGTATTTCAAATGCCATCCCATGGAATACATTCAGTTACTTTACTTTACTTTACGCTACTTTCTTAGCGACTTGTGACTCATTTTCCAGGAACACATCACAAATACACCAACAAATTTTCCTTAAAGTATTCTACCTGGACGTTTATGAAGCGCTGTAGCAAAAACTATTGGACTAAATTCTCCAAAATTTTGGCCAAATGACTTAAAGAAAAATCCTCGCTAGCGTAATTTGATTTTGATTTTAAAAATATTTTATTCAGGTCATGTTAATATTTTCATACATCAAGTACAACTATTCTCAGACAAGCCTGATTTAAATTATACAAATTTGGCATTAAAGTAGCTAATAGATAGATTTAGTTCGTTTACAGATTTTCAAGAAAGAAAAGGACAAAGTTTAGACATTGTAAGTTATATAACATGTTTAAAATTTTTTAACAGACCAGCATGATAAACCCATTATAGATTATATCGGTACATGTTTGGAGTGATGTATTAAAATACCCATCACCTGCGCCGTCATGTCATTAATCATTCCCAACTTGTGATATGGGTCGGGGGAGGCGGCACAGCAAGTCACATGATATTCTTGCATAGATAATGCCCCACACCAAAACAGTCGTTATCAGGGGCACATGGCCCTTCCAGTCAGATAGACATAAGGAACTTATAAGTAACCAGTGTGTACAAAGCAATACTCCTCCCCCCATGTGATGTTGTTGTGTCATGTGACTGGTGTAAACACAGACTTGATTGACAGCTAACTGTTTCAGTTTAAATGTACAACAGTCAAAAATAAAAAACTTTAACTTCCATCGAACATACATTATGGATACATTTACTTAGCAGGATATATGCTCTTTAGAGCCATATCTGGACTGGTAACCCATATTTACTATACTTCGAAAGAACCCATCATCACCAAAGGGGAAACGACCACGGATATCGCAATAAAAGGGACACATTGACACTGACATTAACCGACTAATCATTTCTGTACATTTATTTCTGATTTTCAAAATATCTTACTATCAATGTTTAGTTTAAGGGCTATCTGGTAGATCTTCAGTGGAGAAGGTGCTGGGCCATATTCTTGATTTACATTATGTATATGAGTCAGATTTTCAGAAAATGTACAATTCGCCTTCACCAATCCTCTCAAATAGCCCACATTTAAGACAGAAATGAGCTTCAAATTGCAGTTTAACATAACAGAACTGATACTTTAAATCAATGCGATACCAAATATACTCAGATATACCAACAAATTTATCATTTTTTAGCAGAATTTAGCGGAAAATACTAAATGTGTAGAGCTGCCGATTGTACATTTTCTGAAAATCTGACCCACATGTTTACTGAATAAAAGTTGTATAATATTAATACATACCTCCCAAATAATGACAAAACTAACCAAAGTCAGCTAATGCCAACAATGGGAGTACATATAACATTACATATTGAGTCAACAGGTTATTTATAAAGGTGTTATATTCACACGTGTACTTTACACAAGCCCTAGGCCAAAACAAAATATAGGTTTGTTTCCGATTTACCCCCCCCCCCCCCCCCCAACCTAGAAAAACCTTTCCCTACCTAAAAATTGTTTGACCATACCTGATTTTTTTTAAGATATCTATTTTGACAAAAAAAGCTTATGAAAGCAGGAAAACCTGTTTTTCTGACTCGGAACTGTCAAAAGGCACATCTCCTATGTTTAAAACAACTATTGTTATGAAATAGACATTTGTTTCAGTTCCTGGGAGGTGGTTTCCTAAAAAAAAAATTAAAAAAAAGTTACAATCTCCCCCTACCTAGTTTTCAGCCAGATAAATCGGAAACACCTTTTATTTTGTTTTGCCCTATGGGAGTACATAAAACATTATTATATTGTCAACAGGTTATTTATAAAGGTGTTAATATTCACATATGTAGGTACACAAGCCCTATGAACAGTCATTGCCTCACAAGGTGTAAAACACATAGCAAACACTAGAGGGTCGATGCTTCAATACCAGTCAATGTTTCTGTACATACACATGCGGTCATCAACCTCCATGTGTGCTATAGGGGATTTGCATGTGCCACTGCACATGTCTGTTACTGTGCATGCTGGGGTGGATTCTGTAGAAATCTGACATACAAATATTTGGCAACATTTTTATCGAAAATTGCAAGAATGTTTTCACCAATATTATAGCTTGTAAATAATCTATGAAAACCAAACGCATGGTGGGAAAGCTTGTGTTATGGAAACATGTATAATATATGGATATTGACATTATAGTACTGATATTGTACTCCATTCTGAACATGTCATGTTTTCTATGACTATACCATTAGTCCCATTGTAAAATCCTATCCTGGTTAAGTGGATTAAGTTAAGGGATATTTTTAAAAGTCTCATTCAGACATGCATCTGCCATGCCCCCTATAGGCTAGCTAACTTTCTTCCTGCCACACACTCATGGGTCACTTCTAAAAGTCCAAGATACAAATCGCGGTCCAAATCATAGTTATCTTAGGTTTGATCACATGGGAGGGAAGGGGAGGGACTGACCACCAGGTCAGCAAAGGGAGGGGCATTGATTAAGAGCGGGAGAGAGAGGGTAGGGGAGATAACCAAATGGCCTAGTCATGGCACAAAAGGATTGGTCAGGTGTGACACTGGTCGCTCTGGCCTCATATTCATCTTTTATGTTCATTGTTAACCTGTGGTTGATTGGATCTTTTATCTATCCCGGTAATTAATTGGTCCAGCCAGGATAAGCCAATCAGCCCAGGTCCTGTGTTAATCATTGTAATCTGTCTAGTATATAAGCAATAAAATGATTACAGCCGCTCTTTTTTTAACTGGTTTGTTACTCGGCTTGAAACATACATCTCTGTTTGTTGCGTTGATTAATTTCTCGGTCAACTGCTGACCCTAAATATTCATCGGAGAATGACCCTGAATTCTTCACCATAATTCCATACGAATCTAGATTCAAAATGGCGGCTATGCAAATCCCCTATAGGGGAGTTATATTGGTGCCATCGTCAATCCATCTTCATACATTCTTTTTCTTTACCGTTACTAAGATACATGATAGTTGCTGATTTGTAAGTATTTTAATTAATTCTTTCTCTAGCATGCATTGTAAACGATGTCTCCATAAATCTGCTATATAGGTCGGGTTGAATTTGGCACTATCCTGTTACATTTTCTTTATCCATCTGTAGTGGTCTGCCATATCTTACTATACACGTTGCTGACCACGGCAACGGGGGGTATCTCTACTAGAGCCAGACTTAACACCTAATGCTGGCCAGTTCCAACAGGGGGAGACGCTATACAAGCATTCATACACAAGTAAAGACACCTAGACAAAGTATAACACGCTTCATGAGTGGATCGGACCTCCTCGAGGTCTGGAGTATCTGTTGTTCGAATCAAGCCATTTTGCTTTGACTGGTGTTTGAGTAATAAAACCTGGTGATAACAAATAGCTCTTTGTTACTGTTATTCTTTCACAAAAAGCCTCAACTCATACCCCTACAAATCTGCGGTTCACTACACTTTTGTCTTTCTTTTAAAAAGAAAGAGGTGTACACTCTGTCCAGCCTCTGTAGAACCTAACTTCCAAGAAGGATAAAATTACAGGGCCACGTCTGGGAATGTCTTTAGCGTTTGTGTAGGTGAGTTCAAATCAAGTGGTTGTATGTCAGGGTCCATGGTTATGTCTATCATTTCCTCATTCCCACTAACCCTGGAGAAGGGGACCAAAATTAAAAGCCATAAATGGCGACGACCATGACATATTTGAGAGACAGGAACAGGAAAGTGGCAGCACATCCACCAACTAATTTGTAAATCAGTGCTGTCAAAGTCAGTGCCCCATTGTGACCCCTGAACCCCCACCATCCTTGCCGGGTTCTACAGAGGCTTTACAGAGTGTATGTGTGTATGCACGCATGCACACATGTATGTACACATGTATGTGGGTCATATTTTCAGAAAATGTAGAATCGTCAGCTCTACAAATTTGGTAGCTTCTGCTAAATTAGACTGGACTCTTTTAAATGCTATGCATATCCAAGTATCTTTGGCATTGTGTTGATTAAAAATATCTCTTTCTTTGTGTTAAACTGCATTTTGAACGTAATTTTTCCCTTAGATTTGGATTATTTGAGAGGATTAGGGTAGGTGAATTGTACATTTTCTGAAAATATGAGCCATGTATGTTTGTATAACGCCTATGTATCATTCTATAGGACAAACAGTGACTATAACGATTATAGTCCACCTTTAATAGCACCCATTAAAAGTTTGTTGATGCGGCCCATACCTGTCTGTGTGATGATGACAAGCCCTGGGCTCCTGCCTCTGCCTAATATAAGGAAACGTGAGCAGCTCATGCCATGAGCTGCTCAGCCCCTGGCCTGACCTGTCATGAACTGGTGCACTGACTGGTGCAGGAGCTGGTGGGTAAGATTTACCAGTATATGTACAATTCCCCTTCACCAATCCTCTCAAATAACCCAAATTTCAGACAGAAATAAGGTTCAAAATTCAGGCTAAATTAGGCTGCAATTTGGTCAATACTAGGTAAATTCGAGTGTATTTGGCATTGCACTGATTCTAGTAATCTGTTTGGTTAGGTTGAACTGTATTTTGAACTTTATTTTCGTCTGAAATTTGGGTTATTTGCTAGAATTAATGCAATGCCGAATATACTCAAATTTACCTAGTATTGGCCAGATTGCAGCCTAATTTAGCAGAATTTACTGAATGTATACAGCTGCCAATTGTACATTTTCTGAAGATCTGACCCTGGTGCATGAGGTCGGGGAGTGGGCAGTAGTAGGGGGACAGGGACCTGTCAGCTGTACACAGATGGGGCATGCCCAGTCATGCTAGCACTCCAACCAGCTGTCATATCCCTGAGTACTCTCCTCCTGCTCCCACACCCCACCCCATATGGGTCAGATCGCCATAAAATGTACAATTCACCTTCACCAAACCTCTCAAATAACCCTAATTTAAGACAAAAATGAGGTTCAAAATACAGGTCAACCTAACCAAACAGATTGCTAGACTCAATGCAATACCGAATATACTTGAATTTACTTAGTATTGACCAAATTATAGCCTAATTTAGCAAGATTTGCTAAATGTGTACAGTTGTCAATTGTACATTTTCAAAAAATCTGACTCCTATCACCCCACCCCATATGGGTCAGATCGCCATTAAATGTACAATTCACCTTTACCAATCCTCTCAAATAACCCAAATTTAAGACAAAAATGAGGTTCAAAATACAGTTTAACAGAGCAGAACTAATATTTTAAATCAATACAATATCAAATATTCTCAACGATAGGTAATATTTATCATTTCAGCCTAGTTTTAAATGAGCTTCAAAATGCAGTTTAACATAACAGAACTGATACTTTAAATCAATACTATACCATATGCAAATATACTCAGATATACCCGGTATTCTTCCTTTTTCAGCCTAATTTAGGAGAATTTCGTAAACGTGTAGAGCTGCCAATTGTACATTTTCTGACAATTTCTCCCATGTATAGATGACACAGCTGCGAGCTATTCGACTATTGTCAAAGAGCAGAAAGGCTGAAAGACAATATGAGGTTTGCTGTGGGGGTTGGGGGCTATGGGGGTGAAGTCGTCAGAAAATGTACAATTGGCCTTCACCAATCCTCTCAAATAACCCAAATTTAGGAAGAAAATCCGGTTCAAAATACAGTTTAACATAACCAGACAGATTTATTGAATGAATACCATACATAATATACTCAGATATACTCAGTATTCATCATTTTTCACTCTAATTTAGCAGAATTTTATAGATGTGTAGAACTGCTTATTGTGCATTTCGCCTTCCCCAATCCTCTCAAATAACCCAAATCTAAGTAAAAAATTGAAGTTCAGTCTACAGTTACACAAAAATGAACACATGCTTAATCAGAGCAATAGCAAACATAGTAATATTCCTAGAAACCATCATTTCAGCCTAATTCATCAGAATTTGCTGACTGTATCTATAGAGGAACTGCTGGTTGTATATTTGGGTCGGATTTTCAGAAAATGTACCATCACCATCACCAATTCTCTGAACTAGCCCAGATTTCAGAAAATAAAGTTCAAAATACAGTTCAACCTAACCAAACAGATTGCTAGAATCAACGCAATGCCGAATATACTCGAATTTACTTAGTATTGACCAAATTGCAGCCTAATTTAGCAGAGTTTACTAAATGTATACAGCTGCTAATTGTACATTTTCTAAAAACCTGACCGATTTTCTGGCGACCTGACTCAGAAGTGACATTCTCACTGTCAAGTACAGCCCCCTGACATCTGGTGGGTATGATAAGAAGATATATCTTTTTATTATTTAGCCAGTTTTTGCCTGCTGTAGAAACGTCCGCGTTCAGGGTATGAATAGAAAACACAACTCAGCATCCTGCCACCTGAATTTCCAACGCATTCATGTACACATCGCGGGGATTTTATGCTCCCGCAAATTGAAAAAGATTGCTATATCTACTCGAAATACGTTGCCAAGATGTTGGAATTCAGGAAGAGCATGCTTTTCTACCCCATAATATGGGTTTATATCAAGTTCAGCCTTTAAATGAGGCAGATATGAGAGAAATAATTAAAACCACCTCAGCACCTTCTGACTACATGTATATGTACCTTTAAAGCCTGATTGGGCCATCAATCACTTGTCCGAAGTTAATTTAGGAATAATAAGGGTCGGGAGCAAACAGGGCTTACTCCACGTCTGATTATAGCTTAAAGTTGTATTCACAGCTAATCTGGGGTGAAAAATAAACTTTTATTTTTTTCTGCATTTTTCTTCATTCATATCGTTATCTATAAATGAAAGTGTCAATGCCAATTTCTCTTCAGCATTAAGATTTGGTTTCAAGTCCATCCGCGGAGCCCTACAGTCATGTAGGAGCCAAGTAGGAAGGATTTTTTTTAAAAAGGTGGTTTACCTTAACCCGTTAAGTAGGAACCTATAAGCTTACAGGTACAGCTGTTGCGTGTGCGAGAGCGTTAGAATTGTATGAGCCAAGAGGACAGGTACCTTGAATAAGATATGTTTACAACACTAAAGGGCCTAGTCCACTAAGGCAATGGGGAACTGTACGTAAAAACGCTCGATAGGTGGCGCGTCCAGTAACTGCGCCATACAGCGCTGCTCTCTGGTGGCTCAGAGCGCGCAGTATTAATCACGTCGTCGACGTCGTCGGGTGCCTTTGGTGCGAGAGTTTTGGGTAGACATCCCGAGCAGACATATGAAGAAATTGTTGCATTGTTATGTACCAAAATGGACCCGAACTGGTAAACATTGTTTTCCATGTTGGAATCGGACACTATTAGATGGAGGTGAGATCAGTTACCTATAAAATTATAATCTATATTGTTACGACTAGTCACTATTTTGATGCTGCAAATCAAAAAAGCCCTGTATCATCGCCCACCTCGTATACAGAACCAGTAGGCCTATATGATTATGTCCTAGGGAAGATCTCCCTACATTTGTTTTGTTTCTTTGATAATTCTCCCAATTAATCTCCTGATATGGGAGGGAAATCGATCTCCGATATATGAGAGGAATCTGCAAATATTGAACAAACATTTCTCAGGATCTCCAGTACCATGGGCACCCTACCTCTAAGTTAGGCCTATGTATCAGGTATAACTTAATAACTATAACATTGGTTAACATATATAGGCTATCCCTCTATGAACTCTGCTGTTTAACTAGTGTGTGTGTGTAAGGGTGGGTGGGGGTCTAAATTCAGTGAGTCAAAAAAGCATTACATAAATCGACTAGCTGCCCCTTTGACTAATATATTTTGTCTAAGACTAATTAAGTATCAGTTTATGAATCCCAGTCGTCCATTTTGTTATCTGAATAATGGGGCGGGCTTCTAAAATTTGGATTGTTTTTATAGGACGAGATAAAGGCCAAACATTAAACAATTAACTAAAACTCAAAACCTTGTGTAACACGTTGTTTCCATGCATTGTCTACTTATCAATTTCCTATATTCGGTACAGATATTTATTTTTGTTATTTTGTATTTATTTCTAAATTATTCCCGAAATTTTCACAGTGTGATATTTCTCATTTCGAGAATAGAAATAGATATTGATACCTCTAGGATAAATTCATATTGTTCACAAATCTTTCATTAAAGCTCAGTTCCCAACCTCTTTTTAGGCTACCTACACAGTGGTTTTCGCACCAGCAAAAACAATCAAATGCAAAATTAACGCACTAATTGAGTACCAATCACCAAAATATCCATGTTTCAAGAAAAAGACCCATAATAATCATCAGATCAGGCGAGTAAACAATAAACCCCAAACAGGAACATAAGCCTGTCAACCAGTCAGGGTTATGTTTGAGAAACTTTTTCAAATGAGCCGATTTTTAAATTTTAATTTCTGGTGGTAAGCGATTCCAGAGAGGGGGCCCCTGAATAATTGGAGAAACTAGTATCACTCATGCAATGAGCCAGTGAGTCATGAATAAAAACGTTGTCTGAATTGTTTACAGATGGAATAAATGCGGGGACCCATAACTCTATGACCAGAAACAGTCCATAATTATAAACTAGAAGTAAGTTTGAATTTGCATCAGACTTCACCAATTTGCACCTAAATTTTGGAATTTCCCGGGAGAGGACCCCCAGACGCCCACCAGGGGACACCCCCTCTCACACTCTCCCCCTGGGCCGCAGATGTGGCCCTTGGTAGTGGCTCTGCTGCTATATCTGTTAATTTCATTCAATACCACCGTAGACCTAAAAACCTGTGGAAAACCCTGCGTCTGTTTAACATGCTTTGAGCCTTTCTTGTGATGACCGTGTTAGCCATATCATGGAACAAAAACCCATACTCTGCCAATCATAATATGTGTGTCTTCAAAATCAGAGTAGTAGTATTTTTATTTCTAAATTTCCTTAGGCGAGCCGGTTGGCTTGTAAATTCTAGATCTGTCTGATTCGCACATGCCAGCCAGTAATTTAACCCCGACAATTTAATTTTGCCAATTATTCTATTTTTCAGGATATCTCGCACATGTACTTGCTACTCCCAAAGAAATTGAGCAGTCAACAACATCGGAAACCTATAATTCCACAAAATGCCAAAGTTCTGTGGGCTACAAGATTCGTTATTAATGGAAGTCTGTCACTAACAACCAACAGAATATAAAAAATGTAATGATATAAAATAAATGATGGCAATAAAGGATACATTGATTGAATCTCCGTCACCCATTGTGTATGTTATGTCAACGTTATCTCATATGTGAATATCTTTATTAAACTAATGATTTCAATATGTCCGCATAGCTGTGAGATATCTAGGGTGCCTGGACTACGCCTATGAAATACCATATGCTAGGCCTTCATCAGCACTTTTTATAGCTAGGTCATTGGAATAGAGCATATATCCTTCTACTACTACTTCAAAGCAAACTAAATTGAATGATTTCTTGAAAACCCAGGGCAGTTTTACACTTTAATGAAGACATTGTATTTCCTATCATTTTATATAGACTCAGCTCATTTTTTTAAAAGAATAATTATTTTGAATGGTTACAAAGTAGTCGGGCAGCTGAGGAAAGTAGGCAAGTATTTTTCCTCAGGTCCCGGCTACTAACATAAACCCCCCTTAAAGGGTACAACATGGCTAATTAATTATGTATATATTAATTATGGTCTAGGGTATACCTCCAGACACACAAAGGTAAAGTCTTGCTGTAAAATAACAAATAACTACTGTGTATACCTGCCACGTCCACTTGTATCTCTAAAGACCTTTCATTTTATTTGAAATACTGGACATATTTTGTTCAATAAGTTGCGTGCCACTTCATTCCTGTATACCAACGCCATATTAAACACATTTCCTTACTGAAAACACGACATTGTCGTCAGGACTAGTACAAGTAGAGTATAAAAACCACTGTAGTTCTCATAGAAATATTGTAGTCCTTAAAACAAAATTAAATATACTAAATCATTTGCTTCAAGGTGTGTGGTGGGGAAGGAGGGGTAGCGGAGACGGGATAGTGAAGGAGTGAGGAGAGGTGTTTTCCTTACTTTTGTTTTAATTATCTTTTCAATTTCATTTTCAAAGAAATCAATTATTTAAGTTAATACCACAACAGTTTAGTGTCTTTATAATCACAATGGAAAATTAGGAAGCAAGATTTAGAATGTGCTAGAATGTTATGTAGGCCTACATTTCTAAGCAGAAAGAGGGAAAATCTTAACGTTAGACAGAGCATATCCCTCTCTACTAAGTCTAATAATATTAAGCCTCTAAGGCTGAATCCAATATTTAACAAGAATAAAATCATAGATTCTCTTTTCACTAGCTTCAACCTTTGTGAGGTATGGTATTTGAAGTTTATTCCATATAAGTAATAATAATATAATTTGTCATAATTTGCCCCCCCCTGCCCAACCGCCCCCTCCCCACGCCTCCCGTCCACGCCACCCCCGTACCGCCAGCCCTACAATCTTGCAGCAAAAGATATGTGGTAAATATAATGTCTAATGACGAATCTGAAAGTTTCACTGATACACACCAATGTTAAACTCACCAACACTGCCACAGGGCGATGGTAGTGAAGTAGTTAATCACAAGGCTTCATCCTACTAATCCTATATTTATATTACCGTATAGGGTTAAGTTCTGTCAACGCCCCATTATCACTCACCTCTTTATTCCTGTTTTGGTCTGAAGACTTTCTAGCATGGCATTTGAGGTTTTTCCTTAGTTAAAGCTTCAACTCCACTACAGACGACTTCAATAGGCTTCAATGAAGAGAAATACGTGACAATACACATCTTGTCAGTATGAAGAAAAAGAAATTGAGCCGACGTCGATCTTGTCTGACTCCCGACTCACCGCGCACGCATGGATGATAATGTCATTGCATCATCGCGACGACGACGACGACGTCATGGCGCAGTTACTGAAGGCGCCACCTTGTGTATTAGTACTGAAGTTCCTCATTCTCATGCGATTCTTACAGAACTTAGTGGAAAAGGGTCCTCTGCGGTGCAAAATCGCATGAAAATCGGCTTAGCGGACCAGGACCTTACCATTGATATTATTAAATTTGTATAGCCCTTTCAATTGTTGAAGTATTGACCATTGTGAGTGTTGGAACTCTATTACCTCATTGCTGTTAGAATTAATCTTTGTGTATTGATTGTGTAGAAATATTTGGTCTCTCCTAGGAAAGTAGGGAACCGACGATGCCTGGGTGGAGGTTCTTACCTTATATCTATATTCAAATTTTATTATTTAAACATAATAAGAGTATAATATCTCATCTCATCTTATCATGTAGTTTGTCAATTTAATTTGTAGATTGAACTTATTTGTAGGATTTCTTTCCTATCAGCTAGAACTGAGAAAAGTGTAATAAAATAATGTCTCTCAGGTGATATATGGGTCAGATTTTCAGAAAATGTACAATTCGCCTTCACCAATCCTCTCAAATCGCCAACATGCAGTTTAACATAACAGAACATATATTTAAATCAATGTGATACCAAATATAGTCAGATATACCCGGCATTCATTATTTTTTATCCTTATCTAGGAGCATTTCCTAAATCTGTAGAGCTGCCGACTGTACATTATCTGAAAAGCTGACCCATATATTTAAAAATAAAAACAAAAACAAACTTTGAATTATTTTTTTTTTATATTTTGGGTGGATAGTTACTAATAATAAAGTACCCAAATATACTCCATAAGATGACCTTAGAAATGCATAGATATATTTAATACATTGCTTTGTAATATCATACATGTATTATTATTACTAGCAGCATTACGTACTCCAAAAATTAGAATATTCCAAGAAAGATATCGTATAAATAAATCACTTTGAAAAATATCCATATTGCGACTTATGACCCATTTTCCTGAAAAACATCACAATTAAAAACAAAAAACAAAAGTTTGATAGACTAGCAGTGGATGAAGCTTTAAGCCTGACTCCTGTCTGGCGGGTGCTAATTGCAGGCTAATCAGGACCATGTTCTTCCGTCCCCTCTAGCCTAGCACCAGAAGGAGGAGGAGGTATTCCACTAACCAGACACATTCATTAATTATGTAGACCTCTAATATCAGCCTACACCAATCTAGCCTTGGGGGACCAGAGTGGGATGAGTTTTTGTGTCTTACACTGCTAGAACAAGGAGTTCCATTGTGGTGACCAACAAGTGGGTCACATCTTCAGAAAATGTACAATTGGCAGCTGAACACATTTAGTAAATTCTGCTAAATAAGGCTGCAATTTGGTCAATACTAGGTAAATTTGAGTATGTTCGGCATTGCATTGATTCTAGCAATCTGTTTGGTTGGGTTGAATTGCATTTTGAACCTGATTTTCGTCTGAAATTTGGGTTATTTGAGAAGATTGGCGAAATTGAATTGTACATTTTCTGAAAATCTGACACAAGTGATTGATTGATTGATTGTTTGGTTGGTTGATTAGTGACCCAACAAGTGTCAAATTGATTTATTGGTTGGTTGGTTGATTAGTCACCCTACAAGTGACAAATTGATTTATTGGTTGGTTGGTTGATTAGTCACCCCACAAGTGACAAGTTTCAAATTGATTGATCGACGACCAAATATGTGTCAAATTAATTGATTGGTTGGTTCATTGGTGACCCAACAAGTGTCAACTTGATTGATTGATTGATCAACATAGGCTACATTACTATCCAGGGTCTATATCCACTTTTATTATGTGATTACAGAGACCCTGATTCGGGGGTGCGATTAGAAATCTCGTATCACATACGTATGTGATTACAACCGAACTATTTTCGAGCATCACATGACTTGATCTGACCAATGAGAAGCCAGAATTAAAATCGTCTGCTTGACCCGCTTTTTCAATGCCGGCACGGCCGTACGTTCGCTAGTTCTAGTGACCAGCAACAAACAGCAAGATGTGTATTTGCCGGAGCTAACATCAGCGACGAAAGTTTTATTCTCATGTTGAGAAAGTAATTTGAGAAATATGATATGTATTGCTTATTTATTGTCTAAATAAAGACGAAAGTTATGGTTTGTTGACATTTTTTGTGAACATTTCATGACTTGGTAACCAGGGAGAGAAAAAGTAGTCCCCACTTCGAAGAATAAGAATCTAAATATGGCGAGACCTATGAAAATAAAATAACTAAATAGCTTCAAAATCCAGAAAATATACGATTATTTTAAGAATTATTCAGTCGTAGATGGTCAGAATTAAATGAATCGGTGGAAAGAAACGCCTAGAGTAGTGAACAATCTGCGTAGTAATATCAAGTATTTCCGGGTAAATTAACTTCCGTCTTGCTCAAACATCGCCGTCATGGCCAAAGATCGATGGAAATGAAGGTAAAATGCTATTGAAATTGTGTTAATCTTGTTGATCTAGTATGAAATAAATACCGAATAGCCCTCTGTTCGATAGACGTTGGGTCAAATCGCACTCCACCCCTTCGGGGTGTCGTGCGATTTGACCCTCCGTCTCGATCGATTTGACATCTCCATCGAGCTATTCGGTATAATTATCACATATGTAAACGACGCAATACAGGGGTGCCCCATCTGATAAGTTGTATGGCATACCAATGCTATACGGGTTATCATGGAAGCACATGACCCAAAAGACGTAATTTGTTTGGTTTGGGGACGTTGCGCTCTTGGCAATGATGCGCACCCCAGCATTGCAGGTTTTGAAAGTTTTCAAGCAAAGTTCCAATAATTTGGCAAAAAATACAGTAATAATAAGTTAACTATATTATAACAAATAGATCTACAAATCAGTATATAATAAATATCCAATGACACACTGTTCAGTTTCAAATCGATCTCGACGTCGGGTCAAATCGCACTCCATCCCTTTGGGGTGCCATGCCATTTGACCCTCCATCTCAATCGATTTGAAACCTCCATCGTGCCATTAGATATAATAGTAAGATCTTATCAGATATCCTGTAATTGGAACAAATTGCATAGCGATATTAGAAATCTTGACGAAAACAGATTAAAAACTCATTTAAAGTACATGTTACTACTTAAACAACGCAAACATGGACACTTTGCTTAAAGTGACCACGTATCGGTAAAAAATTTCACCCGCCCCCTCGACAAAATCATGGACTCTGACTATGACTGACTAATCAAATTATTGTACTCAAATTGTACATTATCAAATTAATTCATAAACACGTTGCATATCATTGTATATCAATAAACACCGCATGAATGAATGATTAATATATTAAGACAGGTGGTCATAAAAACGCCTAACCGCGAGGCCATGAACTTGTATGTACTGTTGTATTAAAATAAAATGAAAAAAAAAAAAAAAAAAAAAAAAATGGCCATGGCATCCGTAGCCCCTCATTGAATGTCCGTCATAAGTCCTTTAACATTTGTAATGTGTTACAGGAAAATGGGTCAAATGTGATGTGTTCCAGGAAAATGAGTCATAAGTCGCAAAAAATGAGATATTATCATATTTGACTAGATGAGCTCAAGCCGATTCTAATAGTAGTAAACATCAAGGACATCTAAGTAGTGTTCCTATATTATAAGTTTGATATTTAACTTTTGAAAAAAGTTATTGATATTTTTGGGTGAATAATTACTAATAAAGTACCTAAATATACTCTATAAGCTGACCTTAGAAATGCATAGATATATTTAATACATTGCCTTGAAATTTCGTACATGTATTAATATCATTAGCAGCATTAAGTACCCTAAGAATTAGAATATTCCAACAACGATATCTCATAAATAAAACAAAATGGAAAATATTCATTTTGCGACTTATGACTCATTTTCCTGAAACACATCACAAATGTCACAAAGAAATGGATTGTGAAATGCCATATTTGAAAAGATGAGATTAAGTTGATTCCAACGATATTTTAACATTTAGTATATATCTAAAAGGTATTTCTATTATGTTTGATTTTGTTATGTTTGAAAAAGAAGTTTGCAATATTTCTGGATGGACAATTACTAGTAAAGGAGCTAAATATACACCATATGATGACCTTAGGAGTGCAAGGATATTTATTCCATGATTTGGCCGTGAGCGTACAATATAATCGATATACTTGCCGCTCACAAGGTGGACAATATAAATTCCCTGTATTGTACAGTGACGTCACGACCGTTCGAAACTATGCAGACAACACAGTTTGATGAAATTAAAGCAAATAAAGTTGTTTTAAGTTAAGAATCATGGAATAAAAGCAAGAATAGCACAGTATCGCGTCTTCGGCGGCCTGTATTCTCCTCGTATGGCCGAAAAACAACTCGGCCTACGGCCTCGTAGTTTTCGGCCATACTCGGAGAATACAGCCCCCCTCATACGCGATACTGTGCTGTTCTTGCTATAATATATTTTTTTTGTGATAAATTTTATTGCTCGAATTTTCACATTTTCGTGATAGGTCTCATCCGACAATTCAAAACATATTGTACATTTCACATGAGTAATAGGTATTACATGATAATACATGATGTGTTTCAGGAAAATGAGTCATAAGTCGCAAAAAATAGATTTTGAGATACCATTATATTTGAAAAGATGAGATCAAGCCGATTCCAATGATAGTAAACAGTCCAATAATCTCATACGTATTTCTAGATTTTAAGTTTGATATTTTCGTTTTTGAAAAAAAATAGTTTTCAATATTTCTTGGGGTGAATAAACAGTAAAGTAACTAAATATAGTCCATATGAGGACCTTTAAAACTAAAGGATATACTACATAGATTATCCTGAAATTTGATACATCGATTGATATAGGTATAAGTGATGAATTCTGAAAGAATCAGAACAGTCCAATCATGTTATCTTGTGAAAAAAACACTTCGAAAAATATCAATTTTGCGACTTATGACTCATTTTCCTGAAACACATCACTTTTATGTGGCTTGGTATTGAAACTTTAACTCTTTACTTCTATGTTTAGACATTACTCTACTAGTGTGGCCATCTGGTGGCTTTAACATTCTTAACTTTCAGCTATACTACTGCTAGATGTTACAGCATTATGTTCATCGATTTTCTACATTTTTTGGGCCCAAATAAAAACATGAATATATATTGACAGTACAAATGTGATGTGTTCCAGGAAAATGAGTCATAAGTCGCAAAAAATGGATTTTGAGATATTATCATATTTGACTAGATGAGCTCAAGCCGATTCTAATGGCAGTAAACATCAAGGACATCTAAGTAGTGTTTCTATATTATAAGTTTGATATTTAATTTTTGAAAAAGAGTTATTGATATTTTTGGGTGAATAATTACTAATAAAGTACCTAAATATACTCTATAAGCTGACCCTAGAAATGCATAGATATATTTAATACATTGCCTTGAAATTTCGTACATGTATTAATATCATTAGCAGCATTAAGTACCCTAAGAATTAGAATATTCCAACAACGATATCTCATTAATAAAACAAAATGGAAAATATCCATTTTGCGACTTATGACTCATTTTCCTGAAACACATCACAAATACATATTACAGTCCTGAGGATAAACTGAATAAAATAGCTCGTCTTATACTATACCGTTAAAGCTATTACAATGTCTTGAAATTTAGTACATGTATTCATAAAGAATAACGTACTGCATATCCCAAAGATCAGAACACTCCAACAAGATGTGGTGAATAAACACGTTGGTTTTGTTTCGAACTAGGGTTCATTCGAGAACATAAAGAAAAGTGGATTGGATTTTGTCCTCCTAATTAATAAATATATATAATTCCATGCGTGTTCATCACTGACTAAAATACAAAGTATTATATAGCCAATGAGACTCTGTTGATTAATAAGTCCAGATTGTGTGTAAGGATCTGGTTTATTTGTAAGAGTGCAGGTTCCATTTGCAGTTACAAAGGTAGGTTACAGTTAGCCATCTCAGACAACCGAGTATATTAGCAGTGTATACTAGGTTGTCAATTGGAATCGCTAGGATCAGGGTAGTGGAAAGTTCTCTAGTTTGCCCAGACAAAATACTCAAGCAACGCCTGTCATATATATGTGTCCTGAATCAGTAACGTTTTGTGGTGCTTACTGTAGATTCTTGGGAGAGGATGTGCTCCACAAGACAGACAACTAGTTGGTTTATTATCAGCAAAACCTCTCCATTCTCTTCTCGATATTGAAACCGGATTGAAACTCGGCGCTCTGACTTGTCTATGTCTCAGTGCGCATGCCCAAAAGTATGTAAATGAGCTAAAAAAAATGGTGCTAAACAACACCGCTAAAACTGAAGTGCCTTAGGTCTATGGAGCATGTTGTAACTCCTTTGAACAAATTAATAAGATGGCGCCGTAACAGGATTTTTCTGGAGGTGCCACTGTAAAAAAGCTTGCTGTGAATGAATTGGCTTCCAGCCACTACTTTTAAGGTAACAAATAGGACGATAAGATATTAAAGATTGATTTTATTGTCTTCGTTAGGGGTTAGAAACTTCTACAACTCTACACAAACTACAGCAAACCTATCCACCCTGTCTGAATCGGCTCCGATCCAAAGCCCAGTAACAAAGCTGGGCTCACAAAGCTAGGTTACAGTATATTACAGACTCTATAATCCATGGTGGATTCCAGCTTTAACCAAAGTTCCTCACTGAGTGTACCAGCCTTACATATGGGCACATAGGTGGGGGGGGGGGGCTATACTGATACCTAGTACTTGCATTTATGGCATGAAATGCAACACGTTTTTCTGGAACACGTTTTTCTGGAACACGTGGTACCTCAGGGGGTGGCCCTTCTATGTGGGGCACTTCCCAGGCACTTTAATTAAGGGTCAGATTTTCAGAAAATATAATTCAACTTCGCTAATCTTCTCAAATAACCCTAATTTCAGACGAAAATAAAGTTCAAAATACAGTTCAACCTAACCAAACAGATTGCTAGAATCAATGCAATGCAGAATATACTCGAATTTACCTAGTATTGACCAAATTGCAGCCTAATTTAGCAGAATTTACTGAATGTGTATAGCTGCCAATTGTACATTTTCTGAAAATCTGACCGTTACCCATTGATACTTACCAGAAAGAGTTCAGGAATGTCAGGGGAATGGTGTAACCGACATATTTTCTTATGAGTGCCCAGTTAATAATCAATTTATCATTAGCCAATTAGCTCAAATCATGATGTCCTCTCATGTGAAGTCATATCATTAAGCGAGAGAATGTAATCATGATAATTGTCCTCAAGTAAAAAATCTGGTCAATAAGAATTGTTTGTTTAGTAATTGCCATTCCATGCTTGCATACCTGTAAATGATTACAGAGATGTGCGTACAGGAAAAGTACTCGAGTAGTATTTTTACATACTTGTGTCTCATTTTCCTATATGTCATTTCACAAATGCTTGCATACCTGGACATCTATGCTTACATACCTGTAAATGATTGCATACTGATATATCTCCGGTGTGAGGTGGTCCACACAAGGCTGCCGCACACAGAGATGCCATTCACAGAGAAATGGCCCACACAGGGATAAAGGTTCAGATTTTCAGGAAAAGTACTCGTCTAGTGGTCTGACTGCAGCGCCACACATGTGGGGTGGTACGGTAATCACTTGGACCATAGTGCTTGCAACTGTATGCAAGAAATGGTCATCATCAAATTATAGCAAATATGGTCCTGGGTATGACCATAAAGTACCTTTTTGTCTCTTTTCTCTGTCCCTCTCTCCCTTCTTCTTTATCTCTATTTCCTAGGTAAGATCCTAAACTGCCTCCCTCTCAGCTCTCCCGCCCTTGATATAACCATGTTAAATGTGTTGATAAGGGCGTAAAGCAACCAATCTCACTCACCTTTAAACATAAAAAATGTACACAAGACTTTTCTGGTTAGGAAGACCCTTTTTTATCACAAAATGATTAAAGAAATTAACGAATTAGGGAAGGTCAAAAAAAACCTTTACGTGTGGTAAGTTTTTCTAGGTAGGGGGAGGGGGGTAAACACAACTATTATTTCTTTGGCCTAACGTTAATAATGAACCCATTAAGGCCAATTAAAGAACACTTGTGAGATATAGTGTTGGTGTGTAAAAATCTCATCAATCACTCCACTCATTAATGGACTAATTGCTGCAATGAATGGAACGCAGACAGCACACAATTGATGACGTCATCGGTGATGACGTCATATGAAGACGCATGCGCAGAAAAACCCGTTGTTTGTTTCACTTCTTGATTATTATTTTCCCAGTAGGAACAATCAATCATACTGCAACACGTGGAAACGCATGAAAACAATTCTGAAAGCGAATATGCATATTTTATTTATTACACCCCTGTGATGTTGCTTCCTATACCTTCAGCATGTACTTAATTAATTATATTAATATTAATGGGGTGTAATAAATATGGAACAAAGCTCGGGTGAAGTCTGTACACTTGTTAGTGACCTCGGGAGCGCAGAAGATCTCGGGCTAACGCCCTCTATCTTCCCGCGCTCCCTCGGCCAATAACAAGTGTAGAGACTTCTCCCTTGCTAGGTTCCATCTATGTATTAAATGTTTGTGGCCAATAAAACATGTTTCCCAAAAACATGGAATACTTGTCAAGACTATAGGAATACCATCAGAATGTTATACATAGCTATATCAATACACGGTCACACGGGCCTAGGCAAGAGGACACATATTTTAGACATCTTTAAGACTCTGTTTGTGAACGTTTGTTGATCGAAAATTTGTTAGTTAGATTGTTTTTTTTAATTGAAGCAGTTTTTGCATGATTTGGCATGTTCTGACTTGCAGGTAATTCTTTAGCCGGATTCTAAATAAAACGCTTGAATAATTGATGTATGATTATGTCAGATGTTGATCAACGCTTGAATAGTTTATGCATCCTCATAGCTGCGACGAATTTTTTGCAACGAAATATCTAATCAATTTTTATTGCGATTTCAGGCCAAGATATTTACAATGGTTTCATACAAAAAACGCTCGCCATAATGTGAATATTATGTTGTAGCATTGCCTTTCAAAAAGAAAAAAAGAACTTCCATCATTCATATCACTGACTACTATACATGGGCATAAAACTTGGTGCATAAAATTGCATAAAAGTTGCCGACTTGGTGACGAAGTAGTTCATATACTATGCGTACTATATGAACATTTTTATAGCACCCCACTTATAGCACCTCTCATATGGAATGCGCATATAATAGCGGAACTCCACTATAGGTAAAAAACGGCGCCAACAGGCAAAAACGGCGCCAACAGGCAAAAACGGCTGTGACGAATTTTTTGCGACGAAATATCTAATCAAGTTAGATATTTTGCAATTGTTGGCAACAAATAAATGTGTTGCCAACACCATCCCTCATCCACTAGAATTTTTAGAAATGTCGGCGACGAATTTTGCCTGTTGGCGCCGTTTTTGCCTATAGTGGAGTTCCGCTATCATGACTATTTAGTCGCTATATAAACCAGAAAATAAATGGATTCTGGGACTGAGACTTGGTTCTTAGCAATGTCTCTTGAGCAATGTCTTCAAGCTAAGTTGTGATATAAACGCTGTTCAGTCTAGGACCAAATTTGCGAGAGTCCCTTCAAACAGAGGGAAAGCCTCTCATCTCAAATCGCAAATTGCCATTATAATTCCATTAGGACTGCAAAATGTCAATATATTCCCATTACAACGCTGAGTCCTTGGTCAGGAAACTGATTAGCGAAGTAGGCGTCTAATCACTGACATACTATTCTTATCTAATCTGAGGGTTTGGACCTAGACTGTGGTACCCTTATACTTGTCATTTATCATGATTAAGATTACTGCTGAGAAAAATATAAAAATTGGCACTTGGCTGATGGCTCAAATCTCTGAATTATTGATTTCGATGTGCACCAGAATCCCATTTTTTTTTTAATAAGCTCTCTTTCATCATTTTAAACCTAGAGAATCCGCGATGAAATTGGAAATATTAACATACCCTAAACCTGTATCGCCCTTCTACACCTGTGACTCTCTCTAGATGCCTAAAGGGTGGTCTCCACTGGCTGCGGTAAGCTCTTATCTGCGGTAAGCCTTGCGATGGTTTGTGCTGGTTCTGTAGGTGGAAAGGAATGACAAGGTCCTTGCCTACATGGTCAGTGAACGATGTAGGCAGGACCTCACCACTCCTCAACAACACAGCACCATCGCAAGGCTTACCGCAGAGCTTACCGCAGAGCTTACCGCAGCCAGTGGAGACCACCCTTATCCTTTCACATTTCGATGTGGGTGACAGATAAGATTAAGATTGATTAATTCACATAGTTTTTTGAAATAGCAAAGCTTACAATGTATGTGTGGGTCCGCCGTGCATGTTATAGAGGATCCGCGATGAAATTTGAAATATTAACATACCCTAAACCTGTATCGCACTACCACACCTGCGTCTTTCTCAAGATGCAGCATCATTTCATGAATACCAATGTTCCCTAGAAACATTTTTCTTCATTTCTGCAACCACCCACCACTACCTTCACCCACCCCACTCCCCCATCACTAGTTTCACCAGCTATGTGCTACTGATGACATTTGTACAGAGGCAATATGTTGTAAAATTTTATCTTGTATTTTGATTTATGTACCTGATAATTTACTATAGTTTACTAGTCATATTGTATCACCCAGTACTGTTCTGTCTACCAGTGTGTAATAAAAAATGTATGGGCTGTTCGGAAGAGCTGTGACAGTCACAGACAATATTCCTTTTCCATTCTTCTTTATTTAATATGTATGACAACGATTGTATATATGTGAAATGGAACTAAAATCTTATAATAATAATAATGTTTAAGGTAATGTCTTAGTCCGCTCTCACATCTGGTCCAATAATTAATTAATTAATTAATTAAGCAGCTGGGAATATTATGTCCACATTGGTGGTAAGGGCAACAAGGGATGACCCTTAAGGACAACCTTTTGTATTATAAGGGTCAGATTTTCAGAAAATGTACAATTGGCAGCTCTACACATTTAGGAAATTCTCCTAAATTAGTCTAAAAAATGATAAATACCGGGAATATCTGAGTATATTTCGTATCGCATTGATTTATGGTATCAGTTTGGTTATGTTAAACTGTATTTTGAAGCTGATTTTTGTCTTAAATGTGGGTTATTTGAGAGGATTGGTGAAGGCGAATTGTACATTTTCTGAAAATCTGACTCATAAATGTGAGCAAACCCACTCTGAGCCCTAATCTGCCGGCCAACCTGCATCGAGATAACAACTTGAATACACAAAAGACCCGATAGTAATAATTGGATTGATTGGATTGATTGCATACCATATAACCTCTGTGATTAATTGTGGACTTGGGACGCTCCCTCTGTTATTATTATTGTCTTTTTTCCCCCGTACTAGGCATTTATTATTCCATAAACATGTGACATTTCATGTAAAAGCAGGTTTGGATTTCACAATGAAAGAGGGAAACTCCCAAAATGGGTAAATGGGTCAGATTTTCAGAAACTGTACAATTGGCAGCTGTACACATTTAGTAAATTCTGCTAAATTAGACTGCAATCTGGTCAATAATAGGTAAATTCGAGTATATTTGGCATTGCATTGATTCTAGCAATCTGTTTGGCTAGGTCGAACTTTATTTTGAACTTGATTTTCGTCTGAAATTTGAGTTATTTGAGAAGATGCGGGACTTAGGAGCTTGTTTTGTAAATCTTAGATGACTCAATAACGAAATATACATATATTTAGATTTTGTTATATATTTTACTCAATTATCCATTAATTAATTATCCATATTGCTCTCCATTTATAACAATCATTTATATTGTCTTCAATCAGGGAGTCAAGTTGTTGTCAGAATGGTATTATTCAGAAGTTGACATGAATAATCTTACAACTATACAAATATGAGAAAAAGGCACATTTCGGCAAATATAAAGCTATTCTCGTATGACATCTGCCTATTCACTATTAGCGAATATAGTATTACTTCCTAGCTACGAAATCCTTCCCAATTTCAGGCAAACAACTTTCATATGGATAGGCAAAGAACGGAAACAAAATTAAAAAACTGTTTTTATATTATTTTTTTATCAAAGTGATCTGAGAATGCGGGTTTAAGGGCCTCCTTCTTTTAAAAAACGCATTCTAATTATTCTTTTGAAATGCTAACCCCAGCTTCATAAGTAACGAATAAAAGGCGCTCACTGCCATTAGTGACATGATACAAACGGTATTTATCAGAATTTAAGTCTCCCCGCACTTCCTTTGATAACTTTCTCTTTAATAAAGAGAGAAAGTTTTGATCTAGGGCGTTGGCTGCACTGATTATCGCTCATATAGGGCCAGAATAGGAAGACTTGTAGATGGGAGAAAACTTGTCAATATTTCTCCAAATCGAGCACTTTTTATTTTTATTAGAAACGTTTATTAATCGATACACAAAATAATATGACAATATACAATCTATTCTTACAGAGTACAGTGACATGTGTATAATTGGTAGGAAATGAGCCTCAGTTTTAACCATTTGAATGGTTAAATCTGGTTGAGTGGCTATTACCTATTACTTAGTGACAGCTTTTTGAAATTTGTCTTAAATTTAGGTTATAATAATATGATGGGTCTCAGGAAAATGAGTCTTAAGTCGAAAGAAAATGAATTTTGTTAAACCATTTAAACTTTAGCATATTTAACAAGTACTTTTATTATACACGCATTGCTCTGAAAACAACGTAGCCTATCTAGAGTGATTTACGCATGGTGCGTATTTCACTAGTGATGCATGGGGTTGTCCTGGCAACCAATTTGTTTTTTTGCTAAGATTACCGGTAAAATTCAAATTTTTGACTGGATTTTTTTCTATTTTAATGATTGAAATCATGTATAATAAATCTGATAACTAACTCGTTGGTTTCAGTCGCTTAGAATATTGCACTTGTTGCTATGCAACTCGTGCAATATTCACGCTCCTTCAACCAACTCGTTAGTTAACCTGTATTTATGTATATTTCAATAACTGATATTTCCAGAGTAGTCCTAGTAATGTAATTAAACATACTTCTTTAGCATGACCTTAGAAACGCAGAGACATTATTAAATATATAGTCTTGAACTTTGGTACATGTAACTGATTTGCCCACTGGCACAAAACACTCCAACAAACCAAACGTTCCTGTGAAGGAGTTAGTGAGATTGCTTTATGCCCTTATCAACACATTTAATATGGTTATATCAAGGGCGGGAGAGCTGAGAGGGAGTGAGTGAGTGAGATTGGTTGCTTTACACCCTTATCAACACATTTAATATGGTTATATCAAGGGCGGGAGAGCTGAGAGGGAGTGAGTGAGTGAGATTGGTTGCTTTACGCCCTTATCAACACATTTAATATGGTTATATCAAGGGCGGGAGAGCTGAGAGGGAGTGAGTGAGTGAGATTGGTTGCTTTACCCCCTTATCAACACATTTAATATGGTTATATCAAGGGTGGGAGAGCTGAGAGGGAGTAAGTGAGTGAGGTTGGTTGCTTTACGCCCTCATCAACACATTTAATATGGTTATATCAAGGGTGGGAGAGCTGAGAGGGAGTAAGTGAGTGAGGTTGGTTGCTTTACGCCCTCATCAACACATTTAATATGGTTATATCAAGGGTGGGAGAGCTGAGAGGGAGTGAGTGAGTGAGATTGGTTGCTTTACGCCCTTATCAACACATTTAATATGGTTATATCAAGGGTGGGAGAGCTGAGAGGGAGTAAGTGAGTGAGGTTGGTTGCTTTACGCCCTTATCAACACATTTAATATGGTTATATCAAGGGTGGGAGAGCTGAGAGGGAGTGAGTGAGTGAGATTGGTTGCTTTACGCCCTTATCAACACATTTAATATGGTTATATCAAGGGTGGGAGAGCTGAGAGGGAGTGAGTGAGTGAGATTGGTTGCTTTACGCCCTTATCAACACATTTAATATGGTTATATCAAGGGTGGGAGAGCTGAGAGGGAGGCAGTTTATGATCATACCCAGGAAATAGAGATAGAGAAGAAGGGAGAGAGAGACAGAGAAAAGAGACAGAAAGGCACTTTAAGGTCATACCCAGGACCACGTTCCTGTGAAGGGATCTTGCGGGGAAAACATTTGAAAAAGAAATCATTTCTGTGACTTTTGAAACGCCGAGGAGGAGTCTGATGAAAATTAAGGAGTATCAGGGTCTGCTTCCTGAGGAAAACACGCCATAAAACAAGCCACCTCCTCTACGTTTTAACAAATGGAAAACCAGCCCCAAATGAGAGGATTTGGCAATAATTCATTGGTTTTCAACCATAATGATGACGTATCACTTCAAAATACCTTTTCAGCCAGAACACAAAAGGTGGAGGAGGTGATGTGTTTCAGGAAAATGAGTCATAAGTCGCAAAATTGATATTTTTCAAAGTGTTTATTTTACAAGATCACTTAACTGGAATGTTCTGATTTTTGGCGAGTTTATCCCTTATGGTTGTATCAATCCATGTATCAAATTTTAGGACATTATATATAATATATCTTTACGTTTTAAAGGTCCACATATGGAGTATATTCAGTTACTTTACTGGTTATTGGCTACCAGAAATATTGGAAACTTTTTTTTTCAAAAACGAAAATATCAAACTTAAAATCTAGAAATACTTATTAGATTATTAGACTGTTTACTATCATTGGAATCGGCTTGATCTCATCTTTTCAAATATAATGGTATCTCAAAATCTAGTTTTTGCGACTTATGACTCATTTTTCTGAAACACATCACAATTGATTTCAATTCTGCATTTAGAAATATAAGATAATTTCCCATCACTTTCAATATCCGTATGCATTTTTGTAAATGTGAAACTGAACATAAACTGGATTCTACTTTTTATCGCATTTTACTGCAGTCTAAATCTCTCATTCTGATAGAGTGGAACCTCTCTATTAAGACCACCCTTGGGACTGAATTATATTTGGTCTCATAGCGAGGTGGTCTCTTTAACATATGCAGATTTATATACTACTGTCTATGATAGAACACCACAAGTACATAATTTGATGTGTTCCATCAAAACACAAAAATACTGCAAAAATCTGTTTTCAAAAATACAAATTTAATATCAAAGATAAAATATAAAAATGCTTATTAGCTGTCCTAGTGTTTACTATCATTAGAATCGGCTTGATCTCATCTTTTCAAATATGATAATATCTCAAAATCTAATTTTTGCGACTTGTGACTAAAGTTCCTGTAATAGGGCGACTAGAGAGAAAAGCGGCGCCGACAAATTTTGTTGTTGCCCACTAATTTGTTGCAACAAATATCCGTACAGAAACAACAGTTCCCAGAGAATGTGGCAACACATCTGACACTCCTCCATTTGGGTTTTCATTGCAAACATGAAATGAACTGATGTTAGTGGGCAACAACAAAATTTGTTGGCGCTGTTTTTCCTCTAGTGGAGCTGTAACACATCAGATAATATTCCATGTCGAGTGGGATTATGGAGATGGTACTCAGACCTATGTAATCATGTCCCTTAGGCCAAAAAAAAAATAGGTGTGTTTCCGATTAACCCCCCCCCCTCCCCACCCTACCTAGAAAAACCTTACCTACCTAAAAAAAAATTACCATAACTGATTTTTTCCCCATCATATCTTACTTTTTTTGGAGTACTCTAACTCCACTGTACTCTATACTAGAAATGTCAAGATTCTTTGTTGTTCGGGTTTGGGTTAGGGTGTGGGGTTCAGGGGTGGGGGAGGTTGTAGGGGGAGGGCTTATGGGAGGCGGTTATTGAGGGGGTTAGGGTTAGAGGGTTTCCATAAAAAGCAGGAAAACGGGTTTTCCTAACCAGAAACTGTCAAAAAGCACATTTCCCATGTTCAAAACAACTATTGTTATGAAAAAGACACTTTTTTCAGTTCCTGGGAGGTGGTTTCCAAACAAAAAAAATAACAAAAAAAAAGGTTACCACCCCCCTACCTAGTTTCCAGCCAGATAAATCGGAAACACACCTATTTTTTTTTGGCCTTATAACACCTTGATGAGTTGATGTTCTATTTTTACTCCACAGTGCCTACAACACTATGAATACTAATTAAAAGGAAAGGCACTTTTACCTACAAAATCAAACAGTTACTTCTGGTGTTTTCACGGAAGACTCTGTCAGTTGTTTGCACTAATTTCTCTAACTGAGTCAAAATTTCAGAAAATATACAAGTGGGAGCTATACACATTTAGTAAATTCTGCTACAATTTGGTCAATCCTAGTTAAATTCGAGTATGTTCAGCCTTGCATTGACTCTAGCAATCTGTTTGGTTAGGTTGAACTGTAATTTGAACTTTATATTCGTCTGATATTTGGGTTATTTGAGAGGATTGGTGAAGTTGAATTGTACATTTTCTGACGATCTCACCCAACTATCACATCCACTGAATGAAATCGGTTTCAGTAAGGGAAGAGTGTCTACAGCACTTGTGAGTTTCGTAATTCTGTAAGGATTATCGTCAGGGTGGACATCGCACACATAGAAATCTAATAGGGTGGGTCAACTTTCTGCTTTAGCTTTTAGAAGGTAGGCAGATGTAAGATTTTATGCCTAACATATTCCCATATCGATTACACACGATTACATAACAATGTTACCCTAAAACATATGGGTCAGATTTTCAGAAAATGTACAATTGGCAGCTGTACACATTTAGTAACTTCTACTAAATTCGGTCAATACTAGGTAAATTCGAGTATATTCGGCATTGCATTGATTATAGCAATCGGTTTGGTTAGGCTGAACTGTTCTGGAACTTTATTCTCGTCTTAAATTTGGGTTATTTGAGAGAATTGGGGAAGGGGAATTGTACATTTTCTGGCGACTTCACCCACCATAACTTATAACCACATCCTCAGATTATTTTCTTCCTTGCTCAAAAATAAAGAGGAAAAAAGGATCTCATTGTTCTTATTTCTGACGCAATATTTAATTTGGACTGGATTATCCAAATAGGGTAACAGCTGTATTAACAATAAAAAACAGATTCTGGAAAAACTCCCAATAAATGGAGTGCCACTTGGAACCAATTCAGGACAGATTGTGGCAAATTGGGTCAGGTACGAGAAAGGAGCCAAAAGCTCATATCATGCGATGGTCATGTCACGCCATGCTTGACCAAGATAACTTTTTCATTACGTTGTAATAAGCTGTACAGTCTAGGTCCAAAGATGGGAGAGTCCCTTCAAACGAAGGGAAAGCCTCTCGCCTCAAACCACATTATAGTGCCATTATAATTCCATTAAGACAGCTTAATCTTATTATATTCCCATTATAACGCCGAGTCTTAGGTGAGGAGACTGATTAGCGAAGCAGGCTGACATACTATTCTTATCTGATCTGAGGGTTTGGACCTAGAGTGTGTACGTGGGCCCCAGGCTTTAACGTTAAAAGAGTCAAGATAGAAAAACCATCTCAGCTTTTAGAAGTACTTTGATATGTTTTCAGAAGTACAAAACACATTATTCGCATTTATATATCGATGATACACACTCCTATTTTTACTCTCTTTCTATTTTGTCGCTCTCTCACTCCCTCCCTCTCTCCGCCCCCACTCTCTACCTTTGCATGAGATTGCCTTAACGGTGCAAGCAATAGTGTTGCGCTAAATTGTCCTGTAGAACGCTGAAAGGCTGTTGGTTAACCCCCACACCTGTGGATGTGGGGGAATGGTAGGGGAATGTCTGAGAAAACATTCGGCAGAGATTTCCCTTAGTTTACAGCAATATCAGCTGGAGGGGTGGGGGATTGTCTGCCAGTGCTTAATCTATACCTTGATAACTAGCCCATACAGTACAGGGGTAGTAGAGGGGCATAATACCTCCTATATAGTGTTTCAATAGTGTCAGGTCTGAACATGCCTTGCAGAACTTTATTATGGGGTACTCTAATTCCACTGAGTGTCATGTCTGAACTATACAGGGAGCAACCACCTCCTATATAGTGTTTGAAAAGTGTCAGGTCTGAATGTGGCTTGCTGAACTAGATGGGGGTACGCTAACTCCACCATACTCTATACTAGAAATGTCAAGATCTATTGGTATTGGGGTTACGGTTAGGGTAGGGGTTAGGGTTCAGAGGGGGGGGGGGGGGGAGGTTGTAGGTGGAGGGATTATGGGAGGCAGTTATTGAGTATTGAGGGGGTTAGGATTAGAGGGTTTTCATACTTACCCCTCATATGACCATTGATCCAGCCCTCAGAGTATACAAAACTGTACGTCATAGAATTCATATATGATTAAGACAAATTCCAAAAAATAGTATCTCCAGCTCTACAGAGCTATGTCCACCAAAGACACCATTTGCAAGACTTTTCTTTCTGAGAATGGCCCTATGTTTTTGCAATAATAGTTTCTGTCCTAAAAGAATGTCCACCTAAAAATGTGCCCCAGGGGGTGTCTGGGATTTACAGGAATTTCTTGCCCTGGGTGGTCGGGGATTTCACCAAATTTCCCAAAAGGCCAAGGACATTCCCCCACATCCCCTGGGGTGGGGGTGGGGGTAGGGGTGGGTTGCAATTGACAAGTGCATAATGTGATGCGATGGGGCACCCAGGATCGGATTGCTAAGTAGTAGGTAAGTAGTAAGTGTTCTTTTATGACAGACATTGTTTTTATTTCTTTTTAAAATTTGATATATTGGACTTTATATTTACCTTCTTATGAAGGCTCATAAGATCAATAATCTGATAATGCAGGCCCTCATGCAACACCAATACAATTGGATCAAAATTGGATCACAAACGGATCACTTTTATAATTCTAGCTTTACGATATCCCCAAAACTCATAGAACAGCCCCCAGTGTGTGGCTGCTAATATATTGTATGGCGGGCACTCATCACATCACTCTGGTCACCAGTAAGGGTCCACAAGGGCCATACTGTGCCCTCACACCTCATATATTATACATGCATTACCTAATGAATATCAAACTCACCATAATGCCTTCATTTGCCGCACAGTTTGATGTATCTCTTTTTCACTATCAACCTTCCTCTTTCATCACCCCTACCCTCTCTATGCCTCCATGTTTTTCACCATCCAACTCTCTCTCTCCCCTCCTCTTTCACCCATCTTATCCCCTGTTTCCTGTCCATCTCTCCCCTATCTCTTTCACCCACTCTATCTTATCCCCTGTCTCCTGTCCATCTCTCCCCTATCTCTTTCACCCACTCACTCTATCTCTTCCCCTGTTTCCTGTCCATCTCTCCCCTATCTCTTTCACCCACTCACTCTATCTCTTCCCCTGTTTCCTGTCCATCTCTCCCCTATCTCTTTCACCCACTCACTCTATCTCTTCCCCTGTTTCCTGTCCATCTCTCCCCTATCTCTTTCACCCACTCACTCTATCTCTTCCCCTGTTTCCTGTCCATCTCTCCCCTATCTCTTTCACCCATCTTATCCCCTGTCTCCTGTCCATCTCTCCCCTATCTCTTTCACCCACTCTATCTCTTCCCCTGTCTCCTGTCCATCTCTCCCCGATCTCCTTCACCCACTCACTCTATCTCTTCCCCTGTTTCCTGTCCATCTCTCCCCTATCTCTTTCACCCACTCTATCTTATCCCCTGTCTCCTGTCCATCTCTCTCCTTCTCTTTCTCCCACTCTATCTTATCCCCTGTCTCCTGTCCATCTCTCACTATCTCTTTCACTCAGTATTTCTTATCCCCTGTCTCCTGTCCATCTCTCCCATCTCTTTCACCCACTCTATTTTCCCCCTGTCTCCTGTCCATCTCTCCCCCATCTCTTTCACTCACTCTATTTTCCCCCTGTCTCCTGTCCATCTCTCCCCTATCTCTTTCAAACATTCTATCTTACCCCTGTCTCCTGTCCATCTCTCCCCTATCTCTTTCACTCACTCTATCTTTCCCCCTGTCTCCTGTCCATCTCTTTCACTCACTCTATCTTATCCCCTGTCTCCTGTCTATCTCTCCCCTATCTCTTTCACTCACTCTATTTTCCCCCTGTCTCCTGTCCATCTCTCCCCTATCTCTTTCAACCATTCTATCTTATCCTCTGTTTCCTGTCCATCTCTCCCCTATCTCTTTCACTCACTCTATTTTCCCCCTGTCTCCTGTCCATCTCTCCCCTATCTCTTTCACCCACTCTATCTTATCCCCTGTCTCCTGTCCATCTCTCCCCTATCTTTTTCACACACTCCATCTTATCCCCTGTCTCCTGTCCATCTCTCCCCTATCTCCTTCACTCACTCTATTTTCCCCCTGTCTCCTGTCCATCTCTCCCCTATCTCTTTCACCCACTCTATCTTATCCCCTGTCTCTTGTCCATCTCTCCCCTATCTCTTTCTCCTGCCTGTTCAATGCACTCTGTCGTCCATTCTCTCTCCCTCTGTTCCCCCCATCTGCCCCCTCCTGCTAGTCTCTCGTCCATTCTCTCTCCCTCTGTTCCCCCCATCTGCCCCCTCCTGCTAGTCTCTCGTCCATTCTCTCTCCCTCTATTCCCCCCATCTATTCCTTCCTGCTAGTCTCTCGTCCATTCTCTCCCCCTCCGTTCCCCCCATCTACTCCCTCCTGCTAGTCTCTCGTCCATTCTCTCCCCCTCCGTTCCCCCCATCTACTCCCTCCTGCTAGTCTCTCGTCCATTCTCTCTCCCTCTGTTCCCCCCATCTACTCCCTCCTGCTAGTCTCTCGTCCATTCTCTCTCCCTCTGTTCCCCCCATCTGCCTCCTCCTGCTAGTCTCTCGTCCATTCTCTCTCCCTCTGTTCCCCCCATCTGCCTCCTCCTATTTGTCTCTCGGCTTTCCCTCATATCTAAATCCACTGCTGTGAGAATCAATAACTTATCGATGGTTTGCTTTTTCAGATCCCAAAGAAGAAGTGCGCCCAGACAATATTTGTTCTTATTATGAAAAGCAAAAAGATAGCAAGCAAGAAAGAGAGAAAGTGAATAAGAGATAGAGAAAGAGAAAGAGAAAGAGAGGGAGAGAAAGAGAAAGAGAGGGAGAGAAAGAGAAAGAAGAGTCAAGGGAGAAAAGATTTTATCATTGCTACGATTGTTATTACAATTTATATTTAGAATAGTAAATGCCCATATGGCAGAAACAGAAAGTAAAGAATTTACAAAAAAGAGAGAGTGAATGAGAGAAAGAGATGGAGGGAGAGAAAGAGGGAGGGAGAGAAAGAGGGAGGGAGAGAGAATCCAGCGGAGATCACCAGAAAATGTACAATCAGCAGCTAAAACATTTAGTAAATTCTGCTAAATTCGACTGAAAACATTATAAATACTGGGATTATCTGGGTATATTTAGTATCGAGTTGACTCAAAGGATGTGTTTGGTTATGTTGGATTGTATTTTGAGTCTCATTTTTGTATTAGATTTGGGTTATTTGGGAGGGTTTCTAAATGTGAGTAGTGCATTTTCTGAAAATTTCACCCTATAGTCTCTATAACAACACGTCGAAAGACTGTAAAAATCTTATTTTTATTCTAATATGATATTGTATTATATCATAACTTCATAATTTGCCATACTATGTACCTAACTCCTACTGTACTTATTCCAAAAATAATGGTAACGACTGGAAGAACTGGGACTATCCCAGAAGTCTGTCGACCAATTTGTCATTTTTCCATTTAAATTGTACCTGTTTATGATACTTATGACAAATAAAAGATTTTTCAATTCAATTCAATTCAATAGTGGGAAAGGGAGTGAGGGTGAGAGGAGGAAGAGATAGAGGTGAGGGCTTGAGAGAGGTAGAGGTATGATTGGTGAGGTCCACTCCCACCTCACATCAATCAATCTCCAGACTGGCTCCCTGAATAGAATAGCAAAGATGGGAAACGCCCCTGGGGTGGGGTATAAAACATATATTGACCCAGCAGATACAGAGGAAATTAAACCCAGACTATCATCCACACTCCTGGACCAGAGGGTTCCTGGTGGACGCCCCAGGTAGACTGTGCTAATCTTGGGCATATGTGATGTGTTCCAGGTAAATGAGTCACAAGTCGCAGAATTGATATGTTTCAAAGTGTTTTTTCACAAGATTTCTTTATTCAAATGTTCTGATTTTTAGAGGGATGAGCACTTATAGTCATATGAATCCATGTAACAAATTTCAGGACATTGTATTAAATATATCCTTGCGTTTTGAAGGCCTTTGTATGTACTATATTTGGTTACTTTACCTGTAATTACCCATCCAGTAACACTGCAACCTTTTTTTTAAAATAAAAATATCAAACTTAAAATCAAGAAATACTTATTAGGTGTCCTATAGTCATATTACAAAAATCTGGAAACAAATTCCTTACCAAGAAATGTCTTCACCAATGTGTTGGTAAAGGTGTCTTTTAACATATTTCAAAACATTTAAATTCAACTTCCGTAGGAAAACACGTGACAGCCGAAAACAAAAATGGCCGCCACTAAAACTCTGAAACTCAATAACTGGGGGTAGAATAAACATGTAATCAAGTGTGAATACACTTTTTCTAGGTTTTAAGGCGTGGGGAATCCATTAGAACATGAAAAACGTTGATACAGAGAATATTTAGCAAGTTAATCTACTGATACTGGGAAAAAATTAACAAAAGACGCTAAAAAAATCCTCCTGAATGTACCCTCAAATCTATAGTTCATAACTTGGGGTAGAATAAACATGTAATCAAGTGTGAATGCAGTTTTTCTATGTTATAAGGCACGGGGATTCCATTGGAACATGAATAAATTCAATATGGACAATATTTAGCTAGTTATTCTGCTAATACTGAGAAGAAGAAACCCAAAATACTGTGAAACTTATTTATATATACGAAGTGTGGTTAGCAGAGAATGCAATATTCTAAGCTACTGAAACCAACGAGTTAGTCGACAGATTTATTATTTTAAAAAATCAGATTCGTTGCCATGACAACCCCACAACTCACTAGGGATAGATTTATAAGTTGTTTTCGGAGCAATGCGGTATAATAAAGGTCATTATACAACCAACTCTAAATGGTTACAACCCCAGAGATTTATAAGATAAGCTTCAGGAATCAAACCCTTAATTGTCTGGTAAGTTACCTGTAGAATTATATTTCAATGTCTTAACATATTTCATGGGAATCTATATTTCTCACAGACTAGAAGAAGTAGAAGAAACACCAATTGAGTTAGGAACCACAATGAACCATCAGTTCTAGCAGTGAGTTGAAGAAGTTCATCAGAATATGACAACTTGTGAGTCATGCCGCTGTGTGAACCCAGGGGCGGGCGTGCACCATAGACTAGCAATTAAAGCTACAGTGCACCACAGTCCATATGCACCCAGGGGCGGGCATGCACCATAGACCAGCAATTAAAGCTACAGTACACCACAGTCCATATGCACCCAGGGGCGGGCATGCACCATAGACCAGCAATTAAAGCTGCAGTACACCACAATCCATATGCACCCAGGGGCGGGCATGCACCATAGACCAGCAATTAAAGCTACAGTACACCACAATCCATATGCACCCAGGGGCGGGCATGCACCATAGACCAGCAATTAAAGCTGTATTCCACCACAATCCATATGCACCCAGGGGCAGGCATGCACCATAGACCAGCAATTAAAGCTGTAGTCCACCACAATCCATATGCACCCAGGGGCGGGCATGCACCATAGACCAGCAATTAAAGCTACAGTCTACCACAATCCATATGCACCCAGGGGCGGGCATGCACCATAGAGTAGCAATTAAAGCTGCAGTCCACCACAATCCATATGCACCCAGTGGCGGGCATGCACCATAGACTAGCAATTAAAGCTACAGTGCACCACAGTCCATATGCACCCAGGGGCAGGCATGCACCATAGACTAGCAATTAAAGCTACAGTACACCACAATCTATATGCACCCAGGGGCGGGCATGCACCATAGACTAGCAATTAAAGCTACAGTCCACCACAATCTATATGCACCCAGGGGCGGGCATCAACCATAGACTAGCAATTAAAGCTACAGTACACCACAATCTATATGCACCCAGGGGCGGGCATGCACCATAGACTAGCAATTGAAGCTGCAGTACACCACAATCCATATGCACCCAGGGGCGGGCATGCACCATAGACTAGCAATTAAAGCTACAGTGCACCACAGTCCATATGCACCCAGGGGCAGGCATGCACCATAGACCATTTTTTTAACTAAATCACACCTGTGTAGGGACAGCTGCAACGACTCGCAGAATCCTACTAATCGCAGATGCAAAAATTGCCCTACACATTTGCAAATTCAAGTGGGGCTTCAAGGTGTGCCAGATCGCAGGTGAAAAATCCAAATCGCAGGTGAAAAATCACAGTGCAATTTCAAATGGAATCGCAATACTTCTGCAAGCATTCGCATATGTGTAGGGCTAGCCACGACAGTTTGCAGACTTCTGTTACTGTCCACAACTAATCACAGGAGTTCATACGAAAATTGGAAATATCGGAAATTCGCAGATGATTGTAGGTATGTTTGAACATGTGTACCTTCAAGAATAATTTATGAATCAAAGAGATTTTTTTCACATAACATGCCCAGATGTATTGTCAAGTATGATAAGATCTTGTGATAATAAATTCATTTCTTCTTTTTTCCCAATCATCGCAAGTACACCTCAAAAAAATATTTTCAGTCTTCTTTCTCTCCATTTCCTTATTATTTGAAGAGATCAAAATCGCACATCTGCTGTGAATCCAGAGCCGCGATATCAAATCTTATATCTGTAAGATGTCTTATACTGTTTATTATCATTGGAACCCACGTGATCTCATCTTTTCAAATATAATGATCTCAAAATACATTTTTTGCGACTTGTGACTCATTTTCACTTGTGACACATCACACTTATATACAGTACTGCACGAGTGTCTATGGGGCTATCTCTGCATAACTAGAGAAATGTATGTCGTAGAGAATGTACTATTGTAATGACCCATAGTTCCTTGAGGAGGAGAATAGATAATAAAAGACAGAAGCCTCAATATTATTACTCTGATTTTAATGAAGCACAAGGCGAGATGTTGGTATATTTGCAGTGTCATATATAAGGGTGTTTGAACTTGACACATGATGACATTGGTAATGGTATAAAAGGGAAACACAGTAAATACACAGTTATGGCACACAGGTCCATCTGGTGTTAAATAGTAGCAGTATAGAGTAGTTGTATAGAGGTTTCCAATACAAGTAGTATATGGAGTGTTTAGTGTTACTTCATGGCACTACACTATGAATGAACCATATGGGTCACATTTTCAGAAAATGTACAATTGGCAGCTATACACATTTAGGAAATTTTCCAAAATTAGGCTGAAAAATGATGAATACCGGGTATATCTGAGTATATTTGGCATTGCCTTGATTTAAAGTATAAACTTCTGTTATGTTAAACCGCATTTTCTGAAAAAATGACCCATATATGACCAGCGTTAGGCTCTAGGGAATAGATTTGTATTCCCTAGGACTCTCTGGAAGAGCTATGATTAGCATAGATGTGAGCACCTATCTCCACACTCTATTGTATTCTCTATCTATGTAACTGTTTGTTCTGGAAATGAACAATATCAATCAATCAAAGATCAAAGAGAATATGTTATATTATTACAGTTGTATCAGAACAGCTTAGAATTTCTATTGCACGCAGAATATCCTTTGAAGAATCTGATAATGACTTTTTGTAATGGCATTTTGTGATGGTTTAGGGTCAGATTTTCAGAAAATGTGCAATTCGCCTTCACCAATCCTCTCAAATAGCCCACATTTGAGACTAGACGGAAATGAGCTTCAAAATGCAGTTTAACATAACAGAACTGATACCTTGAATCAATGTGATACCAAATATACTCAGATATACCCACTATTCTTCATTTTTCAGCCTAATTTAGCAGAATTTACTAAATGTGTACAGCTGCCAATTGTACAATTTCTGAAAATCTGACCCTTTAGGACTCGTGATAAAACAGTGCAATACAATTGTCTCTAGGGTGGCAAGATCCTTCATTGGCGGCGCATAATCTCCTTGGAAAGTTTTACAAGGAGTCGTTAACCTCATGAAATCGCAACACAAAATATCCATAAATCCCTGAGACAGTTTGTAGGGAATTATTAACAACTGCAAATCAGGGTGTTGTTTCATAATGAAGGAGAGATAGAAAGATTTATTTGGAAAATCTGTGAATGGTGGTCAAATGTTACAAAGAAGTCCCAGCCTAGCGTTTCATAATGCGGGACATTCGCACATTCACATGCCCATCTTCGCATTCGCAGCCCACCCAACCATTGTGGACCTAGTCTAGAGGTTGAACATGGACTGGCAGTGTGTGTTTGTCTTATTACGTAATAACTGTAATATCAGACAGGGAGGCAACATGGGCTGAGAGGGATAGAGAGTACTTGTTGAGACAACTCGCTGCGAATCTACTCTTGATTCTCAACTTTCATTATGAAACGGATTTTGTTCCAAATGGGATGTGTTTCTACTTAATTCCTATTATATGTCCCTGATTATGAAACAAGGCCCTGTAAGTCCTTGTAGTTATCCTATAAGAAAACTTGCAGTGGACAGAAAGCCCCTTTTGGTTGGTGCAACGTGTACACTCCAGGTCCAAACCCTCAGATCAGATAACAATGATATGACAGCCTACTTAGCATCGGTTTTCTTACCTAGGTCTCTGCGTTTTAATGGAAATATAATGATATTTTGCGGTCTTAATGGAATCATAATGGCACTCTGCAGTTTGATGTGAGAGGCTTTGCCTTCGTTTGAAGGGAGTCTCTCAACTTTGGGCCTAGACTGGTTATACATTTTATTGCAATTGAGCTCCTGCCTGTAACTCTTCTCACATCCCCCTCCTGATCTCTCTAGCCTCTCTCTAATACTGTTCTCGTCCAATGTGTCCAATTGATAGCCTTCCCATTATATTAAGCCTGGCTCTGGCCGAATCTCACCGCGTGCAGTAAAGTGGTCAATATTTTTTTTTTTTTTTTTTTTTTTTTTTTACAAATCCCGCTCACTCTCTCTCCCTCTGTCTCTGCTCTCTCTCTCTCTCCCTCTTCTTCCCTATCTCCCCCTCTTCTCCCTCTCTTTCTCCCTCTTCTCTCCTACCTCTCTTTCTCTTCCCTCTTCCTTTCTGCCCCTTCCTCTCTCTCTCTCCCTCTTCTCCCCTATCTCTCTCTCCCTCTTCTCTCCCCCTTTCTCTCTCCCCTCTCCCTCTTCTCCCCTATCTCTCTCTCCCTCTTCTCTCCCCCTTTCTCTCTCCCCCTCTTCTCTCCCCCTTTCTCTCTCCCCCTCTTCTCTCCCCCTTTCTCTCTCCCCTCTTCTCCCCTATCTCTCTCTCTTCTCTATCTCTCCCTCTTCTCTCCTATCTCTCTTCTCTCCCCCTTTCTCTCTCCCCCTCTTCTCTCTCCTCTCTATCTCTCCCACCTCTGTCTGTCACTTCTTTCCCCCACTAAAGTACTTCAGTACTTCTGGACTACGTGCGCCTACCAGCGCGGCCCAGGGAGACATGAGAAGTAGAAAGATGGCCACCAGTAGGTGCCTGCTCAACCCGCCCCATCTATCACTCTTTTATATTTCCTTCCCGCCCCACTCGCTCCTCATCCATATTTCTGTCAGAGATGTGGCCAAAAATACAGCCCGCGCATCAACATTTTACGACAAGAAGAAAAATTGAGTGACAATTTCTTCTTCTTTCTTTTCTTTCTCTTCTTTGAATTCCAGCAGAAGATGGTATCTGCCTCTTCCAACCTCTCCCTGGTCACCTTCCGCATAAAGAATTAGTCCCTCAATAAAAGAAATAGTCCCTCAATAAAAGAAATAGTCCCTCAATAAAAGAAATAGTCCCTCAATAAAAGAAAAGAAATAAAAGTCCCAATTTGAATAAATGGTCATACCAGTTGCTCGCAATTTAAGATTTAATGAATATGGGTCAGATTTTCAGAAAAGGTACAATTCAACTTCGCCAATCTTCTCAAATAACCCAAATTTCAGACGAAAATAAAGTTCAAAATATAGTTCAACCTAACCATACAGATTCCTAGAATCAATGCAATGCCGGATATACTCGAATTCACCTAGTATTGACCAAATTGCAGGCTAATTTAGCAGAATTTACTAAAAATGTTAATACTTACAGCTGCCAATTGTACATTTTCTGAAAATCTGACCCATATATAGGAATCATCAACAAACCATCACCATTTTATTGCAAGAAGAAGGATTGCGATAAACGGACACCCCGGTGTCCTATCTCTGTGTTGCTCCCTCGGTCTCGACCTAAAGCAAGTAATTCAGTAATAAAAAATAGTCCCAATTTGAATAAATGACAATAGAACTTTATTCCCGATTTAGGACTTTGATAATGAATATGGGGAAACATTCACCGGGTCGGGATTGTTGCAGGGGGGGGGGGGGGGGGGGGGGGGAGGGGGAGGGCAGAAAGAGTGGGGGGCACAAGGTTCATGGTATACTAGCTTCATATTTCTGGTATTTGTTTAATTCAGGTTATATATTTTCCTTAAGGATTGAAACACTAAACATAGGAATGTTAAGAACTTTTACGCCACATTGATGTATGTACCACATGCTATTTGTATGGGCGAGAGTAGTGTGGTAATTTGCACCAGTTCCACGCGTGTGGTATGACTTCCTGTCCCCAGTACAAATAGCCATATAAGGTAAGCATGGCAACATGGGAGTAAATATAGAACCTAAATTCGAATGTGGAACTCGGGACAATATTTCACTGTCCTCGATATTTGTTTTTATTCATGCTCACCATGTAAATACTTCCCTTAGTGAAAGTGTTAAATATCTAGTATCACTCCAAAACTCGTTTTATTTAAAAGAAAATAAGACTCATTAGCACGCATTTTATAGGGAGGGTGTGCTAGTAGACCCCCCCCCCCTGCACCTCCACTCCCCCCACCTTGATCTCTCCCTGTTCAGGGCAATTGTAAGAAGGGGGATACATCAAACTGGTCGCCAAATGAAGGCATTATGGTGAGTTTGATATTCATTAGGTAATGCATGTATAATATATGAGGTGTAAGGGCACAGTATGGCCCTTGTGGACCCTTACTGGTGGCCAGTGATGTGATGAGTGCCCGCCATACAATGTATTAGTGGCCACACACTGGGGGAGCAAGAGAGGGGGAGAGAAAGAGAGGAGGCAGAGAGATAGAGAGAGAGGAAGAGTGGAGGGAGGGAGAGGAGAGAGAGATAAGGAGAGAGAGGGAGAGAGTGGGAGAGGGAGAGAAGGGGAGAGACGGGCTGAAAGAGAGGAGGGAGAGAGTGGGAGAGGGAGAGAAGGGGGAGAGAGGAAGAGGGAGAGAAGGGAGGGAGAGGGGAGGAAAGAGAGGGAGGGAGAGAGTGGGAGAGGGAGAGAAGGGGAAGAGAGGAAGAGGGAGAGAAGGGAGGGAGAGGGGAGGAAAGAGAGGGAGGGAGAGAGTGGGAGAGGGAGAGAAGGGGGAGAGAGGAAGAGGGAGAGAAGGGAGGGAGAGGGGAGGAAAGAGAGGGAGGGAAAGAGGAAGAGAGACGCAGAGGGAGAGAAAGAGAGAAAGAGGGTGAGAGAGGCAGAGGGAATGATTAAGAGAGAGAGGAGAGAGAAGCAGAGGCAGAGAGGCAGAGAGAGAGAGCGAGAGAGAAGAGGCAGAGAGGAGAGAGGCAGAGAGAAAGGGAGAGAGGCAGAGAGAAAGGGAGAGAGAGGAAGAGAGGAGAGAGAGGCAGAGGCAGAGAGATAGGGAGAGGAGAAGAGAAGGTGGAGAGAGGGGAGGAGAGGAAAGAGAGTGACGCAGAGGGAGAGGCAGAGGGAAAGGTGAGAGAGGCAGAGGGAAAGAGGAAGAGAGAGGAGAGGGAGAGTGGAAAGAGAGAGGGATAGAGAGAAAGAGGGAGAGGAGAGCGAGGGATAGAGAGGAGGACACAGAGGCACAGGGGGAGAGTGGAAGAGAGAGAGGGATAGAGAGAAAGAGGGAGAGGAGAGCGAGGGAGAGAGAGGAGTGAGAGAGAGAGTGAGAACGAGAAATAGAGGGAGAGAATGAGAGAGTGAAGGCATATGATAGAGAAGGTGATTTTGATGGATGTAGAAAATAAAAATGACAACAGAAAAATAATCACTTGTGGTATTGTTGGAACAATAGAAACCTTCCCATCAACTTTAGGCACGTCATGCTGATAAGATATACAATATTCCATGGCAACGGTCCCACTACTGGCCTCCTCCTCTTCCCTTTCCGGCCGCTAGGTACCGCCACCAGCTATATAGGATACATAAATCCAGGCAGGGATGCATATTGGATGTAAGGGGGCACCATTGACCTTGGCTTTTATGACATTTAGATTGAATCGACATGGGTCAGATTTTCAGAAAATGTACAATTGGCAGATGTACACATTAAGTAAATTCTTCTAAATAAGTCTGCAATTTGGTCAAGACTAGGTTCGATAATATCCTGCATTGCATTGATTCTAGCAATCTCTTTGGTTAGGTTGAACTGTATTATGAACTTTATTTTCGTCTGAAATTTGGGTTATTTGAGAAGATTGGCGAAGTTGAATTGTACATTTTCTGAAAATCTGACCCACCTATAAATTTGTACCCTGGTTAGAGATCGCTTGGTCTGGCTTTGTGTATCGGTAGAATGGTGTGTAGCGATTTCTACTCATGTATTACAAGCCCTGCATACAGAGAAATACACGTCGTTCATGGGTTAGATTTTCAGAAAATGTACAATTGGCAGCTGTACACATTTAGAAAATCTTGCTAAATTAGGCTGAAAAATGGTAAATACCGGGTATATCTGAGTATATTTGGTATTACGTTGATTTATATTATCTGTTGTGCCACGTTAAACTGCATTTTGAAGCTCATTTCTGTCTTAAATGTGAGTTATTTGAGAGGATTGGTGAAGGCGAATTGTACATTTTCTAAAAATCTGGCTCTCATGTGGCGGGTATCAATGCATTTTTTATTCATACAAGGTGTACAAAAAGGAGACCTGCATCTGAAAGTGAGTTCCAGGTCTTCCATCATAATCCTGACTAGTTGCTAGTGATAGAATAACTTTTGGTTTTACATTATTGTGCGAGGAATATTACAACAGTCAGCTTGTAAGTTTGTTGTAAGTATGCAAATCTTTAAGTATGTAGATTTTAAGTAACTTGTAGTTAGAGGGCAAGTCTACACAGATATTAACAGATAGATTGGCACGATCAAAGGGTTATAATGGATTACACTCATATATTGCCACAAATTAACTTGTGTACAAAGACAGAATGGGATACATGGAGAATGATATCATGATTATCCTTCACAATTATTCTGGAAACAAGAGAATCGTGTACCCCACATAAAGGTGCCACCTACACATTAGTGATTCCAGAAAATAGCAATATAACCTCAAACAGACATTTCGGTGTTTACAATCTAAGAGCTGTAAGGGCCTTGTCAACAAAGCCGATTCTCATGTGAGTGAGTGAGATTGGTTGCTTTACGCCCTCATCAACACATTTAATATGGTTATTTCAAGGGCGGGAGAGCTGAGAGGGAGTGAGTGAGTGAGATTGGTTGCTTTACGCCCTTATCAACACATTTAATATGGTTATATCAAGGGCGGGAGAGCTGAGAGGGAGTGAGTGAGTGAGATTGGTTACTTTACGCCCTTATCAACACATTTAATATGGTTATATCAAGGGCGGGAGAGCTGAGAGGGAGTGAATGAGTGAGGTTGGTTGCTTTACGCCCTTATCAACACATTTAATATGGTTATATCAAGGGCGGGAGAGCTGAGAGGAAGGAAGTTTATGGTAATAGAGAAGAAGGGAGAGAGTTAGAGAAGAAGGGAGAGAGATAGAGAAGAAGGGAGAGAGAAACTGCGAAAAAGAGACAGAAAGGAACTTTAAGGTCTTACCAAGGACCATAGCATGATTGGGCATCAATCTTCAATACCCTATTTAGGAAGTAGATACTTCAAAAAGAATGATTTTTTTTTTTAGAAAGTCAAAGGTCCAAGCTAAATTAAGAATAAGTACAAAATAGAGTCACGATCAAATTTGCTAGAATATTTTATCCATTTTGTGTCAAATTTTGTAACTCTCCAAGGATGGTTTGTTTGATGTATCACGAAATTTTCCTTTTATATGGGTCATATTTGTGATGTGTTTCCGGAAAATGAGTCATAAGTCGCAAAATTTTTATATTTCAAACCTTCTTTTTTACAAGATCTCTTTCTTGAAGTGTTCTGATTTTTAGAAGGTTTAGCAATTATAGTACTATAAATCCATGTGACAAATTTCAGGACATTGTATTGAATATATCTTTGCGTTTTGAAGGCCATTCTATGGAGTATATTTAGTTACTTTACCGGTAATTACCCATCCAGAAACATTGCAAACCTTTTCTTTCAAACATAGAAATATTCAAACATAGAATATAGAAATACATATTAGGTGCCCTAGTGTTTACTATCATTGGAATCGGCTCGATCTCCTCTTTTCAAATATGGTAGTATCTCAAAATCCATATTTTGCGACTTATGACTCATTTCCCTAAAACGGATCATATTTTCAGAAAATGTACAAAATGTACAATCTGATCCAAGTATACAGGCAGCATCTGTTTCAGGAGTGTAGGGATGTCCAGATGAATGGATGACATGAATCTGGGATTGGATTGCTTGGGATTTCATTTGGTTGGAATTGGATGTCCATTTATTGGGGCACTATTTGCAGTTAATCTAGAACATCTCCATGCCAGGGATTTTATACCCCAGTCTGTCACTAGAAAGTATGCCACTTGCTATGATTGTAGCAGTCTTTTTTTCCACATGGTCCACAGGTTTTTTTTAAAAAGAAATTGCATTGAGCTGGTTTCGATGTTTTACATGGACATTCTCACAGACTCAAGGGGAAAAAGGTTCTTATTCGATAATGTACATAGGTTCTTTCTTACTAGAGTTGCATTACTTTAAGTTTTTTTACATTAATTTATAGTTTACAGTAGAGTGGGTAGAGATAGCAAATGGAGAGAGAGGGGAGAGAGAGTAAGGAGGGTGGGGAACAGAGGGAAAGTGAGGGAGAGAGTTTGGGGTGACAGGTGACTGTACTGTATAGTCTGTCCGAAAAGTAGTTGACACGTGATTCCTTAGTCCCTTTAAGGGGAGGGAAAAGGGGGAGATTTTGTATTTCTATTTATGACAAAGACCTGTCAACCCTTTGCCCAGGGAGTCGCTCATTGCAATCAACCATGGAGAAACAGGGCCAATATAACCAGCTCTCCCTTCCATTTAAAGCAAAACAACAGCTGCTGAGGAGGCAGCGCAATACAATACAGCTGTATATTTGGCCATGGTCAGTCGCAAATGGCCATGGTTGGTCGCAAACCTGATTCAGGGGGCAAAAGTTTGAAGTTAAAAATCCCCCACTTTTCCCTCCCCTTAAAGGGACTAAGGAATCACGTGTCAACTACTTTTCGGACAGACTATAGGGGTTATGTGATGGGGGACTTATTCTCCCAGGCTTCACGCTGGAGACCCAACATATTACTTATGACACATCCCTAGCTTCCCTATCTCACTTCCACCCTCTATATATCCACCTATAATCGTTCCCTTCCTCTCCCCTTCATACCTGATTGACAGCTATATATGCAACCCAGCCCCTATACATGCATACATTGCCTCCCTTCCTATGTCCCATGTTGTGCTACGGGTCAATATGTAGGTTGAAGACTGTCTGTCTAAGACTTCAGGGTTGCCCCTACGTATCAGACAATATGGCATTAATAGCCCTGCTGTACCTGACAGTGACTCCCCATAGTGGGTAAAGGTTAGGTGGCTCAGTCACGTTAGAAGTGGCTGGAGGTACAGACAGGTTAGCTACCGCGGCATGGAGCTCCAAGGGACATTACAAACAGGGCCTTGTTTCATAATCAGGGACATTCCGTTTCATAACCAAAGTTGAGAACTTCTCAAACATTTGCAGGGACTTCTCAAAGATTTGCAGCCCATGTCACCTCCCGGTCTGCTATTACAGTATTACATAATAAGACAAACACACATTGCCAGTCCATGTCCACTCTCACCTGGTCATGGTTGGATGAACACTGTTGTGGCTGTGAA